>CM034297.1:40939404-41411959 GCA_019925795.1 Dendrobium chrysotoxum
TTAACTAAAGTTTCAAAAAGAAAAATATATGCATAGGGGCTCTGAACCTATGATGGCTAGAAACTCATGAATATAAAGTTAGAACTCTCCTAATGTTACTTTCAATCAAAGAAATTTTACTCCTTGTCTCTGTCAAGCATGTAAGAGTGTCTAGCTAAGTTTTCACTCAACTATAGTGATTATGTCTTCTTAAGATTCTAGTACTCTAGCCATCATATGTCTATTTTTGGTAGAGTTCAGCTTTACATCCCTTAATTTTTTCCTAAACTCCTCCATCGAGGTGGTAGATCACACAAACTTTTAAGTTCATGCAAGGCCTCTACATAACTAAATTAAGTACGAGGGAATTAAGACCAACATTTGAATAATTCATTTAATTAAGATCCAATCTTTAGCACACATGATTTTTAACGCACCATAAGCCCAGAGAAATATCTTAGACACCCATGGAATTGTAAATAAACAAAACACACTACATTTAACTACAAAAGAAAAGGTACAAGAGATAGGTCTATAATAGATGTCACGAGAAAGTTCTTTACATGCTCTTCTTGCCACTAGAATAGACTTCCTACACTTGCGCTCACTCCTTCACTTACTCTAATATTTTTTCGAGATTGTTTAAAAATGAAAATATGGCCAGCCCCCACAAAAATTTGATCAAAAGTATTTATATTTATTAAAAATAACTGACACGAGCGCCACAAAACTGCTTGTGTTAGCACTGTGGAGATGATGAAATGAACTAGCATTGCAGTGTTGACGAAATGAACTAGCATTACATAGCTAATGAAATGAACTTGCATTACGGCATTGATGAAATGAACTAACGTTACGGCACACTGATTGAGTTAATGTGTCACTTCATTGTTGTAATTGAATTAACTATTGTGTCGAAGCATTCGGGCAATTGGGCATTGTAGCGCCCTGTTCAACATTGCGACATTGTTGCATACTGGCCCTGTGATGCTAAATTGTAGTGTTTGGGCGATTTGGCATTGCGTCATACTTTTTATATTTTTGGTCGAATTTAGGGATCGGATGCCACAATGCTCCATGGTTCAACACCGCGGCACTTATGCAATTTTCCAATTTTTTGTACTTTTTCGTAAAATTCTCCTGCACAAAAGCATCAAGTGGGATCTTTTTATAATAAAAAGGAACATCAAAACTATAACAAAAAATTTCACTTACAACATATGATGCAGATTGAAGGAAAAGACACTACAACAAAAGATGTATATTATTTAAGGATGTAAGAAATTATCATATAAAAATGATTATAAATTATAAGACTCATATTTCTGAAAGTGTCCTAATATGGATCATACCATAAGTTACTAGGATAGTTTGTATTGTCCTAATAAGAAATACTTTTATGACATTTTTTTTTTTTTGTCATGGATAAATATATAAAAAATAAAATTAAGCATCGTTTATAAATACAATATTAATAATGCTCTCATGACATATAAATTAAAGAAATAAGAGATATTAAGATACATATTAGTGATATTTATAAGTATTACAATAAAGAAAAGAAAAAAATAATAATATTGTCCTTTTATATTATTTAAAAGACATTTTCAAATATCCCAATATCCTTTTTTTCTAATAGTAAGCACAAAAATTAGCTAATAAATTCATATATAATTGAATATTCTATCTTAAAAAATCATATCTTTGAGATAACCATGTTTCCATCCAATTTACTTATAAAGTAATTTTGAGAAATTATAATTCCATAAGAAAATATGATTAACATAAACTTCAAAATCTATAATCTAAGGCTTCGTTTGGGACAACTTTTTTGTTGCTTTTTAAAGTAGCTTTTTAGTATAAAAATTTTAATTTTTGTACTAAAAATTTATTTTAAGAAGCAGCAAAAAAGCCGTCACAAATGAAGTCTAAGTCTATTTTCATTTAATAAGTGTAAAATTACATCTTACAAAAAGTTTGTAAAAAATGCCAACAAAAAAAATATCAATCAAGAATGTATTAAAAGAAATATTCAAATAAATTTTAGGCTTCATTTGGGACAACTTCTTCACTGCTTTCTGAAGTAACTTTTTAATATTAAAATTTAGAGTTCAAGAAATTTTTGTACTAGAAACCTGCTTTAGAAAGCAGGAAGAAAATTGTCCCAAACAAAGCCTTATTTTATGCACAAAATACCTACATGTCTAATTACATTTATTGTCAAATTAAATAATTAGTATGATTTCCTTTACATCAATGTTCAAATTTTTATTTTTGCATTTCTCTTAGTTCATGTTCAACTTTCAACTCTAGATAAAATTCAATAAATTATGAATTTTCTCCATTCTTGAGACTAGATGTAACTTAAGAAGCATTGTTCTTCATTCATTCTAGTAGACTTTGTAGGAGTTTATAATTATGACAAAGTATTAATCAATCAAAATAATAATAATAATAATAATGAAAAAACTCTTCCCTTAGAACAAATCAAATTATGAAAGCCACCTGAAAACAAGAATATGATAAAAAAAGCAAGGGGTTTTTACATACATAACACTTTAAACTTCTCTATTTACACCTAAACTTCTCTATTTTCTGTTTAACCACCTAAAACATTACTAGGTTACCTATATTACCACTCTCGTTACCTCCGTTACATCCTTTAACCCAACCCTATCTTTCGCACGGGAATCATTTCGATCGAGCAACTTCACGTCGCCAACGCCGGTCGTCTTCTCCATGCCGACCACTCCGCTCATCTTCTCCACGCCGCCCACTCTACCGGTCATCTTCTCACACTGTATTCGCTCGAGCGGCTCTTTCCGCACGACTCCACCTTCCTTATCTTTAGATTTACTTTTCATATGACAGGCACAAATATGACGTAGATGTAGAAACCTGCAGTTTTAGAAAGCTAGAACAGAGAAGTAAATAACAGAGAAAGGTTAGAGATGAAGATTGGTTTCATTGAATGTATGTGTATCCTCTACAGCAAGTTCCTGTAGGTATACATAGAGAAAAGGGAATATTAGTTAGTTACAGATATTAGCAATTGATTGGCTAAGCTGTCTATTTGTAATCGTGGTCATGAGTGGAGATGATTTCCTGCTGCAGGTAGTGGAGCAGACATGATAGGAAGGCTTGCTTATGTTATAGCTTATCAGTATTGCTAACAGGCCCCTGCAAACTTATGATTCAATTGATTGAATTGTAAGTTTGTCTCTAAGAAATTTGAAGCGATGAGTAGACATCGATTTGGTGAGAATATCTGCCGGTTGATCATGGGAGTTGATGTGTTGAACAGAAATTTCCTTGGAGAGAATGCGATCTCGGATGAAATGGTAGTCAATCTCAATATGTTTTGTCCGAGCGTGAAAAACTGGGTTGTTGGCCAGGGCGAGAGCAGAAGTATTATCGCATGATAGAGTGGCGGGAGATGAGGGGGTAACCTGAAAGTCATTAAGAAGCCTTCGTAACCAGATAATATCTGATGTGGCGGAGGCTAAAGAGCGATACTCAGCTTCTGTGGAGGATTTGGCAACAGTCAGTTGTTTCTTAACACACCATGAGACTAGTGTGTTTCCTAGAAACGTGTAGTAGCCAGTAATGGACTTGCAGTCCATTGGATCTGAGGCCCAGTCCGAGTCGGAGAAGGATCGCAGTTGCAAGTCACCACTAGTAATTGGTAGACCAAATTGTAGTGTTCCCTGAATATAGCGAAGAAGTCGTTTCAATGTGTGTTGGGCTTGATCAGTTGGCATATGCATATGTTGACAAACTAAATTAGTTGCAAAAGCTATATCAGGCCTTGTGATTGTTAGATATTGGAGAGAGCCCGCTATTTTCCTGTATAAGACCGGATCAAAATTTCCTGCAGTGGGTGAGGCCAGAGTAGACTTGACAGCGTTAGGTGTGGGAGCTGGTTTACATTGCATGAATCCTGCGGCTTGTAGGATGTCACGGGCATATTGAGATTGGCTGAGGAAATAGCCATTTGGTCTTTGAAGCACCTGGATGCCTAAGAAAAAGGAAATTGGACCAAGTTCCTTTAAAGAGAATTTGACCTGTAGCTTTCGGATGAGTTCAGAGATGCAGATTTGATTGTTGCCTGAGATAAGTATGTCATCTACATACATGAGAATGTAGATGTGGGTGTTGTTGCTTGTGTAGAGTAAGAGTGAGGGATCAGACATGCTAAACCGGAAGTCAAGCGATTGGAGAAAGTCTGTAAAGGTTTGAAACCATTGCCTTGGGGCTTGTTTGAGTCCATAAATGGACTTGTGAAGTTTACATACATAATCTGGATGAGTTGAATCAGCAAAAATGGGTGGTTGTTTCATGTAAACTTCCTCTTGTAATGTGCCATGGAGAAAGGCATTGGATACATCTAATTGAAGGACCGGCCAGGCTCTTGTGAGGGCAATGGTGAGTAGGATTCGAATTGTGGGCATTTTGACAACTAGACTAATGGTTTCTTTGTAGTCAATGCCATATTGCTGATTAAAACCCTGTGCGACGAGACGAGCCTTGTATCGATCTACACTGCCATCTGGTTTGAGTTTGGTGCGATAGGTCCAACGGCATCCAAGTAAGTTGTGGTGTGGAGGTAAGGGAACAAGAGACCATGTTCCCTATTTTTGTAAGGCTGTAAATTCATCAGACATTGCCAATCTCCAGGACTGTGACTTGACGGCTTGAGTGTAGCAGGTAGGAGTTGAGGGGGTTGTAGCTTTAGCTAGAAGATCAAAGTGTTGTTTTGGTTTTAACTTTCCTGTTTTGTACCTTGTTAGCATAGGATGATGGGAGATTGGAATGATAGAGAAGACGGATTGGTAGGAATAGAAGTAGCTGCTGTGGAT
The DNA here is from genome assembly GCA_019925795.1 of Dendrobium chrysotoxum. NCBI lineage: Eukaryota > Viridiplantae > Streptophyta > Magnoliopsida > Asparagales > Orchidaceae > Dendrobium > Dendrobium chrysotoxum. The sequence continues at coordinate 40,944,243 of CM034297.1, forward strand.
GTAAGTAAGGGTGCGGATGTAGCTGTAGGTAAGTATGATGTGGGAAGGGAAGTTTGGGAGGTGGTGATTGAACCAGCAGGAGTAGGTGGAGAGGTGATGCATATGAAGGTTTTAAGGTGGAGACAGGGATGAGGGTAAGTGGAGAGTGAGGATCATTGGTTGAAGTTGAGGATGTAGACATAGGTGAAGTTAGATAGGGAAATTGTGTTTCATAAAAGATAACATGGCGTGAAATATGTATTTTTGATGTTTGAAGATTGAAACAAAGATAGCCTTTGTGGGAGGAAGAATAACCGAGAAAGATGCAGGCTGCTGAGCGTGGGTGAAGTTTGTTGGGGGATAAAGGACGAAGCCAGGGGTAACAGAGACACCCAAATGTTTTGAGGTGGTGAGTGTAGGAAGGTTGGTGTCCATGTAAGAGATTGTATGGGATGTCAAGATGAATGGATTTGGAAGGAAGTCGATTGATAAGATAGTTAGCGGTGAGAAGAGCTTCCAACCAGAATTTGAGAGGAAGATTGGAGGCATGAAGAAGTGTGTTAGTGGTTTCAATAAGGTGCATGTGTTTGCGCTCAGCTGTTCCATTTTGTTCGGGAGTGTATGGGCAGCTCATGTGATGTTGGATACCATTTTGATGTAGAAGATTTTTAAAGTTGAGGGATGTATACTCACCTCCACCATCAGATTGAAGGATTTTAATGCGAGTATTGAATTGAGTGTTAACCATATGCAAAAAGAGTTGAAATTTCTGTATGGTTTCAGCCTTTGTGAACATGGGGTAAAGCCATGAGAAACGAGAGAAGTTATCGACAAAAACAACATAATAATGATAGCCACTTAAGGATGAAATAAGTGCAGGTCCCCAAACATCAGTATGAACAATTGCAAAAGGAGCTGAAGTTTTCATTTCATTGATAGAAAAGGGTAGTTTGTGGCTTTTAGCCACATTACATGAATTACATAAAAAGTTAGAAATGTTGGAAAGACATATAGTGGAATTTTTTCTAGCTAAGAACTGAAGTAATTGATGATGTGGATGTCCCAGTCTTGCATGCCAGAGAGATGTGGAGGTCTTGATAGTGTTGAGAGCAGAGTTGTGGGAAGATGGAATAATGTAGAGACTGTCTCGCGTCCGACCTTTAGGATTGGTTGATGAGTCAGATTGTCCTTTATGATGTATCCCGATGAGTCAAAACAAATTGAACAGTGGTTGTCAGTTGCAAGTTTGTGAATGGAAATTAAGTTATGAGTTAGAGAGGGAACGTGGAGTAGATTTTGAAGATGGAGCTTACGTGGGGTATTGGGTAGAGGAAGCAGACCTTCACCACTGGAGTGGATCGGAAGAGAGGTCCCATTTGCGATTGAGATGCTGTCGTTGCCGGTGTATGGTAGAAGGTTCTGCAAGTGATTGGCATCAGATGTTAAATGGGATGAAGCCCCTGAATCCAAATACCAGTCGGTGTTTAAGTTGGCTCTGTCAGACGGTTGAGAGATAAGTGCTCGAGAAGTTCCAGGTGTTTGGTAATTAAGGTTGCACCGGTGCCAACAGTGAAGAGCAATATGACCTGGTTTGCCGCAAATTTGGCAAATCGGACGAGCATTGTCGGAGGGTAGGGGGAGAGAGTGTTGCTGATGGGTGGTCTTGGGGAGTATCCTCTTCCGCGATAGCTTCCTCTGCTTCGCCTAGATCTTCCGCGGCCAGAGTAGAGAGCCAAGTTGTCTGTGACTGGAGTCGTACCTCATTGGAGTTCATTGTTCACATGGACTCTTTACTGCAGAGAAGTGAGTATAGTGTATCCAAGGTAAACTACAATGGTATGGCTCGGATTGTTGTTTTAAAAGCATTATAAGCAGGTGGTAAGCCATTTAGTATATGAAGAATGATATCTTCAGTATCGATGTGCGAACTTGCAGCTGCGATGCTATCGACAAGCTGTTTTATGCGGGAGAGGTATTGTGGCATGGTAGAGTCTTTCATCTGAATACTGTGCAGTTCATTTTTAAGTTGTATGACTCTTGATCTGTTGGTGGGTTGCAAGCGGCTCGCCAAGGTGCTCCAGATTTCAGCGGTGGTGGAGAGATGGAGAACATAAGGGATTACAGAAGGTGAAATTGTAGACAAAAGGGCTGCTACCAAATTTTGATCAATCAAAAGCCAGAGTTTAAGTTCAGAATCAGAGGATGAACCACTTGGACGGGTTTGTTTTTCGGTGAGATAGCCATCAAACCCATTTGCAGTGAACAGTTTATGGACTTGTAGACTCCATATGGCGTAATTCTCATTTGTAAGCTGTAAGTTGACTATGGACTTCAGGTTTGTCATTATAAACTTCAACATACCTGGTATAGTGAAGTCTGCCATTGTTATTGACGGAGAGGGTTTTGAAGTTGTTGCAGTTGTAGATGTGGCGAGCTTTGTTCTGCCATTGTATAAAGCTGTGAAGCTTATGTCTCTGATACCATGTAGCAACCTGCAGTTTTAGAAAGCTAGAACAGAGAAGTAAATAACAGAGAAAGGTTAGAGATGAAGACTGGTTTCATTGAATGTATGTGTATCCTCTACAGTAAGTTCCTATAGGTATACATAGAGAAAAGGGAATATTAGTTAGTTACAGATATTAACAATTGATTGGCTAAGCTGTCTATTTGTAATCGTGGTCATGAGTGGAGATGATTTCCTGCTGTAGGTAGTGGAGCAGACATGAAGGCTTGCTTATGTTATAGCTTATCAGTATTGCTAACAGTAGATTCTCAACTTTCCTATTGCTTTTGTGACGAATTTATTGTAATCCCTTGTATAAATTTAACAAGGAAATCAAAATATCCTGCAGATCATGGACAGAACATCCAGGAGACAAATTGGAAATACCTGTTGCAGTAAGACTACTAGTTCGATGGTGGAGGAGTAGCGATATTAGGAGGGCCACCTCCTCTGCGCCAACAACTGCGGCTTTTTCGATTAGCCTGCTACCATGAACCTCTGCTCCAAGAGCTACCGTGACCACCGACTCAAAGTGGTGCAAGCCACCTCCGCCAAGATCGCCATCGAATACCATCGAAACATCATCGGCACCGACAGAGGAAGCGCCACCTGGGCAACCGCAAGCGGTACGGTGTACAATCTGTCGGAAAAGGGTGGGGCTCATTGGTTTTCGATGCTGGTGTTACTTTCTATGGGATCCATCATCTACCAGAGAAGCACGGCTGCTCCATAGACTACAAGGTCGCTAGCCGCGAAGCCATCGCGCGGTCAAATCCCGTTGTCAAGGCCTAAAAAATCAATCGTATTTGAGCTCTAAAACGCGATTCTACAATTGCTTGCCATCCGGTGGCTTCAGATGGCCTGAAGATATCCGCGAAGCCATCGCTGCTCCGTCTTGCAATTGATAGACGATTCCCGCGCAAAGACAGGGTCGGGTTGAAGGATGTAATGGAGGTAATAATGAGAGTAGTAATTTAAGTAACCTAGTAGTGTTTTAGGTGGTTAAATAGTAAATAGATAAGTTTGGGTGTTAGATAAGTAAATAGTGAAGTTTAAAGTGGTATGTCCGTAAAAAATCCCAAAAATGAAATAATATTATGAATTTTGCAATGTTTACCTTCAATTCTTCTGCATTGTAAGGATCAAATTACAGAATTTGGCAATAATCTTACCCCTGGAGCAAATCAAACATTCTTAATTATTATCTTTGAGATAGAAAATCTAGTTGTTGATGTTCCATCATTTCTCATCGATCAATGATGACAATATTCCAAGATATTAGCACTATTCAATAAAAACAGAATAAGTTACCGTATAGCTTATTACAGTCAACATGACACCTTGATCATTTCTCTTGCTTTTGCTTCAGATGGTTTAATATACCAGCAGTGCAAGTTTAGCATTATAATTACTCAAAACATCCATTTCATTGAAGCCATACTCACCATATAGTTTGTTCAATGTGCCTTAAATTTAGAGCTATCAATAAGGTAGGATTCCATATAAGGAAAACTAATTAAGTTAAAAAATATGAATAAGCACAGAGGGAAAATGATAGTGATGAGCACAAAAAGGTTACCTGATCCTCACTGAAAAATGGTGATTCCTGTTTTATGATACTTACCGACTATAGTTACATATCCAACTCAAACATGAACACCACAAGTACAAAATGAAAAGAAAAAAAACATACAAGAAGTGTAGCTATGCACCTTGAGTAAAATGAGCACCAAATATTCATAGGAGTATTAAATATCTTTGAAATCATACAAATAAACAAAGAAAACTACAGAGATAAGAAATGATTTCAATCAATAAAACTAATTTAGTTCGGAACTAGTTTGGAACCATTAATACCAAAGCACTTTTTCTTTATTTTGGATACCTATACCATGGAATGGAAACTCATACTTATTACTACAGTGCTCTAATAATCTTACCTTGCAAAAGTTCTACCAAGTAATACATGTTAAGAAGTTGAGTTAGTAGTAAAAGGTAAATGGGTTGTTTGGTTTGCTGCATTAGAGTGTAAAGTAATTAAAATGCAGGGTTTTGAAAATTTCGGTGTTAGGCTTAAAGTAAAGTAAAATTTTGATGTAAAAGGAGCGTATTCCAAATACCTCAGCTAGTGCATTTGCGGTGTATTCCAAACCCGCTCAAATCTTGCGAGTTCTGAATACCGAGTGCGAAAGACTGAAGTGCGAGAGTGCGGGAATGAGGCGCTAATGAGACTCTTCGTCTCTCATAAAACCCCAACCATCTCTGTCATTCTCTCTCCAGAAATCCAAGGAAACAAAATCTCTCTCGATCGCTCATCCTCACGTAATCCAGCTGTCGCGAGATATGCTATGCTTGTCTTTCTTCCTCATCAAATCTAGTTTTCAAGGGTGCGTGCTTCTCTCTCCCTAAATCCAGACTGCATGTGGTCACCAAGTTGACGTGTGGAGGGGATTTGCAAATCCTCCCAGGAGTCATCGAGCATATCTATTTGGTTCAGGTTCGTCTACTCTATTCTCTTACAACTTCAGCAGCCACAAGCATCAACTCTCCCTCTCACGTTAAGACCCCTCTTCTTCTTATTGTGTGCGATCGACACACCCGAGCAGTCGCCCGATTCAACCCCCGAGTAGCCATACGACTCCAATTCCGACTCCACAACAACATCCCTAGCCACCGGTCTCCGACTCCAAGCCCAACTATGACCACCTCACACCGACTCCGGCATCTTTCGCCAGCCCACGTACCAAAAATATTTAAAATATATTGCTTTTACTTTACACTGCATATACCTCACCAAACAAAAAAAAAATCCTTTGCATTTACTTTGCAGACAACCAAACATCTCCAAAGTATTCTAACGCTACAGGAAAATCACCCATTGCCGGTGGATTTCCAGCAGTTATTTTTTTGGCTGATTTTTGACGGTTTTCTGAAGGAATACAATGAGACAGCTTTTTCGGAGGCTTTTCTGGCAGATTTCTTTCCGACGGCTTTTCCAGCGAATTTTAAATAATTTAACTAAAATGATTAAAAATTAACTATTTAAATGATTTAACAAAAATGATATTAACTAATTTAAATTAACTATTTCCCTAATTTAACTCAAATGATTAACATTTAATATTATTATTTTAAATTTTATTTACTTTAACATTTTATTTTAAGTAATTAGTAATTTTTTATAGTTGTTTTGATTAATTATTAAGTTAAAAAATTTATTTTAATTAATTTTTAATTTTAATACTTTATTTAAATTAATTATTAATTTTAATTTTTAATTAATTATTAATAATTAATTTTCATTTTTAAATTAATTATTAATTTTAATTTACATTTTTAATTTTAAGTACTATTCTAGTTTAAATATAAAAAAGTAACAACAAATTTGTATTTTACTTTACAGCATTATGGGGGGGTCTTTGAAGAATTTCCAATAGACCCATGTTTGAATCTCACGGGATGCAGGCGGGCTCGTAGGCAGCTGGGCAGCACGGGAGGGCAGCGGGCAGTAGGGCTGCAAATGAACCGAGCCGAGTCGAGTATGTGAGTGTTCATGTTTGAGTTCGTTTATCATTAGCCTGATCAAGTTTGGTTCGTGTTTGATTCGAGCTTTATTGTATGTGTTCATGTTTGGTTCATTTAATTTAAGGGTGTTCATGTTTGGTTCATGTTCGGTTCATGTTTGGTTTGTTTAGTGCTTATCGAGCTTTAAACAAACAAGTCTTAACGAGCTATGTTCGTGAACATATTTAGCAAATAATCTATTGAACAAATAATAATATGAAGTTAGCCTTCCACCATTCTAAGTAATCAAATGAACTACTGGATTTTCTTCCTTAATGAACTACTGAATGTCACAGTCAGCCTCACGAATCGAGCTTTTATTGAGCTTAATGTCGAGCTTGTTCACGAATTTCAAATGATTTTGTTTGTGAACATAAATGAACAGAACACATTAGTGTTCAAGCTTGTTTATTTAAGGATCGAGTATTTAAAATGTTGTTCAAATTTGTTTGTTTAGTTAGTTGAACGATCACAAATGAGCTTTAATCGAACCGAGCATCGAGTAGCTCGTCGAACGTTTGGTTCACTTGCAACCCTAGCAGGCAGTGCAGGTGGGCACCCGAGAGGTCAAGCAGCCAGGCACGCGTCCGCGGGGCATGCAGTGGGCAGCATAGGTGGGCACCTTGGAGGGCCGGAAGAGCGCACGCAATCGGGCAAGCATCAGCAGGCAGCACGGGAGGGCAATTGGGTAGCCGGGCAGGGAGGGCAGCCTAATTTTTTAAATGATTTTTTTTAATTTCTGGCAACTATAACCGCTATAAAACTGCTAGAAAATAATGACGGCGTAAATAAACTGATGCCGGTTTTAGTTTCCTATGTGGTTTATACCGACAGAAAAATATCCATCGGAAAGCCGCTAGAAAATCTAATTTCAGCCAAAAATTTGTCCATTTCCACTGGAAAAATCTGTCGATAATGGACGATTTTCGCGTAGTGTAAAAATAGTGCATTCACTTTACACTGCATTTACTTTACACTTCATTCCTTTTTATGGTAACCAACATCCCCAAAATAAAAAATAAAATTCCTTCAATAAATCCATATTGTATTAAGAAAATAATGACACTTATAGAACATTACAACTAAGATCAATTATACTTCAAATTATAACTATTATTTGGCCTTACAATAGTAAATGAGCACTCATACCACTCATATAATCCTCATAGCTTTGTTTGTTCCCCATCCTATATATATTTAAAATATATAAGAATGACTTATATAAGTATGTCAATCATTTCGAAGTCAACTATACAATTAGTCAAGTAATTTGATTGAACCCAATAAGATCATGATGACGTTCATAATCTAAATTAGCAAATTTGTTATATTGGCAAAAACCCTTACAAAGGAGCTTAATAACATGTGGAGCATTATGAGAAAAAAACATGAGAAACCAAAGAACTTTAAGTCAATTCAGTAATACATAAGCTAAGCACAAACATTCATAATAGGACAAGCAGACTTAATAATTTTACTTAGTAGCTAGGGAGATGATCATTATGTCAATTGTGTGGAGTTGATATAGGCTCAAGGATTAATGAGACAAATTGTTAAAATTGAAGGCTTATAATACATTAATATATCTAATGTGAAGAAAAGAAATTAATAAATACCAACAGAATGAATTCTAGTTCTTTAAAAAAATCTTTCTCCTTATTCATCAAGCGAGAGATATGTAGGATGCAGTTCCAAGTGCATTATAATACACATTTTTCTCAATATACATTACATCCAAGTTATATCATAATATGTTGTCTTTCCAATATAGAAACTCAAAGAATATGCTCTTTTTTTCAAATTATATGACAACTTTAGGCTGTCATTTACCTTTTTACCAAATAGTATATGCAATCCAACTAACTTCTCCAAAATCATATCTCCATTTATAGGGGTAAATGCTCTTCCATGTTCTTCATTGTCTTCAAAAGACTTGACATCTTTCTTGTAAGGATGATCATCATTCAAGAATCTATGATGTCCCATGTAACACTCTTTGGATTACTAAATAAATACTTAAAATATGTATGCTTATGACACATTGGGCATGATACTTCTTCACCTTTTATACTCCAACAGACAAATATAATAATATATATAAGTGGGAAAGTTACTTATGGACCATAAAAGTGCAACAGATACTTAAATATTTTCTTTAAGTGATGCATCATAAATAGCAATCCCTTCATACATCTCTTTTAACTCCTCAACTAAAAGATGTAAGTCAGCATCACAGTTGTTTCCAAGTATTCATAAGGTAGTAATAAGTAGCATCAAAAATAAAAGTTGTTCTTTCATGCACATCCATGAAGATAAATTATAAGGGCTTAAAACTATAGGAAACATGTTTTAAGCTAGACTCATAATATTAGAAGGACTAAATCCATCTAATGACAAATGAAGCCAAACTTTTTTAGGGTCTAAAATAAATTCTTTATATTTCCTGTCAACTGTAGGTCATATAGAAGAATTTGTAAGATATCTCATATATCTATCTTCAGAGTGTCCATCTATATTTCATCTCATAAATGATATTATTTTAGATGAGGTAAACAATCTTTTAATCCTTGGCTTCGAAGGAATATACCTTAGAACTTTTATAGGAATATTCTTACCTTTCATAGGTGGACCTTCATCATCATCTTCTTCATTTAAATTTTAATCTCATTGTAAGCATCTGAATGTTTTGCACACATGAAAACTTGTGTCTTTCACTTGCTCTTTTCAATATAATATGATTTTCTTACATGTTAATCCTATAAACCAAATTATCGCTTGCAGTTAATAAAAAGACTTGGGAAATGATTCAGTAGCATCTAAAAATGCACCCCTCAACAACTCAAGTAACATGCATTGTGAATGATTTGTTAAACCTTTTATCAAGACACTTAAGATAGAAAAACTTTATGATAAATGAAAGCTTTGAGAACTCTTTATATATTGGGTATAATTCTTTCTTAGTTTCCTCTAAAAACATATAAAAAGACTTTTCATGCTCATTAGGCTCTTCAATATCGGGGTCTTCTCTAATGCCCAAATTAATCAAACCATCGAGTACCAATCCATGCATATCAACAAACATAGAAAAATCAAGATTTTGTTGAAAAGTATGATGATCAAATGAACTTTGCCCATCAACAATCCAATTGTGTGTTACTTCTTGTAAACCCATAAATAATTAAATGGTTAACAGCATTAATTCTTGAATGGGCATATAATTTGATTATTACTGCTTACTTTTATGAAGAGCGTATCAACAAACACATTTACCCCTTATGATATTCATTGCTTGACCTAGAATTGCACATGTCCATCATAAGCCTACTAGAAATAAAATGGCATAAGCATGAACATTCATTAATATTATAAAATGAAATTACCATTAAATAAAAAGCCAAATAATATTCTAGAAGCCACAAATGCCACTAAGCAAAATAAATTACTAATTGAAAAAAAAAAATTTAAAACAAAGCAAGAATGTAACCAAAATAAGGTTGGGAAAAATAAAAGAAATTCAATTCAACATCAAACCAAGCATCAAATAGTAATTTTACCAAAAATCCTCAGATTATAATTTAATACTAAATATGAATTTTATATTTATATTAAATGTTGTAGCCATTGACTTAAGAGTAATACTACACTCGTTAAATAAATTTATATTAAAAATAAAATATTCTTTTTCCTTTTATTAGTAATTTATACAACTCAAAAAAAGTGGTTCTTACATCTATATTAGATTTAGGCTTCGTTTGGGATGACTTTTTTATTACTTTTTAAAGCAGTTTTTTAGTACAAAATCTCTTGTACTAAAATTTTTTGTATTAGAAAGCATTAAGAAAGCCACCCCCCACTTCGTTTGGGACAAATTTCTTATTGTTCTCTAAAGAAGCTGCTTTATAAAGCAGTAAGAAAGATGTTTCAAATGAAACCTTAAAACTATATTTAAAATAAATAAATTTTTGGTGTGAATTCATTTGAGGAATACAATATTAGTACTTTTGAATTAGAAGAAATCCTATGAAATTAAGTTGTTGATGAGCCTAATAATTCAGCTTTTATTTTAATGATAGAATGATATTAAAATCAGTTACAGATTATGTGCATCATAATTCCAAAGTAGAAGCATGAATATTATGACAAGCTGGTGCTATTAATTAGTCAGCTCTATGGTTATGGAACTCCATGTTATGTTTTTTAAATGTTTTATTATTGATATATAGTCTTAAATTGGGTTGGGAGTAAGCATATGATAATAGCAATACTAATGATGAAGAAGATAAATAATAATATCAAAAAATTGCTCAAAATCAAGAAGGAATGCAACTCTTCCATTATTTTCATGAAAAAGTTCTATGATAAATAGTGAGATAATATATTTTAGGTTCAAAGAAGTGCTATAAAAAAGCATAAATATGAGAAGAAATTTGATGTAAAAATAGAATTAATAATTTGTGTAATCATTCCAATGAGAGATTATTAGGTGCAGAGTCCGGACATCATCCGGACTTCACTCACATGAAGACATTTGGATTTTCTCTCTCCTATACATAGAGTGCATACAAGTGAGAAAAAAAATTAAGATGTCTTCATGTGATTGGAGCCTGGATGACGTCCGGACTTCGCAGGTGCTAATATTTTGCATTTTAACATATTTAACTTTCTTATTTGAAGGATAATTTTCTTTTATCTGCATGCAGGTTATATGAAGCAAGGTTGTGAAAATCGGACCGGACAACGAACCAGAAGAAGGAGAGGTTCACGGTTCGACCGGTTCGATCGGTCAAACCGGGATTGAACCAGATGACGTAATAAATAATATTGTTATTAAAAATTAATCAAATTAACATAATATAATATAAGTATATGAGCATTTAATAACATTTCTACAATTTTATACATATAAATATCATTTAAGAATAATATATTTATAAGAATAATATTTAATATAATATATAAATTTATAATATTAAAATTTTTTTATCATTAATATAATATAAATAATTAAATATTTGAGCATTTAATAATATTTATAAATTTAAAAGATATATAATAAAAAATTATAAATATAAATATTATTTAAGAATAATATATTTATATATTTATAATCAAATATATTTATAAGAATAATATTTAATATAATATTTAAATTTATAATATTAAATTTTTATATTATAATTCTTATAATATATATATTATAGCAAATTTATAATACATATTGCCTAAATTTTTAGCCCAACTAAGCCCAAATTTGAAGTCCAACTAGCCCAAATATGCTCAAATTCACATACTGAACTATTCATGCAATTTTTTTAGTCTCACATCATAGGAGGAGTTTGAGGTTGTTGCTTTGAACCCTTTATAAAGTGTGAAGTACACACTTTTTACAAAATAAATTATGTGAGATATTTGAGATAACTTGCATAAATTATGATGTAATTAATCATCATATTTAATTTAAACAAGTTAAAAAAATTTAATAAACTAAAATATATTATTTAAAATTTAATTAAAACAAAAATAAATTTTTTTTATAAATCGGCCGGTTCTTTCTAACCCGAACCGGTTTAGTGGTTCATCGGTTGAACTGCCGGTTCAATCCGATTTGTTCCAGTCTGATGCAGAGTTGGTTTTATAAGTTGGATCGGACCGGCCACCAATCGGTTCATGGTTGAACCGGCCGGTCTGATTCGATTTTAAAAACAGTGGTATGAAGTAAATATCTCCAATCAAAGGCATTTAATTTTATTTTTCCATCCAATACACAGTACTCTAGCATAATATCGCAAAGGCACAGATTCTATCCTTCCTGTAGTTCTCCTTATCTACTCTTCTAATACTACAACTTGGCATGGCATTATTCAACAACAAGCCTTTCAACAGATTCTCCATGCACAACGAGCAGGCTCAATGCATAGCTTCTCCCGGTTTGTAATGCTTTAAGAAGGAACAATTCTATCCTTTTACCAACCAAATTTGAAAGCTGCGTATTTAAATGTGGCAACCTGTAGCAGAAGCTATAGCCACCAACTCCCGAAGTGTCCTTATTGAAGAAGGAGAATTTAATCATCAAAGCGATAAGAATGGCATCTCACTACTACGCATAAGAGGGGTTTGGTACCTCTTACAGTAGAGGTCATAAGCATCACTCTTTCTCCTTTGCTGATATTGTTTTCAAAGTTGTTTTTGCATGAAAGAGATGGGAAGGGAAGGAGATTAATGGTCTTGTGGCTAGTTGAAGCTCTTCTGTAATTTTAATGGTGAGAAATTTTTTTCACGAGAACTGAATAAAATTTTGACTTGAAAGTGATAACAAATGATCAAAATATAAAATTATTGTATTAGAAATACAATATCAGTATACAATAATTTTGTTCTATAAAATGATACTTAAACTTTTTTTTTTTAAAAGCTTAAAAGAAATCACAAATCTTGTATCATCTGTCTTAAATTTTTTGAAATTAAAATACATCCAATACTAAGTACCCATTTGGGATCATTTTTTAGGTTTTTTTTAATTTTTTTAATTTTTTAATTTTATTTATATTTAAAGTAATATTAAATATATTTGAATTTTTATTTTATTTTTTATTAATTGAATATTGAATAAATTGATTTATATGATGATGATGATAATCGTTGGCAGGGCAGCTGTTCTAGCTGGATAAATAATGACAGTAACGATAAACCAGTGACACTAAATGTTTTTAAAAATACTTTAAAAATGTCAAAAGAAATTTATGTGCTTTTAAAAATAACTTGATTTAATTTTTAAATCAAAAATAAAAATAATTGAAGTATATACTAAACAAATATATTCAAAAATAATAAAAATAATCTCAAATAGGTCCAAATAATTTTGTTAATGGGTTTTTAGTTATCTTGAAAAATGTCTAATTTATTTGGGCATACTTCAAGTTAAAAATTTGACGAGGAGTTTAGTTGTTTGGCCACATTGCATATGCGACCATGCTAATTAAAAAAATATATATTTTATGATTTTCTTACTCATTTTATTTGTTAAAATAAAATTGGTAAAATTTAAAAGGCATATAAATTTTTTTATTTATCTAATGAAATGAAAAACTGAACCTAATCAACACGTTATATGTTTTTCAAATTTTTCAGCTTGCACTAAACAGAAGACCTTTAAATTGTACGTATTAGGAATTTTATAACAGCTATATGTCTGTCAACAAGAAATTTTCTAGTGGCGATTTGTTGCAAATATTAGAGACACAAACTATAAAAAAATGAATGAGTTTTATTTTGTAATATTAAGTAAAGAAAAATAACTGCATACTCATTTAATAATATATTTAAAACACCTAAAATTTTCTTTATTTTTCCTTAAAAAAGTTTATTAAACTCGGACGATTTCTTCTTCTTTTTCTTTTAAACATTTAGGTCAATTAAGACAAATTCACACACATATATCGTATGCAAGTTCTGAGTCTGGGACCTTTTAGTTGATAATCAAAACTCTCAACCAATAGATCAAGATGAGCTGCGTAAATTGTACGATTTAGAAATGCTTCGCATCTATTATTTAACTAAAATCTAATCGTAAACTTTACTTGATTCTCTTCACTTATGACATTTCCTTCTATTTGAGGAAACTATTGTGAGACTCTTGGCTTTTACATGTTAGGTTCTTTCATCTAGTGTCAAAATTTAAGAAAATAATAAAAATTTTGGCAAGATTTTAATAATTTTTTTTACCAAGTGCTAGTTCTTTTTGTGTGTCAAAGATCATAAATGATATCTGATATCAAATGTTGATATTATGGATGTTTCTCTAAAACCCTCAATTGAATGGTTAGATTAGCTATGCACAATTATCACTAATAATGATTTCATTGAAGTGGATGAATATTTGTACTTCTTGCTTTCTCGAACACATCTCTACTAAGATTTTCCTCACTTGCATAGATGGTTGTGCATTAACAAATATCCTAGTGCGATGAATTATGTGGTGACATGAAATTTAGGTTTTTTTTAATAGCTTTTGGCCACGGCTTTTTGATGATTTTAAAATAAATATGTATACTAAAAAGTTGCTTGAGAAAGCAAAAAGAAAGCTGTCTCAAACGAAACCTTCATTTGGGATAGCTTTTTTACTGCTTTATAAATTGGTGTAGGAAATAACTTTTTTAATACTATTATAAAAAGCAATTTTCTAGTAAAAAATATTTTAAAAGCAATGAAAAAATAATAGTTAAATTGAAATTATGATTGTGATTTGAAAATCCAAATAATTAGAAAGTTATCCCACACAAAATCTTAGTACACATCAATTGTATGAATGTGTGTGTGTGTGTGTATATATATATATATATACATATATATAGGGGTGTCAAAATAGGTTTCCGGGTCTAGTTCGGGTCAAACACGACAGTAACCCTGATACGTCATCAAAAATTAATTTGATCGAGCACGAATCTCGAGGTATATTCAAGTTGGAAACTTTCAAAATTAAATTTGGGATCATCTGAATTCCAATTTCAGCAAACTTATAGTCAAACCGAACATCTCGAAGAGACGAACCTAACGACACCAAAATCGGTCCAACCCGAGCTCAAATGGTTCCAAATCAGAGGCCCGAACCACATTTGGAACGATCAAATCATTATTTGGATGACAAATTGATATCCAAATATAGCATGCTTATAGTCAAATCGAGCGGCTCGGCGAGACGAATCCAACGAGCCCAAGATTGTCGAATTCCGACATTATTAAGGCACTTAAATAGTTAAAAAAACTCTATATGATCGGGGGAATCAATACGAGCCATCTGATAGAGCACTCCGAACCTGTCCCGGATCTTCTCTATATTTACGGGGTGTGCCACTCATAAAAATCTATAAAAAAACCCCACTCTATACATGAGGGGGACTTTTGGCTGGAGATTGGAGAGAGCTCTAAGGCTTTCGGAGCTCCTACACCACCGTCGGCGAACCCCCGTCGACCTTCGTCGGACCACCGCCCGGCCGCCGACCGCCGCCGGACTTTAGCCTGACCTTTGTCGGACCACCGCCCGGCCGCTGACCGCCGTCGGACTTCCACCCGGCCGCCGACCGTCGCCGGACTCCCGCGCGACCTTCATCGGACTACCGCCTGGCCGTCGACCGCAGCCGGACTTCCGCCCGACCTTCGCCTGATCATCGCCCGGCCACCGACCACCTCCGGACTTCAGCCCGACTTTCATCGGACCACTGCCGGACTTCCACTCGGCCGCCAACCGCCGACGAACTTCAGCCCGACCTTCGTCGGACCACCGCCCGGCTGCCGACCACCGCCAGACTTCCGCCCGACCTTCGTCAGACCACCGTCCGACCGCCGACCGCCGCTGGAGTTCCTCTCGACCTTAGTCAAACCACCGTCCGGCCGCCGACCGACGCTAGACTTCTGCCCGATCTTCGTCGTGAAAGTTCGATAGGGATGTTAGGCCCTGATGAACTAGTCCTGAGGCTAACCAAGAGGGGGGATGAATTGGTTATTTAAAAAATTTATGAGCAACAGGAAAAATCTTTTCAATAATTTACAGCGGAAACAAGTAAACACAGAAACGAAAAGATCAACCACATATTTCACCAAAGTAGATAATAACAAAAAAATAAAGTGCAGAAAATAATCAGAAAGAGCACACCGGATTTTATAGTGGTTCGGTCAACTTGACCTATGTCCACTCCCCGGAGCCTCCCCTCCAGGTATTGCACTAACACAAAAGTGACTCTCCTTCTGCTCCCACAGCAAGGCGGAGAAGCTTGTACAAAACTCCTTTCCACCAACCCGGTGAGGCAGAGAACCTGAACTCCTTTCACTTCCTCCTGAAGCGGGCAGAAAACCCGGACTCCTTTCGCATCCTCCTAAAGCAGGCAGAGAACCTAAACTCCTTTCACTTCCACCTGAAGCGGGCAGAGAACCTAGATCTTCTTGCGAACGATCCTCCTACAGAAAACACCGATAAGATGAGAGACGACTAACGGAGAAGACGACTCTGTTCCTTGCTTGGAGCAACCGTTGTGAATCCCTCACAAACTCCCCCTCACAAGATCCTCTCTCTCTCTCCCGAGCTCTATCTCTCTCTCAAGGTTTCTCTAGAAAGGAAAGTGGCAAAAGATTTTTCTTATTAGAAGAAAAAGATCTTTTATAGGAGGGCTCAAAATTTGCCATAAATCTCAACTAGATGGCCAATATCATCCAGGACGATTGCTAGATCGTCATGTACGATCAGTTCAAAATCACCTATTTCGGCCTGGATGATCTGGCTCTTTCAGACAATTAGTAGAAAAAAGTTGTTCAGATCGTCCCGTATGATTCTACGATCATCAGGGATGATTAGTGTAAATCAGGAATTTCGTCCAGAAGACCACTCTGGTCGTCCAAAGGAACTTGTGCTGGACGATCTAAAAATTACTTGATCGTCCAGGACGATCTCAAAATGACTTGATCGTCCAGGATGATATGTCTATCGTCTTGTACGATTAGTTCAAAAAGTGCCAAAATCGTCTTGAGTACCGCTCTGGACGTACAGGTGAAACATGCAGGATAATTTCAAAATGACTTGATCGTCCAGAATGATATGGTATCGTCCCGTACGATTAGTTCAAAATCAAGATTATCGTCCTGCACACAGCTCTGGATGTACAGGTGAAAGGCACTAGACGGTCAGGATTTTTAACACATCGTCCCATACGATCATGCGATCGTCCGGGATGATATAATCGAATCAATCAAACCTTAATTACTTTTCTTAATCACCAGACTAATTTAGGCATGATTGTAATGAATCGTTCGGGACGATACACATATTGTCCGGGACGATCAGATCAAATCTCTAAAAATAAAACTTGCCTCACTTGATCTAGCAGCTGAAAATTTCTGATTTGAGCCTATCATCCCGTACGATCAATGGATCGCCCAGAATGATCTGCTTAATCAGACAGACTTAACTTGGTCGCCCTAATTAGGGTTTATATTTTCATTGGATCGTCCAAGACGATGTGGATATCGTCCGAGACGATCAGAACAAAAATTAAATAGAAACTCTAATTCACTAAACTCTCCCCCTGAGTGTGTGTGTTCAAGGTTACTTAGCTAGGAGATCAGTTACATTACATTTGACTCAAGAAAGAAAAAACATTACATTTAGACACACTCTGACTCGATCTTGAGTTGGCTTGAGTTGCTTTTGATCTTTTGTACCTGAAATGGGTTAGCCAAGCAAAACAGAATACAAACATATTTGTCATCATTAAAACTATATTTTTTGAATCCAGATTTATAATAATCTCCCCCTTTTTGATGATGGCAAACATTGATGCAGTAGTTTCAAATAAAATAACCAGGAATTAACCAACGTACATACGAAAAACAAATAACATTTCAAATTTCACTAAACAACTAAAATAGTACAAGAAAATAACTATAAAAAAATAAACAACTACAAAACAAGAGCAATACATGAAACAACTAGAACAGTATAGAAAACTACTAGTCACTCAAAACACTAACTCCCCCTTTTGACATCACAAAAGGAGGAGGAACAGACACAACAATACAAGCAGAAAACATCACAAAACATAAAAAAAAATAACGATTATTTTTGAATCGATATGCTCTAGTAAATCAGAATTTTTCCTTGATTTTGAATCCAAAAACCAATAAGAAGATGATCGACAGCACTGAAATCCATAAAAGTTAGAAAATCAACATTCGTAACTCCCACCTCGGACACCTTATAGGTGTAAATTCCTTTCAAAACAAAAATCCAATTTAGAAGAAAAGGAATTAGATTCGAAAGGAGATCCTTTCAAGCCTCATTCCAGAAAAATTTTTGATATAATAGTATTACAAAGTAACAAATCAGAAATCATGATTTTTGTCTCGAGCTTTTAAAAATATTAAATGGTGCATGAATTTTTCTAAGACATTTAATGATCCGAAAGAGAAGAAAGCCTAGTTCTTTGTGGGCTTATTTTGTGCCTCTTTTTCAATTTATTTGGCGATTTGCACATCTTTTGATTTTTGATACCCTCTGTGTATCTTTTCAATTTTTGGTGATATTATGCATCTTTTTAATTTGGGCTAATTTTGTGCATCTTTTTATTTTGGTGCTCTTTGCACATCTTTTGTAAGCTTTCTTCCTTTCAAAATTGTTAAAGAATCTCAGCTGTGAAATTACCTTCCAGACATAAGAGACGACAAAGCTCACTCTCTACAATAAAGAAGAGTAATTCACAAAGCAAAAGTCATACATCATATGATAAGTGCAATCACCTGATTCAAGAAATTATAACAATGACTCAAAACTTTGAAAAAAACTATTCATATGAGGTAGATTATTGTAGGAAGATAAAATAGATCTCTATATCAAAAACTAAATTTTTAATTTTGAAGAAGATTTTTATTCAAAAGAAATAATACACCATTAAAGGGAGTTAGAGGAAGAGAAACAATCATCAAAGTTTCTTCCCTTTAACAGATTCAGAGGAGTCAATCAGGCCGTCGACTTCCGCCAGACTTCAGCCTGACCTTTGTCAGACCACTGCCCGGCGGCCAACCACCGTCGGACTTCAGCCCAACCTTAATCTTACCATCGCCCGGCCACCGACCGCCGCAGGACTTTAGCCTGACCTTCGTCGAACCATCGCTCGGCCGCCGACCATTGCCCGGCCGCCGACCATCGCTGGACTTCCACCCCGCCACCGACTGTCGTCAAACTTCAACTCAACCTTTGTCAAACCATCGCCCGACCGCCGACCGTCGCAGGACTTCCACCCGGCTATCGACTGCCACCGGACTTCCACCCATCTGCCGACCGCTGCTGGACTTCCACCCTACTACTGACCACCATCAGACTTCGACCCGGCCGCCGACTGCCACCGTACTTCTACCCAACAAAGGTCGGATCATTCCCTATTAGCTAAACTTCTGCCTGGATGCCGTCAGACTTCCGCCCTAATATCGCCAGACTTTGCTCTAACTCTCCAAGCTACTGTAATTTGACCGCCTCCAAGTCGAGGGACGGGTCAACCATTATAATTTCTTCAAGTTTAGTGGAATCTTTTCATCTGGGTGAGGCCCTATGGTTTTTCCCTCTTCGGGCTTTCCATGTAAAAAAGATCGGATGTTTTACTTTTTTCTTTCTATTTGTGTGCTTGATATTCGTGCATCACTAAGACAAAAACTTTACTCACTCTGCCGCTATGAATTTACTAGCCCGCAACAATTTGGCGCCATCTGTGGGTATCTCAATTCCACTATCCTAAGCACCACTTTGATGGCCAACAAGCGTAACAATCGCATCTTGGGAGCCTCTCGCTCCAACTCTCGCCAATCCATGAATCAGTCTATGAATTATGAACGCCAAGTACACACCTCTTTTCATCTTGGGGGGTAAAATGCTGCTAGAGAAGGGACATCATGACCATCCCTAGAAGATCTTATTCTAAGAATAGAGGAATATCAGAATGAGATCCTTTAACTCCTACAAGAGACCCAACAGCCAGCACTAGCTCTAAAGGAAGATATCCTTCTCTCTCAAGACCCACCCCGGGTTGGAGAAGTTCCACTAGAACATTTTCATGTCGAGATTCCTTTCCTATGCCAAGGATGCATCCTCCGACGCATCAAGACAATGAACTTGCTGACATAGTAAGCTCTACCCATCATTCACGCGCAGGTCAACAACCTTGCATTCCTTCGGATGTCCCCGAGGACTTAGCCCCACCACACATTACTGGACTCCCTCGTAATGTCCTACAGCATGAACTACGAAGATTAATTTAAGAAGAGTTCTCTGCGGGAGGTGCAAGATGATCTCTTTGTCAATGGGACTTCCAGGAGTCCTCACCCCTGGCTGAAGCCATCCTCTAACGCCCATTCTGGTAGGGTTTTACCGAATATCGATCCCTACGATGGGATATCTGACCCGTACGAGTATATCGATCATTATAGGACCATCATGCATGTACAACGAGCCTCAGATGTGCTCCTATACCAAGCTTTTCCTGCTACCCTCAAAGGACAAGCTCGAATGTGGTTCTACTCACTTCCATCTAGAACGTGGTTCTACTCACTTCTAAGAATGTGGTTCTACGAAGAATTGCTAAGGATTCTTCTCACCTCTCTGGGATTCACCAAAATGAAGGAGAATCACTGAAGGAGTGTTTCCAACAATTTTTCACTAAGGCTCGATAAAATCCTGGAGTAGATCCCGAGTTACTTAGAGGAGTTTTTCTCGGAGGGCTTCGTCCTAGCCCCTTCTACTCAGCACTTATGCAAGACACGATTCCCTCTTATATTGACCTGATCCATCGTGTGGAGGCGTAAATATCAGCAGATGAAGCTATTAATACCCATAGGAAGCAATTTGAGCAAACTCCTAGAAAGCATAAAAATACCCCTACAATGGAGGAATCATTCTCGCAACGAAAGAAAAACTTCTCTCCTAGACCCCCAGTACCATAATGTGAGTTTCGACAAGAGGAGGAGTATACACCACTCAATACCCCTCGAGCAAATGTGTTGATGGCCATCCGAGATCAACAAAATATTAAGTGGCCTAATCCTTTAAAGTCAAATTAAGATCAATACTGTCATTTTCACCGTAGTCGTGGACACACTACTAAAGCTTGCAAATAACTCAATGATGAGATTGAGAGGCTGATCCGACAAGGATATCTCCGATAATTTATCCAAAGCCCACCAACTCGAGATGATGTTGGGGGGAAAAATCAACAACAATAAAGATAATCATTGAATAATATTCAAATGATTGGTGAGATCAAATGATCACACAGTGTATGCATTTATGTTGGTAATAGTAGTCGTCTTATTTTATTGTGTCTCTTTTATAAGTAGGGTGTCGTTCTGATATCCCTAATTTTTTTCTTCCAAGTCAAACATTGTGTTGTCCCTGTACGTATATCTTATATATTTAGTATGGTGTAACACATTTATCCCTAGGTTTTACTAAGAAGTTATTATATTATCTTACATAATATAGTAATATGTTGTGTGCTCCATTTTGATATTGTCTACTTCTTTAAAAAGAATAAAAAATAATAACAATGAAAAACTATCGAATAATATAATCTTTTAATTCTTGATTCGAGAAATACATAATTTTATTGTATCTCAATCATTAGATGATCAATCCCATGGGGATTTGATCTTGACTTCTTCCACACAGATTAACATCATCGAGCAGCGCTCTGACATATAATCTAGGATAGGTCATATATCCTTGGTGGATTCTCTCATCCTCTTCCGCATAGGTTAACATCATCGAGCAATGCTCTAACATACAACCTCGGATAGGTCATGCATCCTTGGTGGATTCTGTTGACCTCCTCCACTCAGGTTAGCGTCATCGAGCGATGCTCTGACATATAATCTCAGATAGGTCATACATCCTTGGTGGATTCTCTCAACCTCTTCCATACAGGCTAACGTTATCAAGAAGCCTTCAATGCTGAACTTCCTGCTACAACTAGACTTCTATCCGTCGCGGGACTTTCGTCGGACTTCTACCCAATGCCGAACTTCCTCCCGTTACTGGACTTCTACCCATCGTAGGACTCTTTATCGGACTTCTACCAAACACTAAACTTTCTCCCTTCGTCAGATTTTTACCCGTCGTAAGACTCTCATCGAACTTCTACCCGACACTAAATATCCACCTGTGACGGACTTCGGGCCGTCGCTAGACATTCGTCGGCCTTCTACCTGACATTGAATTTTTGCTCATCTTCGGACTACTACCCATCACCAGACTCTCGACGGACATCTGCCCGTCGCAAGACTTTCATTAGGCTCTACCTGATGTAGAATTTCCACCCGACTCCAGACTTCTTCCTAACATCAGACTTACATCCATTGCTAGACTTCCACTGACTAACATCGAACCTCCGCAGGATCTCTAAAAGAAGAAGTGAGAAAGAATATACCTGGAAGATCCTCTTGGTTCTTTGAAACTTACCTCATATTCGGTGAGCCAGCACAACCTTTTTGTGTACTACTCACCTTAAGCGGACGACATTCACCTCCCAATAGGAGAAAACTATAACCACCAGATTTTGATCTCCTCTGTCGTCGGTATTAAGACTCTTACCAGACAATTTTTCCCCCCAATGGGAGTGAACTGGAGCCTGCATAAGAGTACCGGGTCTTGATCGCCTCTGTCGCCGGTATTTAGACTCTTACCGGACAGTTTCCCCCCTAACGGGAGTGAACTGGAACCTGTGTAAGAGTATCGGGTCTTGATCGCCTCCGCCGCCGGTATTTAAACTCTTGCCGAATAGTTTCCCCCCCCCCCCCCCCAACGGAAGTGAACTAGAGCCTGCATAAGAGTACCGGGTCTTGATCGCCTCCGCCGACGGTATTTAGACTCTTGCCAGAAAGTTTTCCCCCACCAGGAGTGAACTGGAGCCTACGTAAGAGTACCGGGCTTTGATCGCTTCCACTAGTATTTAAATTCTTGTCGGACAGCTTTTCCCCCAATGGGAGTGAACTGGAGCCTGCAAAAGAGTACCGGGCCTTGATCGTCGCTTCCGGTATTTAAACTCTTGTCGGACAATTTTTCCCCCACTGGGAATGAACTGGAGCCTGCGTAAGAGTACCAGGTCGTGATCGCCCCGCTAAAAAATTTTTAAATTTTCGTCAGTCCAATTTCTCCTTCGTAGCAGAAATTTTGGGACCCGCTGAAGACCTTCCCTAGCCCCTAAGGGGTATATTTATAATTTTTTGAAGGAGGTTTGGAGCTCAATTTTTTGAATTTGTTTATTAATTTTCAAAATTTTTAATGCCCTAAATTGAATAATTTCCTATTATTGAAAATATGAAAAAGAAATAAATTCAGAGTAATTTTATTTAAAAATAAAATAAATCTGTAGAAAATTTATTGTTTCCTTTCAAGAAAAAATCATAAATTTTTTCAAGATTTTTTGAAATATTTTTGGAATTTTTTTTAGCAAATAAATAATTTTTTTTCCTTTTTCAAATGTTTTAAAAAGGAAATGAAATATAATTATTATAAAAAAAAAAAAAAAGTGTCCACCTCATTAAGGCGGCTTCCTTTGGCAGATAGATACAATATTATAAGGATATGTATATTTATATATTCAAATTTCATATAGATAAATTATAACAGATTTATTCCGTTATATATATATAATGATTAATTATAATAGATATTTCTTAATTAAATAATATTAAATAATATTATTTAGTTTGATTAATCAAAGCAGATATTTCTTAATAAATGATATTAAATAATATTATTTATTAGCTAAGTGATTATATTTATATATGCAAATTTATCCCAAAAGGTCTGATTTGTACATTTTTAAGCTCCTCGGAATCATTTTTCGATATTCCGGACTCAATTTTCATGCTTCTGAATCTCAAAAGAGCCTCTATGATAAGTTTTGAGCCATTTGAAAATTTTTGTAGTAAACTTTTTCGATATTTTTTGCTCCGATTAACGCTCTGATTTTGTAGAATACTAAGATCACAGATATATTTTTGGACTCTACAAGATTCAACGTCCAAAAATAGGAGGGCAACTGATACGTCATCAAAAATTAATTTGATCGAGCACGAATCTCGAGGCATATTCAAGTTAAAAATTTTCAAAGTTAAATTTGGGATCATCTGAATTCCAATTTCAGCAAACTTATAGTCAAACTGAACATCTCGAAGAGACGAACCTAAC
Organism: Dendrobium chrysotoxum; assembly: GCA_019925795.1. Lineage (NCBI taxonomy): Eukaryota > Viridiplantae > Streptophyta > Magnoliopsida > Asparagales > Orchidaceae > Dendrobium > Dendrobium chrysotoxum. Next base: position 40,968,011 of record CM034297.1, read on the forward strand.
GACACCAAAATCGGACCAACCCGAGCCCAAATGGGTCCAAATCAGAGGCCTGAACCACATTTGGAAGGATCAAATCATTATTTGAATGACAAATTGATATCTAAATATAGCATACTTATAGTAAAATCGAGCGGCTCGGCGAGACGAATCCAACGAGCCTAAGATCGTCGAATTCTGACATTATTAAGGCACTTAAATAGTTGAAAAATTCTATATGATCGGGGGAATCAATACGAGTCATCCGATAGAGCACTCCGAACCTGCCCCGGATCTTGTCTATATTTGCGGGGTGTGCCACTCATGAAAATCTATAAATAGACCCCACTCTCTACGTGAGCGGGACTTTTGGCTGGAGATTAGAGAGAGCTCTAACGCTTCCAGAGCTCCACCACCACCGCCGGCGAACCCCCGTCGGACCACAGCCCGGCCGCGGATCGCCGCCGGACTTCCACCCGGCCGCCGATCGCCACCGAACTTTAGCCCGACCTTTGTCGGACCACCGCCCGGCCGCCGATCGCAACCGAACTCCGGCCCGACCTTCGTCAGACCACCCCCTAGCCATCGTCAACCGCCGGACTTCCTCCCGACCTTCGTCTGACCATTGCCCGACCATCGACCACCGCCGGACTTCAGCCCAACCTTCATCGGACCACTGCCCGGCCGCCAGCTGCCACCGGACTTCCACCCGGCCACTGACCGCCGCCAGACTTCTGCCTGACCTTCGTCGGACCACCGCTCGGCCGTCGACCACTGCCGGACTTCCACCCGGCCGCTGACCGCCGCCAGACTTCTGCCTGACCTTCGTCGGGCCACCGCCCGGCCGTCGACCACTGCTGGACTTCCACCCGGCTACTAACCGCCGCTGCACTTCCACCCTGCTACCGACTGCCGCCGGACTCACCCGGCCGCTGACAGACTTCAGTCCGACCTTCATCTAACCATCGCCCGGCCACCGACAGCCGCCGGACTTCCACCTAGCCGCCGACCGCCGCTGGACATCCGCCCGACCTTCGTCGGACCATCGCCTAGCCACCGACCACTACCGGACTTCAGCCTGACCTTCGTCGGACCACCGCCCGGCCGTCTACCACCGCCGGACTTCCACCCAGCTGCCGACCGCCGCCGGACTTCAGCCCAACCTTCATCGGACCACCGCCCGGCCGCCGACCGTCGCCGGACTTCCACCCAACTGCCGACCACAGCCGGACTTCCACCTGGCTGTCGATCGTGGTCGGACTTCCACCTTGCTGCCGACTGCCGCCGGACTTCCACCGGCCGCTGACCGCCACCATACTTCCGCCCAACAAAAGTCGGATCATTCCTTGTTAGCTGAACTTCTACCTGGACGCCGTCAAACTTTTGCCCTAACAACACCATACTTTGCTCTAACTCTCCAAGCTACTGTAATTTTACCGCCTCCAAGTCGAGGGACGGGTCAACTCTTGTAATTCACTCAAGTTTAGTGGAATCTTTTCATTTGGGCGAAGCCCCATGGTTTTTCCCTCTTCTGGCTATCCACGTAAAAAAGATCGGGTGTTTTACTTCTTTCTTTCTGTTTGTGTGCTAGATATTCATGCATCGCTAAGACGAAAATTTTACTCATTCTGCCGCCGCGAATCTACCAGCCCACAACAAACCCGTCATTAAATGACCTGACCCTTTTAATGAAACGAGTCAAAAATCAGAACCCGAGCTGGGTTTGGGTCGACCCAGATTGACCCGCCGACCCATTTGCTTTTTTTTTATAATCAAATTTAAGTAATTAAGGGGTTGAATTAAACCAAACATTGAAACTTAAATAATAGAAAACAAAAAAAAATAAAGAAAATTAACTTTTTTTACAAGTTACAAACTTATAAATTATACAAAATTATAAATTGTCAAATTATACATCATAATTCATAAATATTAAATAAAAAAATAAATTACAAACCACATATAACAAGTTACAAACATACAATTTCATAAATTAAAAATCACAAAGTAGTAAATTATAATTTACGAATATAAGTTTGACTATTTGAAGAACTTAAAACTCTGAAGATCGGAAGTCATTTTCCCTCATGGAGACTTAAGTTAACTATAAAAAATATGTATATTTAAATTGATATAATTATAAATCCATGAGAAAATTGAAAGCTTGAGTCATTAGCTCAGATTAACCATCCAAATAATTCATCAAATAATGAAATATTAGTCAACAATAAAGTTTTTTTATTATTGTGGTATTGCCATCCAAGGCAGCATTTTGTATTTTAGAGTTATACTTAATATATGTTTGGTATGAAGATAACACAAATGCCACCTGGTTGCAATAATTTTTTCCCCAAATAATTTCACAATCAATTTAGAAGGGTACTCATCATTACAACTCAAAATTAGTTCAAATGATTTCTTATATAATCAACTGAAATATTATTTGAGGAAGCATTATTCAAAGTAATACTGAATAGCTTGATTTCTATTTTCCATTCAGCCAAAAGAGACTGCATCTTCTCAAACAAAGCAATTCCATTATTTGGGTTGGGGGGGGGGGGGGGGGGGGGGGCGGTGGCATGAAAGAAAAACTAATAATTTTTTTTTTTGCAAGTGCCATTAATTATAAATAAAATGAGCAGTTAAATAAATAAACTCATTAATATTTATAGAAGTCCAGAGGTCTGATGTTAAGCAAACCCTGCTAGTGATTTTAGATAACCGTTCTTTTATATTATACTTTTCCTTAATGAATAATTTTTTGTAATTATTTCTAGCAGTGTTCCTAGAAAATAATTATAAGTCCCGACGAAAATATATCAAGAGTGTTCGAACTCCAACCCACTAATAATTTTTTTTTTTGCAAGTGCCATTAATTATAAATAAAATGAGCAGTTAAATAAATAAACCCATCAATATTCATAGAAGTCCAGAAGTCTGATGTTAAGCAAACCCTGCTAGTGATTTTAGATAACCGTTCTTTTATATTATACTTTTCCTTAATGAATAATTTTTTGTAATTATTTCTAGCGGTGTTCCTAGAAAATAATTATAAGTCCCGACGAAAATATATCAAGAGTGCTTGAACTCCAACCCACTAAACACATTGAAAGGGCAAATCATGCATAATGATAGAAATAGTGAACAAGTCATGAAATACTGCATGATCAAACTTATTATCGGACATAGACATGGAAGATCCAGTATTGGTTTATAAGATCAACTGTCCTATATCACGCATACTTCTTTTCTTATAATTTTCGAGGTGACGTCTAAGATTACCAGTTTTATTTTTGCTATCACATAAATAAGTACTGCCACATTTCTTATATTTATATTTTTGTTTTCCATCTTTTGTAATAGGCAACATATCATAATGGCCCCAAACAGCTGAGGTCATCCTTCACTGCTTCTTAGTAAGTGTCCCCTCATTACATAGATGTTTAGAGGGCTCTACAGCATTTTCACAAGCCTGGACTTCTTCATTTTCATCAAAAGAAAAATTTTTAGCAATGGTATTGTAATCCTCCATCTAGCCAAAATATTAGAATATATTATAATGCTAATTCTTAACTATTTATTAAATATCTTGTTTAAAAAAGACACATTGAGACATTAACTCATTAACTCATTAACTCCTTGCCAAATGCCACTTAACAACTTTTCCAATATAACATGTATAATTCAAAAAAAAAAAAAAAAGAAAACACATTGAGACATTAACTCATTGAAGGCTCTACAACATATGTATATAACAATAACACATTAACTACTATAACAGCATAAGTGTTATCAAACTTATGAATTAATGATGTTTATGTTATTTTGTTTAAGAAAATGTGATAAATTATATGCATAATGCATAACAGCATAAGTGTTATCAAACATCATTAATGCATAGGTGTTATAAGATTAAAAATGCACTAAATGAATCAATTCGGACAAAAACAAGACATGTAAATCATCCAAATAAATCATAATTGAACAGCAACTCAGCAACAATTCGAATAAAACCAACCCTAAACCAGAAAGCATGCAAACCAGAAATGCACTGAATGAATTAAACCAGAATGCATGCCAAACCAGTAAACCAGAGTTACCAACTAATATATGCCAAACCTTTCCAAATTTTCAAACCACTTGAGATAATATTTGAAATAACAGCAAGTTGGTAAGGCAACAACAAATCGGACAAATCCTAAACCCGAAAAATTCCTTTGGAACTTCAGAAAAAATTCTTCGGTACGAAATACCCAAAGATGCTCTTAGATCAAGCTTCTAAAAGGAGAAAATAGAAAAAAGATAAGAGATACAAACAGCGGTGAGCGATATAAATGTTCGTATTGAGGCCAAGGAGATGTACACGGTGAACACCCCGGACTAACACTATACCAGAGAAGGAGAAGAGAGGTAACTGTAGACAGAGCTAAAGATCTGAAGAGATGAAACGGAAACCCTAAACAAAGTAGTGAAGGAGAGGAGAGGTTGAACCGCACGCGAGCTGAATCCCTAGCTAGTTCGAAAATGGCCACCCTACTTAATCTGCCGCTCACGTTCGTGTACACTTAAAATGCGCGGGTCAAAATGGGTTATAAATCAGGTTATCAGGTTAACACGAACCCGACCCAAAATTTGAAACGGGTCATATTTATGAACTCAAACCTGACCCATTTTGAAATCGGGTCGGGTCTAACTCGAAATTTTTGGGTCGGGTTCGAGCTAGGTTTTTGTGTTATGTCAAATATTGACACACACACACACACACACACACACACACATATATATATATATATATATAAGATGAAAGTGTATTCGTGAATGGAAGCATATAATGAGATGCATGTTTTTTTAACTATTTTTATTGGAAGAATTAATATCATATATTGTGGTACATCCAAATGATATATTATCTCCGTTGTAAAAATTAAAAAAAAAAAGTTTTTGAGACTTCCTTGAACCTTGAATGAATATATTTTGACACTCTGGCTTTATTTGGAATGACTTTCTCATTACTTCTTAAAATAACTTTTTATACAAAAATTAAAATTTTTATACTAAATAATTATTTTAAAAAACAATAAAAAAATCATCCCAAATGAAACTACTTACTAGTTCTATATTTACTTTTATGTTAAAATAATATCAATAACCCACTTTCCAAAAAAAATCCTATAAAAATAGACATAAAAAATAGTATAATTATATGCCCGTAATATTTAAATCTTAAAAATATTTACTCGGCAAGTTTAGATCTTCTTGCTCTTTTATTGGATGAAGAAATTACATAATACTTTAAAAAAATGCAAAAATATGTAGAATTATTATTATATTATAAGCTGAGCAAAAGAGTAAAATTCAAAATATGTGACCCTATAAGACAATTTTGGTCCGAAATAAATTTAAAAATATTTAGCCAAATAAAATTACCTAAGACATACTAATTCATAATAATGCAATATGGGACTTAGCTTTTCCTATTTCTTTTTATGTCTGGGCGGTCATTTGAGATGGTTGTAATCTTTTAAATATGATTATAAAGTTTTTTGGAGAAAATAATTTTTTTTAAAAGTTACTATAAAAAGAAGTTTTTAAGCTCAATTTTTTTTAAAAAAATAATGAAAAAATAATAATCAAATTAAATTGTGATTGTTATACTAAACCCTAAGCTTAAAACTAAAGATTTTACATCATAATAGCTTGAGATAAAAAAAATAAAAATAATAAAAAAATAAAAAATAAAAACAAAACAAAAAACAAAAAAAAATCATAATAGCTGGAGATCATGAGGACTTTTAGTTTGTATATATCTTTTAATTTTTTTTAGGTGATGAGAGAGAAATAAAGTGTTGGCCTTTTTGGGAATATCTGAATCATTAAGTCAGATTTATACTCACATCATATGAGTAAGTTTTAAAATTAAAACCTCTTGATTAGTAGTCAAAGCTCCCAACTAAAATATCAAGGAGAGCTGTGAGTAAAGTTTGGCTCAACTCATTATAGATGGTGCAATGTCTATATTAGGAGAGATTATTACGTATGGAGTCAAGATGTATAGCTAAGTCCGAACTCTCTTGTACAAATTGTATATATTTGTACACAGTGTGTGTAAATGTGTGTACACACACTGTGTGCAAATATACACAGTATATATATAAGGGAGTCCAGATATAATTTTACATCTGAACTCTGCAGATAATAATTTCTCTCAAACTAGACATTTATATTGAATCGGTGAAACACGAAAAATATTTTTTTTATTTTTCGGCCAACCAAAACCGATATGAATAATCCGCTTCGCTTCTTCCTTTCACGAATGTTTCAACAAAAAGCTTTTAGTTAACAACTAAACTCTATTAGTCACTATCCAACAAAGAATGGCTGAAGGGGAAGCATGAAGGAATAACCTCATCTACTTTAATATCTTGTTGGAACACATTTAATTACTCCAATCAAACAGAACTTTGTTGACCAACGAAGGATAACAGAACATATTCCTGATTACAACAAGGATGGAGCTCAGCCATCACACGTGCGACTCCCGGACACACACGTGTTTGCCCCACCCGTGTCAATGACGCTCCCTCTCTTTCATACCTATATAAACAAATTCCACAGCCTGCAAACACCATTGCCAATCTCCTCCCTCTCCCTCTCTCTCTCTCCACCTTCATCCATTCTTCCTGCAGGGTTATTGCACAGAAAGGTAAATGAGGTTGAGCGATTCCATAATCTGAATATTTGATCAATAGGCTTATTACATAATAGGCATTACTATTACATAATATTTTTCACCAGATCATTAAATATTGAAAAATGAATCACTCAAAGCATAAGAAATTTCTTATGCAATACTCATTTAAGAATTTCTTGTTTTCTGGCTATCAAATTTGAATAATTTTATAGAAAGACAGAGAGAGAGGGAGGCAGAAATGTTGAATCAAACAAAGTCATAGTCCACATTCTTCATTCTCAACAGCTCTCTCTATTTCGTCATTATTATAAGAACAATTGAATATTTCTTTCCACTTCCCTCCTTTATGTTCTGTTCTGCTCTGTTCCAACGTTCATCTTCTTTTTCTCCTCTCAGCCCACGAAAACAACAACAACAACAACAACAACAAATGGGAGCAGAAGGTGCAACCAAGGATCAGCAGCATGAACCAGTCTCCGCTATGGACATCTCCCTTGAGCTTGGATACAAACAGCTTGACCCCAATTCCTTGGACGACGATGGCCGCCCGAGAAGAACCGGTAACTCCATTGCTACAGTTGCCCAATCTAGTTCTCCCATGCTTCTCCTTCTTCTACCTAACGCATATTTGTAATCATGACTAGGAACCACGTGGACGGCGAGCGCTCACATCATCACGGCGGTGATCGGCTCCGGCGTTCTATCCCTGGCTTGGTCCATCGCCCAGCTCGGCTGGATAGCTGGCCCCGTCGTTATGATTATCTTCGCATTTGTTATATATTTCACCTCCTCTCTCCTCGCGGACTGCTACCGCTCCGGCGACCCCGTCACCGGCAAGCGTAACTATACTTACATGGAGGTCGTCCAGGCCAATCTTGGTCAGTTCTGAAACTCAGATCCTCTGCTTATCTCGACACAATCGTTTAACTCGTATAAATTTTTGTATAACAGGCGGGTTTAAGGTTAAGCTCTGCGGCTACATTCAGTATATAAACCTCTTTGGTGTTGCGATTGGATACACCATCGCTGCATCCATTAGCATGACGTGAGTGCTCAATCTTTCTCCTCACATTGTCTTTTGAAAAAAGGTTTCGAATGTTATAAATTAAATTCAAATAAATAATTAACTTTTTTCTACAAATAAAATATATTTTTATGTTGTAAAAATGATTATTCTATTTATTTAGCAAAATAGAAATATCTACTAAAAAACAGGCAGATCCTCGTTAAAAAATAAAGTTCACTTAGATGAACTTTGATTGATGAAAACAGGGCCATAAAGAGATCAAACTGCTTCCACGAGAAGGGCGACAACAGCCCATGCCACACTTCCAGCAACCCTTTCATGATTATCTTCGGCATCACTCAAATCATCTTCTCCCAAATTCCCGACTTCGACCAAATCTGGTGGCTTTCCATCGTCGCCGCCGTCATGTCCTTCACCTACTCCTCCATCGGCCTCGGCCTCGGCATCTCCGAAACCATCCGTCACGGCCACTTCAAAGGCAGCCTGACCGGCGTCTCTGTTTCCTCTGTCTCCCAAACCCAAAAGATCTGGCACAGCCTTCAAGCATTCGGCGACATAGCCTTCGCCTATTCCTACTCCAACATCCTCATCGAAATCCAAGACACCATCAAATCCCCACCCCCTTCCGAAGCACAGGTCATGAAAAAAGCTAACTTTTTCAGCGTCGCCATTACCACCGTCTTCTACACGCTTTGCGGCAGCATGGGCTACGCCGCCTTCGGCGACTCCGCGCCGGGGAACCTCCTCACCGGCTTCGGTTTCTACAACCCTTACTGGTTGCTGGACATCGCTAATGCCGCCATAGTCGTCCATTTGGTGGGGGCTTACCAAGTTTTCAGCCAACCGTTATTCGCTTTTGTGGAGAAGTCGGCGAGGGAGAGGTGGCCGGATTCCAGGTTTATTAACAGAGAGGTGGTTGTGTCGATCTCGAAGAGTAGGAAGTTTAAGCTTAATATGTTCAGGATGTTGTGGAGAACATCTTATGTGATCTTTACGACGGTGTTGTCGATGATGTTGCCGTTCTTTAATGATATTGTTGGGTTGATGGGAGCCTTGGGATTCTGGCCATTGACGGTTTATTTCCCGGTGGAGATTTATATTGTGCAGCAGAAGTTGGAGAGGTGGAGCACCAAATGGGTTTGTTTGCAGCTGCTGAGTCTCGGATGTCTGATTATATCGGTGGCGGCGGCGGTCGGCTCGGTCGCAAGCATCGTTGATGATCTCAAGGTGTTTAAGCCGTTTAGGAACAATTACTGATGAGGTGGCTGTGGTTACCCTGCTATTGTTTTTATTCTTGTGCTCTGAAAAAGGCTATTCTTGTTCTCTCTGCTTTTTTAGCTGTTCTTTTTTTTTTTAATGAATGAAATTGTATCTGTAATGTAAAATGAACACTTGCGAAAGGGGCTACATTTTGGATTAATGTTTATTTTCAGTGGGTGAAAAAGGTTTGGCTTAGCTTAAGGAGATGAGAATGGAAATTTTATTTATGTGATTTTATTTTTCTATTTTTCTTCATTTTGATTTAACCTATAGTATTATAATTTAATGAGTGCATAGTTACAAAGAAAAACATAAAATAATATAAATTGGATGTATTGAGATCATAAATTTATGTTATGATTGTGACAATAACAACATCAAGCCTTCTATCTCTATTGTGTACTATTCAAAATCAAATTTTCATTTAAATTTAATAAACAAAGATCATTTTTAACACCATCTAATCAAATCGTTTAGATCTTCCTCTATTTTTCTCAATCAAATCTTTTTCGGGTCTACCTCTAACTTTTCTATCTAATGCATCTACTTTTCTAATCGGATCATCAGAAGGCCATCGCTTAATGCGATCAAATCATCTAAGACGGCTCTGTCTAATTTTATATGTTATTGGAGCTACTCCAACCTTGCAATGTGATTATGACATGGGTTTAATTATATAATCCCTTGATTTGTTCACGTTTTTATCAAAGGTATAGACTTGATTAACTAACACTTCGTGAGTGTCGTTCATGCCACAAGATGCCCCAATTTGTTGTTGCAAAGTGAATTTTATGACGGCTAGTCTCATTGAAAGACCAATCGTAAAACGACCAATCCCAATTTAATTTGCGACCATATATAACAGTCACAACTGTAATTATTACTATTAGTTGAAGTTGCAAAAAATTTGTCCTTTAAATTCCTCTCAAAATTATAATGACTACTAATATGTTATCAAACAATCTAAATCAAGCATGAATCTCTGTGCAAATATGAATCAGAAGCTTCCAAAATTAAATTTGGGACCATCTAAACTCTGATTCTAGCAAACTTATAGCATATCTCAAGGAGACGAACCCAATAACACCGAATTCAGTCTGATCAGAGCCCTAATGAGCCTAAATCAAATGTTCAGAACATACTTGAAAGCGTCAGAATATCAATTGGATGACCAAATGATATCGAAATATGAGATGATTATAATCGAATTGAGCGGCTCGACAAGACGAATCAAACAAGCCCAAGATTGCCTAATTCCGACACATTATGACATATAAATGTTTGAAAAAATTATACGATTGAGGGGATTGATACTAATCGTCCTATGGAGTACTTTAAATTTCCTCAGATCTTCTCCATATTCACTAGGCATGTCACTCCAAAAAAAATATAAATAGACCCTCATTCTTAATAAGAGGGAGGGAGAAAGAGAGAAAAGAAAACTAGGGAGCCCTCTTGCATTCTCCAGCCAATTTGCCACTGGATCTCTTCCCGACCACCAACCATCGCCGAACTTCCACATGTTGGTTGGCCGCCACCGATCTCTTCCGACCACTGAACATTTTTAGACTTCCACATATTTATTCTCTGCCTCCAGATCTTTTCCTGACCATCGACCGTCGCTGGAATTTCGCCTATTTGTTGGCTGCCGCAGGATCTCTTCATGACCGCCGACTATCACTAGACTTTCACCTGTTCATTGGCTGTCGGATCTCTTCTTGATCTCTTCCCAACCACTGACCTTCGTCAAACATGTTTATGTTTGCTTGCCATCGCCAGATCTCTTCCCAACCATCAACCATCACCGAACTTCTACCCTTATGCTGATTATCATCAAATATCATAACATCATCGGACCTCTGTTGAACCTCTCCTGATTGCTGCCCCCAAATTTCTAATATCAGTCACTCAATCAAGATCAATAAAAATTCAGGAGTACTTGTTTGACGTTTGGCCAATTCTCATGTCACACCCCATTATAGCCCCCATTATACTTCTATATACCAAAATGCTCAAAATTAAAAATAGATTTTAATGAAAATAAATTAACATTTATAGAAAGTTTATACTTACATCTATTTCGAATATTTTGGGTATTTTATCTCAGATATATTGTATTTTATTGTTATCAAGTTGAGAGATGGGGCGACTTTTGTAATTTGTTCGAATATAGTGGGATCTTTTCATCTTGGCAAGGCATCATAGTTTTTCCCACTTTGGATTTTCCACATAAAAAATTTGGTATTTCTTTATTAATTTGATTATCTATTTGTATGCTAAATTTTGATGTATCATTTAGACATAAAACCCTTTCACTCTAGCATCGCAAATCTCTTAACTGCAATAGTTTGGTGCATGTGTGGGAAACATTCCCAACATTACTTCTTTAATTGCCAATCAAAGTGATAGTAATAATATATTCTCTCATTCATATGCTCACTGAACTCAAAACTTATTTGGCAATCATGGACATCGTAATCATACAAGGGGAGAACCTCAAACTTTAGAAACTCAAATTTAAAGGATGTAAGAACAGTACGCATGAATCCTATAACTATTGGAGGAAGTTGTCTAACAATGGATATCTTCAAAAAATGATGATCCCCTTCAAGACCATCATCAGCATAATATGGGCAAACAATTTAAAGATGCTCATCATCATGCTAATGCTCCTCCTCCATAGTTTGATACAGAAATAGATGATGTCGCAAGTTCAATACATCCTCCTCCCAGAGCACATCAAATGCAAAAAAATTTAACCCATTGTGGATACTCCTCTGGATGTTATATGAGATGAGTTACGACGTCTTATTCAAGATAATTCCTGATATGGGATATAAACCAATTTAATCCCCATCATAGCTTCCAAGATTCATTTCCTTTAACATGAGAAATTCTTTGACACACTATTCCAATAGGGTTTAAGTTATCTACCATTTTTCCTTATGATGGATCATTTGATCCTTATGGGCACATTGATCATTATAGAACTATCATACATATACAAAGAGCTTCAGATGCACTTTTTTGCCAAGTTTTTTTTTGCTACCCTTAGGGACAAGCTTGTACGTGATTTTACGCTCTTTTGATAAATACGATTCATAATTTCACTTACCTAGAAAGACTTTTCGGTGATCAGTGTATTGTAAACAGAAGAATTAATAAAAATTCCTCACATCTCTTTGGAATCCACCAAAATGAAGGAGAATCCTTAAAATATTATTTTCAAAGATTTTCTTCTGAAGCTCTCCAAATTCTAGAAGTGGATCCTGAGCTACTATGAGGCATTTTTCTTAGAGGATTACGTACCAAACCATTCTACTCTTCATTAATGTGAGAGACTGTCCATTCTTATGTTGAACTTATTCACATAGTTGAAGAACAAATTACTACTGATGAGGTTATCAATGCTCATTAGAAATAATTTAAGTAACCTTCTAATAAAAGAAAGAGTGGAGATGAGGGTGAAGCCCAAAAATATCAAAAAAAAAATCAAGATCTTCCACCTCGACCATCTCAACAAAATCATGAATATAAGCTTACGAAGGAATATACTCCTTTGAATACATCACATGTTAATATTTTTATAATGAAGAAACTATTAAATGGCCCAATTCGCTGAAGCTGAATACTGGCAATCATGAGTATTATTATCACTTTCATCGAAGCTAAGGACATATTACTGAAGCTTATAGAAAATTGAATGAAGATATTGAAAGGTTAATTCAACAAGGATATCTTCATCAATTCACTCAAAACCTACTTACCCAAAATAAAACTAATCATATTGGGGGACAGAATTAATAACAATAATGACAATAATAAGCTAACCATCAAATGATTTGAGAAATTGAAATCATTACCTGATGACCCCTAGTGCCTTCTTAGATTCTCCTCACTACTCCATAAGAATCAGCATTTAAGAAAGCATGAGCTGATCATTCCATCATATTTAATGATTTTGACCTGGAAGGGATCTGTACTCTGCACTAAGATCCACTTATCATCAATGCTGGTATTAGATAACCATATTATAATGTTAAAGGGATTTTAATTAATAATAAAAAATCAATGTATGTTTTGTTATACTCAACCTTTCTTAATATGGGTCAAGTTAAAGAGAAACTTCAATATGCTACTAGACTGTAGTATAGATTTGACAATCTACCAGTACGGGTAGAAGGGATAATTACCCTCCCTTTCACACTTAGAGAGTTCCCTCAGCTGGCCACTCAGATAATTTAATTCATTATAGTTAAGTTATAATCAACACACAATGCTATTTTTAGGAGACCTTTATAGTCAATTTTGAGAGCTATTGCTTTAGTGCTACTTCTAAAGATAAAATATTGAACTTCGTCTAGGATAGGTGAGGTGTGGAAAAATTAACAAGTGGCACAATCATGCTACCTCGGATAAGCTCAACCACGCCCATCTATTACCTTAAGCATTGAAAACTCTATCTTTAGAATGAAGACATCCCTCAAAGGGCTTCGCCTATGGAAGACTTAACTTGCATTTTTCATATCAGAAGAACATCCTTTAAGAATGATACATATTAGATCTCTACATTTTGAGGAGAGGAAGATGAAATATATAGATTTTTTACATAGGGACCAAGACATTTTTTATGGAGTTCAGTTGATATGCCTGGAGTTGACTCAGATAATCTTGCATTCTCATAAAATAACCATGCATGCAAGCTGATTATCCAAAAAAATAAAATTTTACACCAGATCGTTAACAAGCAATATAGCATAAAGTAGACAAACCTCTAGAAGCTTGGTTCATAAGGAAAGTGTAACTAACATAATATTGCAATTTGGTAAAATCACTTCTCACCCATATAAAGAAGTATAAAATCATCCATATACTTTGGGAGCAGAATGCTCAAGTAGACACCCTCTCAAAACTTACTATATCAATGACAACAAATCTTTTCAAAAGAAAATATATTGAGAAAATACACTTCCCTAACATTGAAGGATGTTAGGTGATACAATCAAACGAAGAGTCAACAGACCCCTCTTGGATTGATCCTTCTTACAAAATTTGGTATTACCTGAAGACCCGACAGTTGCAGTACGACTTTGAAGAAAAGCAACAAGCTTCACCATTATCGATGAAAAGTTATATAAATAAATTTTTATTGATCGTACCTCAAGTGTTTTTTACCCTTAAAAAGTAGATTATACGCTATGAGAATTTAATTTATTCAGGCATATATGGAGAATACTTAGGGGGAAGGGCATTGGCTCTCAAAATTATGAGATAATAATTCTATTAGCCCATAATGAAATAAGAGGTGCTAGAATTTATACATAAATGTAATGATTTCTTACTACACTCCAATCTCACCCATTCATCTGCTATAGAACTCTCATCACTCCAAAGTCTGTGGCCTTTTGCCCAATAGAAAATTTATATAATCGTACCATTTTCCTATGGCTACCATCCAATAAAAATTTATCATCTTTGTTGTAGACTATTTCATCAAATGGGTAAAGGTTGAACCCCTAAAAAAAATATAGAAGCTAATTCATATGAAAAAGTATAATATATCATTTTGGCCTCCTCACAAAGATCATCACTGATAGTGAACTCAATTCACTAAAAATATCTTCACAATGTGTATACAATTAGTGCTCATAGTTGTAGCCCATCCTCAAGAAAATGGACAGATGTAGGTTATGAATCAAACTATACTTAAGGGGCTAAAGGCACGACTTCTGAAGGTTGGGGGCAGTGGGCTGATAAACTCCCAAATATTCTTTGGGCTTATAGCTCTATTGCTAGAACTTTAATAGGGGAAACACCATATAACCTTAGGTGGTATGCAGTCATCCCGATCGATATTGGAGTCCTAAACCTTAGAGTTTAAACTTTTGACTTCAACAATAATGGTGAAAACTCTAAAATAATTTAGATCTTCTTCCAAAAGTGAGAGACACAACCTTACTTAAAATTACTGCATACCACCTAAGAATAGCTTGCCACTATAATATGAGGGTGAAACCTCAATGTATCTCAGTTAGAGACTTAGCTCTGTGCAGTATTGAGGTAGTTAGGAAAGGACCCCAATGCAACAAAATTTTCCCCTTATGGGAAGGTCCTTATATGGTAACAGCATGGTTAAGCCTAAAATATTCAAGTTGAAGGATGCCGATGAAATGATGTTGCCCAAACTTGAAATATGAAGAATCTTTGCAAATATTATTAGTAGCTTCTATTAAAACTACTTTTTGAATTAACTATTATATAACCCTCGTATCTCTAAGCTATATCATGGAATTATTATATTGTCTTCACTAATATAATAAGATTTATTTTCTCATTATTATTATTATCTTCTTTTCCAAGCAGGATCCCAACAATGGTCCTAAAAAAATTATGAAATCTAACCTTTTATCCTTGATTCAAGAAATACACAATATTCATTATATCTCAATCACGGGAAGATCAATCCCAAGGGGATTTGATCCAATCTCTTTCATATAGTGTAATGTCATCAAGCAATACTTTGATAAATAATTTTAGATAGGTTAAACATCCTAAGAGGATGTCTCTCAATACTTCTAAGTTCATCAAAAAGTTTTCTACCACCCAATTTGGGATAAGTTAAAAGATATTGGATAGGTTCTCTCTCTGGCATACAAAGCAATTTATATGAAGAGCCTTGATAGCTCCTTATTATGCCACAAAAGATTTCATTCATTCAATATTTAAAGATATACATTTTTGGTAACCAAACATGCACATAGAAATAATTAAAAATATAAAAGTAAAATAGTAAATAATAAAAATACTCTATAATTAATAAATAATGCATAATTTGAACATCCTCATCCTCGTTGGAAAAAAATATTTTTCAGCTCACTTTCAATATCATCATTGCCTGAATCTAGAAGAGAATCCTCAGATGTTTGGCTTGGAGTTAGCCCTTTAACTTAATCCGAGTTCTACATTATATTTATCAAACTCCTTTTAAAAAATCATGTACAAAACCATCTTCAAGACTATGGCGTGCAAGATCCCTCACTTCAACGTCAAATAATTTATTATAAGCCTCTTGGACACAGTTTTTAATGTCTCAATGATAAGATGTAAACTTCTTGAACTCTTATATAGATTTTAATGATATATCTTTAAAATAAGCTTCAATATCTAATATGGTTGTCCTTCTTTTTAGAAGATGATCTTGTAATTTTTTATTCTCTTTCTCAAGAGTATCTTTGTTCGCCTAAAGAGCAATCTTCTCTAATGCAAGAGTCTTCAAAGCTTCCTTTTTGCTGATTTATTTCTATACGAGCTTCAATCAACACATGGTGCGAGAGTTCAGCTTCCCTATTTTAAAAATAAAGAGAAGTAGGCATCAATGCCACCTTAGCTTACTAAAGGAAAGTCATCAATTTGCGATAAATTTACGGTGGACTTTGTGACAAATTTTTTTCCTCTAAAATTGAGACAGTTTTATAGTGAAATTTTCTGTCATATTTTTTGTGATGGATTTGCGGTAGATTTACCATGAAAAATCAGTCGCATATGCTGCAGATTTTTTGCCGCAAATCCATCACAAATCTGATGCAAAAAAACCCTATCTAAATCGGTTGAGTAACAATTTCTTTCATTTGCTCGACATTATGTTTTGACTATGCCCGCGAGCTCCTTCAATGAAGTTTGCTTGGAATTGTCTATTTTGATGATATTCCTTCCTCTCACATCCGAAGTCACACTTCCTCAATGTTCTTTGTTGTCGTGTCCCCTCTCACCGCTAGTTGCTCGACCTCATTTGACAATGTTACTTCCTGTCACCTCCATTGATGACATTCCTTCCTGTCACATCATTGTTCTTCTTTATCATTCCTCTGACACTTCCTCACCGTCATTTGACCCTTGACCGCAACCTTGCTTGGCTCTTTCCATAATGTTCCTCCTCTCAACTGATCGAAGCTTGCTTGTTGAGAAGGTATCCATCTTTTTTGCTTAAATTTCATGAATTTATTATTCATTGTGATGGTGTAATAGATGGAGATATTATTATTAGAATTTGTGTTGGATGGTTGAAATGGAGGAATGCATCGGGCTTATTGTGTGATAGATAACTACCCCTCAAACTTAAGAAAAAATTCTAAAAAATGGTGGTGAGACCTATAATTCTTTATGGTGTAGAATGTTAGCCATTAAAAGAGAAGCATAATATTAAGTTAAGTGTTGGAGAGATGAAGATGGTGTATATAGTAATCATAGCATGTTGGATGGTTAGTAGAATTCGTGTTGGATGGTTGAAATGGAGGATAATGCATTGGGCTTATTGTGTGATAGATAAGTTCCCCTCAAACTTAAGGAAAAATTCTAAAAAATGGTGGCAAGACCTACAATGCTTTATGGTGTAGAATGTTGACTATTAAAGAGAAGCATAATATTAAGTTAAGTGTTGCAGAGATAAGGATGCTTAGGTGGATGAGTGGATTTATTCTTATAGTCTACTATTTATAGTGATGGTATAATGGATGGAGATATTATTGGTAGAATTCAAGTTGGATGATTGTAGTGGAGGAATGCATCGGGCTTGTGGTGTGATAAAAAAGTCCCTCTCAAACTTAAGGAAAATTTCTATAAGATGGTAGTGAGAGCTGCAATGTTTTATGGTGCAAAATGTTGGCCATTAAAAGAAAGCATAATATTAAGTTAAGTGTTGCAGAGATGAGGATGCTTAGGTGGATGAGTGGCTTTACTCTTAGAGTCCACTACTCATGGTGATGGTCTAATCGATGGAGATATTATTAGCAGAATTCATGTCGGATGGTTGAAGTGGAGGAATGCATCAGGCTTGTTGTTTGATAGAAAAGTCCCTCTCAAACTTAAAAAAAATTTCTATCAGATGGTGGTGAGACCTGCAATGGTTTATTATGGTGCAGAATGTTAGCCATTAAAAGAGAAGGATAATATTAAGTTATGTATTACAAAGATGAGGATGCTTAGGTGGATGAGTGGCTTTACTCTTATATTCTATTGTTCATGATGATAGTGTAATGAATGGAGATATTATTAGCAGAATTCATGTTGGATGGTTGAAGTGGAGGAATACATCAACAAACTTAAGGGGAATTCTAAAAAATGGTGATGAGACATGTAATGCTTTATTATGGTGTAGAATGCTAACCATTAAAAGAGAAGTATGATATTAAGTTAAGTGTTGTAGAGATGAGGATGCTTAGGTGGATGAGTGGCTTTACATTTGGAAAACTAGTTGTATTAGTGTGTTGCACTAATTCACATACACTCTTTTATTGCTCAATATATAATGAGTGCAATGGAGTCGCACAACTATCCATGCAAACTCCTAAAATTATCACTATTGCATATATTATTTAATTTTTTTAAATTGATACAAATCTAATTATTTGGTTGTAAGAATTTATAGTTTAAGTATGTTATGGATATTCAAAAGTATAAAAGTTGGATGTATAACCGACTATTCCCTGGATACAAGATATTAATAGATGAATTTCTAAATTGAGTGAATTATTTCATTCAGGTAAGCTATCTGTGATGCCCCAGAATCTAATTTAAAAGAATTATTTTTTTATCTTATAATTTACACAACCAATACAATCTAATTTCTTCTATCGATCAAAACATCAATATATACATTTGTATTTATTTTCCAAAAATTATATACACTACTCATTATCTATACAATCATACCATAACTATTATATCTTAAGTACAAATGCATAATGAAAAAAAAACCCTAAGAAATCCTAATCTAATCAATATCACACACCTAATCCTCTACCTTGACCTAAAAATCATTTAACCATATATAATGAGCTCACAAGCCCAATAAGTAACCAAATCCTATAGCTAAACTCAACATAAGGCAAATGAGCAATATGCATATCAACAATCAAATCATAATAGTAGCATTCACATAATCATAGGATAATATAATAGAGAAATTAGTAAATAAGTAAAGGTATCGAATCACTAAAGAAATCATCGTATTAATACTATAATCAATAGAGAAATAATATAAAACATCGATAAAGACTTTTGAAGCCATGTCAATACAGTAAACTTATATAAAATAATTGTATCCGTGTATCACATGCCTGAAAATATCATATAAGTGTCAATCAGTGTCAATCATGCTCAATATATATCACATAATCTATATATTAATAATAATCAAACAATAGTAACATCAGCATCAAAGTTGGAAGTAATAGTAAAGTCGTATAACGGTAGTGATTTAGTACCATGCATCTAATAATCATATTAAACAAGTAAAAATCCTGAATCTTTAATTGAACTAAAGCACTCTTCGTAGATGTCAAAATAAATTTTAGAGTAGACAAAAATTGCTACATTTTTAAAATCACCCAGCAAAAAATATCAATTAAAAACTCAAAATATTCATAATCTTAATCTCTATAACATATAAAAAGTTACGCCGTGAAAGTTTTGCCAATATAAAATTATCCTTATTTTTTGGAAACAAAAATATAAATTTGATCAGAAAAATACTTAAAACCTAGCTAAAATCATTAAAATAAGAAATAAGGCAATGGATCCGTACAGTGAGATGATCAAATATCCTAACTGGTCCGATGGATGAAAATTTCTCAAGGCCTTCAAATCTAAGGTTTTCTTTTCTCTCTCCTCACATTTTCTCACAAATTCCACTATTTCTCTATTGTTAAAAAAAGGGAAAAATAATTTTAAAATGTTTTAGTGACTTAGAATAGTTTGATTAAAATAAGAATTTAATATAATATTATATATAATATTATTAGTTTAATTGATTTTTTCAATATAAAATTTTTATAATTTTTTTAGATTTAAAAAATTATGAAAAATATCCATAAAATAACTCATTTTATTTAAAAAATTATGGTGAAATCGGTTTATAAAATGGATACTTGATGATCCCAAAATTCTCACTTGTACCGACAAGTATCAATTTCTTAAGAATTTTCATCCGTGCCCAATAAATATGAAAAAATTCATATAATTAAAATACAATAATATATATCTTTTGACAAAGATAATTTTAAAATTTGACTTATCATGACTCTTTAAGAAATTCATTTGACTGAGTTATTACACTATCAATTGTCTTCATTTATATCAGAGGATAGGTTTCGTTGTCCATGTTTCAAATATAAAAATCAGGCCTACCTCACACCAAATGAGATAACTATTGATGTATATTATAGAGGATTCACGTCACAATATTGGTATTAGACTTCACATGGTGACAATTATAGAATTTTATAGAATGTGGTTTTTTATTTGAGCTATTAAAATGTTTGTTATAATCTAATTATTATTGCTTCTTATTCTTACTTTTAATTATTGCTTGTAAACTGTTTGGATTCGTACTATTGGAAAGCTCAATAATCGATTACAGGAGCTATTTTTTTATGAATGCTATAGGTTTTTGGCAGATTTGTGTTGAAAATTTCATCATAAACCATGATATGACGATCTAGTATCATTGTTTGCGACAGAAATATCTGTCACAAATGGTGGTGGATTTGCGGCAAACTTTTTACCACAATATACGATGGATATTCTACTGTAAATTGGTTTGGAATTTTTGTTGCACATCCACTACAAAAGTATTTATGATAGAATTGGCAAAATATTTGCGACAGATTAATTCCGTCGCAAATACATTTTTGACGCAAGTTTTAACGGTGGATTCAATTCCATCGTAGTTTTGTCAGAAATTAGCCACAAATCAGGATTTATGATAGATTTCTCTTATTTTGTGGCAGATTATTCTACCACAAAGGTTGAATTTCTTGTAGTGACTCTGCACTCTTCAAATTGGCCTTCCAATGCTGATGCCTCTTTAATAATTGAATTCAATTTTGCTCATATAATACTTGTTGATACTTAACTATTACAAAGTTAGCATTCTACTTATCAAATATGGATTCAAATTGGGTTTCCAGGTCCACCTTTTGGATCATCTGTGATTAGTAGACAATTATGTTAAAACATCTAAAAGAGAAGAAGAAGGAAAAGAAAAGGGATATCAAGATAGCTCACAAGTTCATTGGCACGATGTCGTCTAGTACAAGCATGTTTTAATGCCTCCTCAGAGATAGGTAACTTTAAGGGTAGGATCCCTCTATCTGAATTAAGAGAAATAATATCAAACATCAAGCGACGTGCAGCTTCCCTACACCCATTATCATCCTTTGGCAAGATCACTCTATCAATCGTTCTCCTTTTCTTTAAAGAGGAAGGCCTATCTTCTTTTTGACCTTCTGGAGGATTTTTGGATGAACACTTTAAAAACACAGGAGCTTGCTTCATGAACCTTCTTAAATTTTTTCAATTGAATAGCATGAGATCTTCTTGCCTGAATGAAAAAGACATTTTTGAATAAGTACTTTTCTATCATGTACCGACTAATATAACACAGCTCCTGCTGAAGGCTTTCTGTATCAGGAAACTTTAGAATTTTTAATATCTCCTTCTTTCTTATGTGAGGATAATTGGGCAACTCTTTCAACCTCCCTAATCTTTCAGGAATTCCCCACTCAATTTAAAAAAAAAAATGAGCTAGACCAATTCATAGAAGCATCTCACGTTATGAAATCTAACCACTTCATAATGGCTCGATAGGCTGCACGGCCATGACAGTCACTTCTGAACTTACATATATTAGATAAATGATTCACTCTAAAAAAGATTGTAAAGCCTACGATGATCGTTATAGCTATACACAAAAATTAGGGAAGAGCAACATTACATGCCTTAAAGATCTCGAGCAACTCGAGGGATGGAGTGTACAAATCCTTAAAATTTTTAGAAATTTTTTTATCTAGAATAATCAATAATTATTTCAAAAGTTATTATAAGTCTAAATCACAATCCATCTTTGCTAGAACATATATAATATAGTGCTTTAATTACCCTAATTTTTCATAATTCTTGAGCGTTGTAGATTTCCTTAAAAATTGACACCTATCGGTACAAGTAAGATTTTTTAGATCGTCAGGTGTCCATTTTATAATCGATTTCATGAAAATGTTATGGATATGATTAACTAATTTATGAATATTTTTTAATAATTTTAGGATTTAAAGATATAAAAGAATTTAGAAGAATTAATATTTTATTATTAAATAATTAAACTGATTATTTAATATTTTAATACAAATAATATCTAAATCCACTATATATTTATTAAATAATTATTTTCATTTCCTAAGCTAAATCATTTAGTAGAGAGTTGCTTAGGGATTTAGGAAAGAAAGAGAGGAGAGAGAAGGGGAAAAATTCAATTTTGGGCGACTTCGAGCCATTTTCATCAGTAGACCCAGTTGAAAAACTTGCTCGTCTCGAGGTAAGTCACATTGTGCCTATCTAAATTATATATATATATATATATATATATATATATATATATATATATATATATATATATATATATATAATTTTTAGCAGATTTTTTTATTAAAATTTTATTTTTATTAGAAAAAAAAGATAACTTTGCACTAGTAAAACTTTCACTACGTAATATTTTATATGTTATAGAGATTGCGATTATGCAAATTTAAATATTTTCTGAAAATTTTAGAAGGGGAGTTTTGAAATTTATGGGATTTTTATTGAGTAGAAAATTATTTGGATGTTAAAAAATAGTGTTGTAGTATAATAAAAGTCTTAAAATATTATTTTGCACAATTCTTGATAATTTAGTTATTTTTTAAAAATGTGTATTTTTGCCTATAAGATTTTCTATTGTCTACCGTTATACAATACTATATAATTCTGACACATGCTCAATTACTCTTTAACTGCTATAATTTGATGATATATATGGATATATGATTTAATTATATATACTAGGAGTTATAAGGGGCCAGAATCCTCTTGGATTCTATCTATATCAGGGAATTACTAGGAGCTATAAGGGGCCTGAATCCTTTGAGATTATATCTGAGATAGGGATATGTGATATGTTCTGGTGCTATAAGCACAAAGAGAGTTATATTGGGCTAGAATCCTTTGAGATTTTGTTTGGGTCTAAAAAATATGATATGAACTACTCTATGATATGAATTTTAATTTGTTTATCTATTTAATATTGTTATTTAAATTATAGAATAACTGCTATGAATTTATTACATTTATTAGTATAGCAATTTATTTAAACTGTATTTAATTGCTTTTAAATATATAGTTAAATATTTGATAAAAGAATATTTATAAATATTGATTAGTTTGTGTGGCCTACTGAGCTGTTGTTGTTCAATGTGATTTTGCTTCTGATTTTTAGGATCTGAGAAGGGGAAGGAGACTGTTGATTAATAATTCAAGATTAGATTTAAATTTATAGGTATTTCTCTATTTTTATTTTTATACATTCATGACTAATTTGTTATTTAGTTTTATAAATCAACTTGTAGCAATGTATTGTAGTCTAGATATTTATTTTGATGAAATAAAAGAAACTTTGTGGATGAGCTTTTTTTAGTATTTTGATATTTTAGTAGCTCTATAGTCTATAGTTTATTTCAAATGAATACTTGCAAAAAATTTGAAATAATTCTAAAACTAGATCTTGGGATTTATCTGTTACAGCTCAACATGACAGGACCTGTCCTAGTTGGGTTAGGTTGTGACATGGAGGGAACATCAATCCTACATGTAACATCATCTTGTACATTACTATGAATCCTGGTGGAGGAGCATGTTCACTATAAGACCTTTTTGGAGCAATAATCAGCTCATCATTTGGTAAAAAATATTTCCTGTGAATCACCCCCAGACTATCAAAAGTGATAGTATATGTGACATCATCATTCTATAGTGCTCCAATGGAAGAAGATGATTATATGATCCAATAAAAGCTAATAAGAAGGTAACAACATCTACCTTCACATTCAAAATTGTTTTATCTTGTTCTACTATTTGAGGAGTAGAAGGGGCAACTCTTGGTGTATCCGTTAATCCACCACCTGAAGAAACATGCATGAAATTATCTTTTGATGAATACAAGGGTTATTATATCAAAGCACTTGAATGAAAAAAAATCAAAATAGTATCACCTAACAGATTATCTGAACTCTTCAAAAAATTCCTCCCTGATAATAAATTTAAATTGCTCTATTGATTGCTAGTCTTAGTAGTATCCTCCATATATGTTTCCAAGTTTTGAGATAATTTTAACACTAATGGTCTTTGGATTCCTGTAAGGTAGTAGCTACTTCTTAGGAAAAGAAGGCTTCGATTGACACCAACGTTCTCCGAGCTACCAATCTAAGAAAAAACTTGGTCTGGCATAAGAGAACCAGGCTTTAATTGCCACAAACATTCTTCAAGCTACCAATCCAAGGGAAAGCTTAGACCGCACAAGAGAACTAGGCTTTGACCGCCACCAATGTTCACTTTGATCACCACCTATCTTCTATGAACTACCAATCCAAAGGAAAGCTAGGACCACACAAGAGAATAAGGCTTTGATCATCGTTGACAAACTCTAAGCTACCAATCCAAAAAGAGGGCTTAGACTAGCATAAAATATTGTTATTTTTTCTTACCCCAAATGAGGGTATTTATTAGAGCAAAGAGAAAGGCGGATGGAATGGCTTTCCAAAAATTTTAAGAATTTTTTTTTTTGAATTTTTTAATAATGTTTTAAATATTTTTAAGCACAAAAACATATAATATTAATTAAAAAATAAAATACTTTAATAAAAATAAAAAAAATTCATAATTTCTGAAGGCTACACTGTTGTTGCCACAGTCACCTCATTGAGATGATAATGTTTCAAAAAAAAATGAAGAAGTAGAAGGGGCATTGCCACACACCCCTCACACGCGTATGGAGAGCGTGATACCATGGAGTGGAAATCTACCAATTCATATACAGGCCCGATTCTCAACTCGGATAGTCCAATTCAGACCTTTTTGGGTCCCTAGAATTATTTTATGGTATTCCAGACTCCATTTTGACACTTCCAGAGGAAATTGGAGTCTCTACAATCAATTTAGAGCAATATGAAACATATTGGAACTTAATTTTCCAGTATTTCTTGTTCCAATTGCCCCACAAATTTTAGTAAGCACCAAAATTATTATCAAGAGTATTTTATTTAGTTTACAACATGGAGTGGAAATCTACATCAATGTCCAGGGAATAGTCATGCCTCATAATTTGTATGATACTGAAATTTAACATCGATAATTTTTAAAAATGCTTTGACACATTTTAAAACTCTACAAGCTTTGATGTCTGAAAATGACAGGGAAACTAATATACCACCAAAAATCATCTTGATCGAGCAAGAATCTCGATGCAAATATGAATCGAAAGCTTCCAAAATTAAATTTGGGACCATCCAAACTATAATTCTAGCAAACTTATAGCCAAATTGAACATTTCAGGGAGACAAACCCAATAACACCAAATTTAGTTCGATCCGTAGGCCAAATCAAAGGATCAAAATATACTTCAAAGCTTCAGGGCATCAATTGGATAATTAAATGATATTCAAATATAATATGCTTTTAGCTGAATAGAGTGGCTAAATGTGATGAATCCAATAAGTCCAATATTATTTAATCCCGACATCATTATGACATATACATATTCAAAGAATATTCCATGATTGAGGGGATTGATATTAGTCATCCGATGAAATGCTCGAAATTTGTCTTAGATATTCTCTATATTCACTGGGCATGAAACTCCCAGAAAACTAAAAAATAGACCCTTATTCTTCACATGAGGGTGGGAGGAAGAGGGAGAATAAAACTAGGGAGCTCTCTTGCATTCTCCAGCCAATGCCAACACCGAATCTCTTCCTGATCACAGACCATCACCAGACTTCCACCTATTTGTTAGCTTCCATCAGATCTCTTCCCGGGCACCAACCATTGCTAGACTTCCACTCTTTCGCTAACTCTGCCAGATCTCTCTCTGACCCTAGACCATCTTTAGACTTTCACCTGTTCATTAGTTGTCAGCGGATCTCTTCTTGACCACTAACCATTGCTAGAATTCTACCTATTCATTGGTTGTCACTTAATCTCTTCCCGGCCACTGACCATTGTCTGACTTCTATTTTTTTGATGGTCGCCACCAAATCTCTTCCCAACCACTAACCATTGCCAAACTTTTGCCTATTCGTTGACAATTGCTAGGTCTCTAACCATCGTTGGACTTCCGTCCATCCCTTGACTACCATCAGAACTCCAACCATCATTGAACTTCTGCCCTTTCACTGATTATCATTGAATCTCCATCCATCGTTAGACCTCTGCTAAACCTTCTCCTGACTACAGCAACCAAATTCATAATATCTATCATTCAATCAATATTAATAAAAATTCAGGAGTACTTGTTTAAAGTTTGGCTAATTCTCTGATATATTATATTCTTACTGTTATCAAGTTAAGGGATGAGTCAACTTTAGTTATCCATTCAAACATAGTAAAATCTTTTCATCTAGGTAAGGCCTCATGGGTTTTCCCTCTTTAGATTTTCTACATAAAAATAATGGTGTTTTTTTTAATTATTTAAATTATCTATTTGTGTGTAGAATTTTCATACATTGCTAAGATGTAAAACCCTTTCACTCTTTCGTCGCGAATCTCTCAGCCAACAACAACTATTTATTTAAGATGGTCAAGCTATTGGTATGGTTACACCTTGTGACTGCCTAACTACCAGGTGTGTAAACAAGTCAAGTCAAGCTCAAGTAAAGTTTTATTTGAGCTTGGGCTTGATTAATTAATCAAGTTCGAGCCATATTCTATGAGTTTTAGTCGGCTCCTTTATTATAAAAGCAAGAAAATAATTATGATTTAAATAATTATTTATAATAAAATGATAAAAGAAATGAAAAATAAATAATAATAATAATAAAGAATCACTTAATATTATATATGCAAATATAAATATAAATATAAATATGGAAACTTTCAAAACTAAATTTGGGGCTATCCAAACTCCAATTTAGACAAACTTATAGTTGAACTGAACGTCCAACAACATCAAAATCGGTCTGATATGAGCCTAAATGAGTTCAAATCAAAAAGCCTGAAGCATATTAGGGGCTTTAGGATAATAATTGGAGGACCAAATTAACACTAAATTTGTCATGTTTATTATCAAATCTAACAGCTCGTTGAGTAGAATCCAACGAGCTTAAAATTACATAATTTTGACATCATTAATGCACTTAAATGGTGAAAAAATAATCTATGATCGAGGAAATCAATACATGCCATTGGATGAAGTTCTCTAGATTTTCTTCCTTTTTTCTCTATATTTATGAGCCATGTCACTCCTAAAAATCTATAAATAGGCTTCCACTATCTACATGAGGGGAGGAGCTTTAACTGTTGGGCTAGAGATTGAAGAGAAGATCTCTAAGGATTGAAGAATTCTAGAGATCCACCTGAACATCACCGTTAGAAAACCCTCGTCAGTTGACCGCCACAACCACCAAACCACCATCACCCTAATATGGCCCATCCAACTGCAATTACTCGCTGACTATAATCCATTGACCTTCAGTGCCCAATTATGATCCTCAGGCCACTGCTATTTATTACAGTCCTCAAACCACTATTATAATATTATTATCCTCCAATTGAATATCACTCAACTATGGTCCTTCTGACCTCAGTCACCGGTTAACTATGGTCCTCAAACCATCATCACAAACTACGATCTTCTAACCACCATCGCCTGACTATGATCCTTCCAACCACCATCACTCAATTATGATTCCTCTAACAATTCTCACCTATAGAACTTCAACCTCTATCACCCATCAACCTTAATCCTCTCGCCGTGGTCGCTCCCCCTGACTACAATCCTAAAACCACAGTTGCTCAACTATAGCCTTTTTAACCTCCATTTATTGGCAATTATGATCCTTTGACTATTGTCACCCGACTACGGTCCTTCAACAATCATCGCTTGATTATAATTCTCTGCCTACCATCTCTCAACTATAATCCTTTTGACTGTTGTTACCTTTCGACAATAGTCCTTGGACTACCATTGCCTGAGGATAACCGTCACCCTATTATGATTCTTGTAACTTTTCGGCATCAGCCAAGCATAATCTTTTGACAACTATTGCTTGACAACAGTCCTTCCAACCACTATCGCTCAACTAAGGTTCCTTAGAAAATTATTGCCCATGGTCTTCTGACTTCCATCACTCACCCACCATAATTTTTTGGCCTCTGTTTCCCATCAACAACGATTCTTAATCCATCATCACTGTCTATTATAGTCCTCTGATTCTCTGACTACCGTCTCATGACTATAGTCCTTCCAACCTCCATCGCTCAATGAACCATATTATATGGTCATAGAATGCCCCATAATTTCCTACATCAAAGTGAATATATATATATATATATATATATATATATATATATATATATATATATATATATCTGTGTGTGTGTGTGTGTATGTGTGAGTGAGTGAGTGATAAAAATCACCTCAAATAGGCACAAGTTTTGAGGCATATTTAAATTAAAATCTTTCATAAATTTAAGATAATCTAAACTTTAATTACAATAAACTTATGGTAGAACTAAACAACTTGATGAGAAAACCTGATGACACCAAAATTGAACAAATCCAAACCCAAATGGGCCCAAATCGAAGATTTGAAGCATAGTGGAAAACTTCAAAATAGTAATTGAATGACCAAAAATCTCTAAATTTGGCATGTTTATAATTGTATGGAGTGGAATGACGAGAAGAACCTAACATGCCTAAGCTCGCTTAGTTCTAACATCATTAGGGCACTTAAAAGCTAAAAAAATGATCTATAATATGGGAATCAATACGGGCCATCTTAATAGAGTACTCGTAATTTTCTTTTTTTCCCATATTTGTGGGGCAAAAACTCCCAAAAATCTATAAATAGGCCTCCATTCCCTACATGAAGAAGACCTTTTGCAATAGATTAGAGAGAGCTCTATGACTTAAAGAATCTTGAAGCTTCACCCAGGCACTACTACTAATGGGCCTTCACTGGTCGCCTCTGCCACTGGACCTCCTCTTGACTGATAGTCAACAGTGTGAAATCCCTTAAGTAAAATAGCTAAACTCTTAAACATCAAGATGCCTTTTAGTGTAATGGTTTGAATTTCATTTAAAAAACTCTGCAGTTAAGCGTGCTCATCCTAGAATAATTCTGGGATGGGTGATCTACTGAGAAGTTACACCAACAAGACAAAACTGTAAGGCTCCTAGGCCAAAGCAAATAATATCTTGATTGTTAAGAGTTTGGGCTATTATAAATGGTATCTGAGTAATACACTAGCTGGAAGATGGGAACTAAGTGTCATACAAGACAAAGTACTCTGCCATGGGAGCCACCTCTTAAACCCTGTATGGGACAAAGTGCTATATGATGGGAGCCACCACTTGTTATGATTTGTGTAAATTTGTTCATTCAAAAAAATTCTGATACAAATTATTTTTGATGATTACAAAAACTTTTTATTTATTTTATTCTTCTCCTAACATATATTGGAGTTTCTTTTTGTGTGTACTAATATGTTCTTTTAGGATATTCGCACTCCAGATTTCTGAAGACTTCAAGTTCATGTGTTAATGTTTACTGTAAGTGAAGTCTGTATTTTTTATTTTCTTGAGTTTGAGAGAGTGTGATTATAAGTTGGATAATTATGCACACACATACACACACAATGGGGGAGTGAAAAGCTTAAATTTTTAAACTGATCGTATAGTATGATAAATAATCGTACAGGATGATCTGCATATATGTCCTCCATAATGAACCTATCTGGCTTGGAAATATTTTTTCTAAGTTCAGTTCGTACAGTATGAAATGTGGTTCGTATAGAAGATTTTGTGGTACGAAGGGCTCTGAATTGGGTTCGTTCTGATTCGAACGGGATGAATTATTCAGTTTTTGAACTATTCATATAGTACGAAATTGATTTCGTACATAATATTTTGTGGTACGAAGGGCTCTGAATTGGGTTCGTACTAGTTCATGCGGGACAAATTGTTCAATTTATGAACTATTTGTATAATACGAAATTCATTTCATACATGATATTTTATGGTACGAAGGGCTCTGAATTGGGTTTATACAGGTTCGTACGGGATGAATTGTTCAATTTTTGAACTATTCGTACAGTACGAAATATAATTTGTATAGCAGGATTTGAGGTACGAACAACCCTGACTTTGATTCGTATGGGATCGTACGAGACAAATCGTTCAATGACTTGAACTATTCGTACAGTATGAATATCGATCGTATGGGATGATCGGGACGCGTAAAACTTGA
This sequence comes from Dendrobium chrysotoxum, assembly GCA_019925795.1. Taxonomy (NCBI): domain Eukaryota; kingdom Viridiplantae; phylum Streptophyta; class Magnoliopsida; order Asparagales; family Orchidaceae; genus Dendrobium; species Dendrobium chrysotoxum. Next base: position 40,998,294 of record CM034297.1, read on the forward strand.
AAAATTCAGTTTTTGGACGGTTTTTCTTATCCTTAATATTTAAGGACCTTTAAACTGACTTGTATGAAGATGCTTCTATGAATTTCTTCTTGAGAGAGGAAGGGAGAGTGATAAGGGAGAGTGTTGGGGTGTGAGTTGAGTGAGATCCTTGGAGTAAAAATTGTGAGGGGATTCACAAAGTTATCCAAGAGTGAAGATTTCATTATTTTATACTTTAAGTCACTTCTCTATCTCCTTGAAGACTCTTGAGAGAAGATCTTTGAAGAAGGTCCAGTTCTCTGCCGTCACCAGGAGGGTGAGAAAGGATGAATGGTTGTCTGCCGTCACCAGGAGGGTGAAAAGGATGATCAGTTCTCTGCCGTCACTTGGAGAGTGAAAAAGGATGATTGGTTCTCTACTATCACCAAGAGGGTGAAAAAGGATGATCGGTTCTCTACCGTCACTTAGAGAGTGAAAAAGGACGATGATTCTCTGCCGCACCGAGTTGGTGAAAGAGAGTTTGTAAAGGCTTCTCCGTCTTGCTGTGGGGGCAAAAGAAGAGTCACTTGAGTTTAGTGAAATACCTAGAGAAGGAGTCTCTAGGGAGTGGATGTAGGTCGTGTTTGACCGAACCACTATAAATTCTGGTGTTTTCTGTTCTTACTTTTTATTTTTCTGCACTATTATTTTTATGCATTTTATTTTTCTATTGTTGAATTTTTGAGATAGAAAAAAGCTTTAAAAATTCACTCTGATCATACTATATGAAGGTAAATCATACTGTACGATTTGTATAAGTTTTTAAATATAAGTTTTTCAAAATTCTAAGAGAAATTTTTAAAAGGACCAATTCACAGCCCCCCTCTTGGTTAGCCTAGGGACGTAAGCAATAGGTCTAATAACCTATTCAGACTTTCAAGTGGTATCAGAGCCTATTTCAAAAATTACTGTTTAAACTACATTTTGAAATTCGATAATGGTTAATTTTAGAAATCGAAACACTTTAGAAGGTTACTCGATCACTAGAGCACCTTTGTTTGACAATATCCTATTTAGATTTTTTTGGAAAACTTGCATGTATACATTTCTACAATCTCTTGATTATTGCATGTGAATGTTAGTACAGGAAGGTTATACTGAACCCACTAGAATTATAAAAGGAATTAGAGTTTAAACACCTTTTGTCGAATGGACTGTAGAAGAACGTGAGCTAGCTCAATTAATTGCAAAGTGTTTGAATAGCTTCTTTTGTGTTTTAAAATCATAAGACTACATGCATATTTCTACTTGTAAATCAGGAAAAGAAATTTGGGATCGGCTTTGTATTACTTATGAAGGTACAAATGAAGTGAAGCAAACTAGGTTAAATATTCTTTTGCATGACTATGAACTATTTCGCATGAAACCAAATAAATCAATCACTGACATGTATACACATTTTACACATATTACTACTTCATTGCATGCCTTAGGTAGGGAATTAATGAATGCAAAAAAAGTAAATAAGATATTCATTGTTTACCTACTGCTTATGATGCAAAGATAACTGCTATAACTGAATCAAAAGATTTAAATGTATATTCTATTGATAATCTTCTTGGATCACTAATTACTTATGAGCAATCTGTGACTCAAAGACAGATTGATGTAGGAGACAAGCGTAAGGAGAAGAACATAGCTTTGAAGGTAGATGATTCAGATAGTGATCAGTCACCACCTGAGGATGAAGAGAACATTACCTTGATGATAAGGCAATTTAGGAGTTTCCTAAAAAGAAAGCATAGAAGACACCAACAATGGAACAAGGGCAAGTTCCATAGAAATGTAAAGGCTTCTAACGATGCTATTTGCTATGAATGCAGGAAGCCAGGTCATATAAAGACTGAATGCCCCAATCTCAAGGGAAATCCTAGCAAGGAGAAAGATAAGGAGAAACCAAAGGAAAGAAGGGGTAAAAAGAGACTTCAACGAGCATTTTGGGTGGACTCAGCTTCAGATTTCTTAAAAACTGCACCAGAAGAGAAAGTCACAAATTTATGCTTGATGGCTGACAATCTTGATCAATCAGATAAGAAGAGGTATGTGACTTAAGTTATGAAGAATTGTTTGAAGTTTCTGAATGCATACATACAACATATAGGAAACTGAAAAAACTACATGCTAAGTTGAATTTGGATTATTTAGAGCTGCAAAAAGAATATGAGATCCTTAGGAAAGATCATGCATTAATTGATAACAACCACATGACCTTGTTGGATGAGTTTGATGATTTAAACAAATATCATAATCTTTTAAAATCATCTCACATTGAACTTGAAAATGATTTTAAAACTTATATGGATGAATCAGATACTAGAGAGCATAATTTGAAGATTAATAATTCGATTCTAGAAAGTGCTAATGCTTATCTTAAAGTTAAGTCAAAAGTACTTAAAGAAAATAGAAATTCACCCAAACTTGAAGTTTTCACAAATCCTACTACAAGATCACTGATTCAAAGTTTAAGAAGAAAATTTTCAGGACAAATAGATTGGTGAATCCTTTTTCTGGAATAAAATATTTTCTTGTGGTAGTTTAGGACATATTTCCCACACTTGTACACTTAGATATAGAACACATTTAGTGTGGAGACCTAAGGTGCATAAAACACAGCATATCACATATGTATCTGGTTTAAAATTATCAAGAGGAGAACCCAAACTTGTTTGTGTTCCCAAGACTAACATTTGATTATTTTATAGGATTGCTCTCACACAAGATCTCGTGAGAGCATTTGGTACCTGGACAGCGGCTGCTCTAAGTATATGACTGGAGATGTGAAATAATTTATAATGCTGGAAGCCAGGAATGGAGGCAAGGTTATACTTGGAGATAATACTATCAAGTGAGTGGTAGGTACAGGTATTATTAAAAACTCAAAGAACTTTGTGATTGAAAATATTCTGTTAGTTGATGATTTAAAACACAATCTGTTGAACATAAGTCAATTGTGTGACAAAGGTTATCATATCAAAATTTTGCCTACTAGTTGTGTTATCAATCAGAATGGACTTGTTGTATTGAATGGTGATAGAATAAATAATATTTACATGCTAGATTTGAATGCTGTAAAACCTTATACTGCTTTGTGTTTGAAAACTGTATCAGATGAATCTTCGTTATGGCATAGAAGGCTTTGTCACTCTAGCATGAGAAATCTTAGAAAAATCACCCAAAAAGAGTTAGTCGGAGGTGTACCCAAACTTGACTTTACAAAAGACCACTTATGTGGTGCATGTCAATTCAGAAAATAAGTTAGATCCTCTTTTAATTCAATCAAGGAGGTTAGAACTAGCAAGCCCTTAAAAATCCTACACATGGTTCTATTTGGACATGTTAGTACCTTAAGTCTAGGAGGAAAGAGATATGGGTATGTAATAGTAGATGATTATTCAAGATTCACATAAATTAAATTTTTATATCATAAAAGTGAATCATTCGAAGATTTTAGAGATTTTACTACTTAGATTCAGAGAAAATAAGGTCTAGAAATTATAACAATCCAAAGTGATCATGGGGGAGAATTTAAAAATGAGTTGTTTGATGATTTTTGCAAATCTCATAGGATAGACCATAATTTCTCAGCTTCTATGACACCTCAATAGAATGGAGTAGTTGAGAGAAAAAATAGGACATTGGTTGAAACTGCTAGAGCCATGTTGGCAGAATATTCACTTCCAAGATACTTTTGGGCTGAAGCAGTTAGCTCTGCATGTTATGTGTTGAATAGGGTGAATATTAGATCAAAATTAAATAAGACACCCTATGAACTTCTTAAAGGTAGGATTCCCAACCTCTTACACCTACATGTTTTTGGATGTAAGGTGTTTCATACACAACAATGAAAAAACTATCTTAGAAAAATTTGATCCAAAATCTGATGAAGAATTTTTTTTAGGATATTCATGTGTTGGAAAACCCTATAGAGTTTTCAATAGAAGGACTTTGGTAGTTGAGGAGACCACTCATGTTGTTTTTGATGAATCTGATAATAGTGAGGGGTCTAGGTTGGAGAAAGATGAAATTGTTGAAACAGCCCAAAAACTTGAAAATCAAAAAGTTAAAGAAATGGTTGAAAAGGAAGAAGTGAACCCTTTGCCTAGAGATTTGAATTATCTCAAGAGTCTTCCTAAAGAGTTGATTTTAGGAGACCCAAGTGAAGGAGTTAGGACTAGGCATGGTTTGAGGAAAGAAGTAAATCATTCAGCGTTTATTTTAATGATTGAACCCACGAATATTGATCAAGCACTTATGGATGAATTTTAGATTTTGGCCATGCAAGAAGAATTGAATCAATTTAAAAGAAATGATGTTTGGTAGTTAATTGAAAGGCCAAAAGATCAAAGTATAGTTAAGACTAAGTGGGTGTTCAAAAATAAAATGAATGATTCAGGAGTTGTGATAAGGAATAAGGCTAGATTGGTAGCTAAGGGGTATACTCAAATAGAAGGAATTGATTTTGAGGAGACATTTGCCCCTGTAGCAAGACTTGAAGCAATTAGAATTTTGTTAGCTTTTGCCTGTTTTAAAGATTTTAAATTATACCAAATGGATGTTAAAAGTACTTTTCTAAATGGGGTGATAGAAGAGGATGTTTATGTTGAGCAACCTTCGGGTTTTAAAAATTCTAAATTCCCTAATCATATTTTTAAATTGAAAAAGACATTGTATGAACTAAAACAGGCACCTCAAGCATGGTATGAGAGGTTAAGCACTTTCCTATTAAAAGGATCAATTGTCAAAGGAAGTGTGGGCACCACTCTATTTTTGAAAAGAGTTGGAAATAAAATACTCATTGTATAAATATATGTTGATGACATTATTTTTGGATCAACTGATAAAAGTCTTTGTGATGAATTTTCAAAAATAATGAGTAGTGAATTTGAGATGAGTTTAATGGGTGACTTGAGTTATTTTTTTTATTTTAGCATAAAGCAAAATGAGGAAGAAACTTTTCTATGTCAATCTAAGTATGTTAAGGATATCCTCAAAAAGTATGAAATGGATAATGCTAAACCAGTAACTATACCCATGAGTTCCTCAGTATTATTAGATAAGGATCCTAAGGGAAAATTTATTGATCAAAAGAAGTTTAGAGGAATAATTGGATCATTGCTTTTCTTGACTGCTAGCAAACCTGACATAATGTTTAGTATTTGCTTATGTGCTAGATTTCAAGCTGATCCAAAGGAATCACATTTGATAGTAGTGAAAAGAATTTAAAGATATCTTCTGGGAACTCAAAATTTAGGGATTTAGTATCCTAAAAATAGTTCTTCTTTTGAAATCATTGGATACTCAGATTCTGATTTTGCAGGCTGTAAGGTTGATAGGAAGAGTCTTCTGGGACTTATCAATTCATTCAAAATTCTTTAGTATCTTGGTCCAATAGAAAATAAAATTCAGTAGCACTTTTTACAGCTGAAGTAGAATATATTACCTTAGAGAGTTGTGTTGCACAGGTGCTTTGGTTGAAACAGCAAATAGTTGACTTAGGATTTTCTATTGGTACCATTCTAATCTTTTGTGATAACACCAGTGCTATTTGCATTTCTAAAAATCTTATTTAACATTCTAGAACAAAGCACATTGATATAAGGCATCATTTCATACGAGATCATGTAGCGAAAGGGGAAACTGAACTACATCATGTCGCTACTAAAGATCAACTTACAGATATTTTTACAAAACCCTTAGCTTTTGACACTTTTAGTATTTTAAGGATAAGGCTAGGTGTAATTGATCTTAATGCTAGATAAAAATTTCTACAAATTTTATTTTGTAAGTGTTCATTAATTTGTTTCTAGTTTATTATATTTTTTTGTGTTATTTTATATGTTTTTTTTTAAATTTTTTTAAATAATAATAATAAAAAATATATATGCACCTTGTCTTATGTTTGTCTTTAATTGAGTGCTGAAAACCTGTAAAAGTGAAGTGATGAAACATAACTTTTCAATGTCTATATGATGATGTCATCGTACTATACGATTGTAGGAGTTTTTCATCTATACGAATCGGGAGGTTTCACGATTAGTGTCAGTTATTAGTGTTGATCATCCCGGACGAATACATTTTCGTCTGTAGGATCCATGTGTCAATTTGGATAAAGATGAACTGAACCATCGCTGAACGATCCTTTAATATCTTGATCATCCTGAACGAACATGTCATCTTCTGTTCGAATAGGAAGTCAAAAAGCTTGTACGAAAGGACACCTCGGGACGAGCAGTTTACAAAAAATTATTTTATTTTGACTGCTTTCATTCGTCCCGGACAAAATTTAATTCGTCTAGGATGAAATTTGATTCGTCTAGGATGAAATAAATTTTGTCTTGTACGAAATAGTTTCATACTGTACAATTGAATTGATTTTCTATAAAAAGGGTCATTTTCTTTCATTTCACCTTCACTTGAAACCCTTTAAAGCATAGTATAGAGATGTCAGGAAGTGGAAAAAGAGTGTGTCAATCCAGAGGAACTTCTTCTAGGAGGGACTGGGATGATAATTTTTTGAGTGGATAAAATGAAGAGGCATACTATAAATATGCCGCATCAAAAATCACTCCTTCCCGCATTCTTCTGTAGGAAAACCTCCACTTTGCAGTAATGCCTCTATTCGATGCTACTCAATTTTCTTTCCTTCTCACTCTTATCTACTCATATAATAAAGATCTTTTCCACATATTTCTAGCCAACATAACTTTTAGTCAGGATCACACTAGGGTCTCATCTTATGTCTTGAAAAAAAGAATAGAAATTACCAAGGAGGATTTAGGATTATGTTTTCATCTAAGAACTATGGGCATACGGGCAAATACTTTAACTGCTCGATCTGACTATGACTGGTCTGAAGTCAATCGGGTCGTTAGAGGTGTAAGACAACCAACTCATGTTCCTCGAGTCGACACCTTAAACCAAAATGTCCGAATAATTCAACATGTTCTTAGAAGCTCCATCATTCCTAAGGCCGGAGATAGAGTAAACCTGATCCCTCTTCTCTCTTGTGTCACTTACCTGATCATGTATGGTCAACCTATTGATGAAGCCCAACTGCTTTTGGACTACATCTTTTACCTTATTGATATTGGCCATCCTAGTATAAAGAGGAAGAAGAATATTGCTCTTAGTCATGTAATCTGCTTTATTCTTGAGAAGATGTACAACTTAATCCATCCTGACGGACCCTCAGAACTCCCACTCTATTTCACTGATGCCTCTTTTAGAGCACTTTTTGGGAGAGATGAAAATATAATTAGTTCTGATGATGAATCTGCTCCTGCTCCTGCACCTACACCTGGACCCAACCAAGACTTCTACCAGGATATTGTCCAACAATTTAATAGGATGGATCAAAGATTTGATCATATAGAGGCGCACCTGAAGCAGCAGGATGATCAATACAAAGAAGATAGGGGGTCGATAAGGAACCAATTTGAGTCTATTAATATGAATATTGCAACGCTTAATAGCTATTTTGCTCTATTCGGTGCTCCACCACCTCCTTCAGATTAGGGTCCATCAGATTACTAGTAGGATGTGTATTGGCTTGGCTTGGCTTTGGTTGTGATTATTTTTGTTGTTCTTTTGAGTTGTTGGCCTGTTAGTTGTTTGTGCTTGTGGTTGTTTGTATTTTCTTTGATTATCGTATGGGGAGTAGCAAGTGAAATCTTATGTGATTGTAGGTTTAATATAAAAACTTGCCATGATTAGATGTTTTAATTGATATCATAAATGAAAAATTTTAATGTTTATGTGCATATTATTCTATGATAATGAGTATGACTGGAATTAATTAATTCTAAAACACTCAATTATAATTGATTAAATTTCTAAAATGTTAATTAAGTTTATATTAAAATAGAAAATTCGATGCACAACTTTAAATTCTCAAAATATTTAGATTTTATTATGATTTGGTATAGATTAGAAGATCTTACTTTATCTTATTTTAGACATGTATTACTTAGCGAAGATTATTATATATTTGATGTCTTAATATTACTCTCATATTCTACATCAAAGTGTTGATTATTGTAATTGTGACCCAGAGATAGTATTGTTGGAAAGAATCCTTTTAAATGAAAATAAAATAAGTAAAGCTTGAAAAGATGCACAAAATATGTCCTACTTGAAAAGATGCGCAATGTCGTCAAATCTAGAAAAAGGCATAAATTGTGTCATACAATAAAAGATGCGCAATATTGTCAAACCTAGAAAGAGGCACAAAATTAGACCACACTTTGAAAAGATGCGCAATGTCGCCAATTATTCTTTCCTTTAGTATTTTCTCCAAGTTCACTAATCAATTATTGTCATTTTTTACTTAGAAATTTGGTAATATTATTTCATCTTTTATGCAAAAGTTGAGGTTACTAATCTGTCTAATACATTACTACTTTAGATCAACTTTTCTTCTCCTTATTATAATTTGCAATCTAGACCTTTTTGAGTCTTTACTTTTTATATTTGATTTGAATATTGTAGTTAAACTTCATTTAATATTATTCCACTTCTCAACTAATTTGAGTGTCCCTTTTTGTTGTTGTCAAAAGGGGGAGAGTTTTATTATTTAACTTTGTTTGATTAATTTTATTTGACTTGTTGCATTTAATTTAATTTTTTTTAGTTGCTTGTGTATGTGTTTGTCTGGTATGTGCTTGTGTGTAGTGCTTGTGTTGCATGTCTTTTTTTTTTTTTGGTTTCTTACCCTTCCCTTCGCTTATTCAGTATGTTAGATCATCTAATCTCCTTTTATCTCTTATTTAGGATAGATCATTTCTTTAGGGGGAGCTTAGGCTTTAGGGGGAGTATAGGAGATCATTTACTTAGGGGGAGTGTACATTTACTGGAAGTTTAGGAGACATGTGAACTTAAATCAAATAAATAAATATTTTTCCATCATCAAAAAGGGGGAGATTATTATGATTTGTGTAAATCCGTTCGTTCAAAAAAATTTTGATACAAATTATTTTTGATGATTACAAAAACTTTTTATTTATTTTATTCTTCTCCAAACATATATTGGAGTTTCTTTTTGTGTGCACTAATATGTTCTTTTAGGATATTTACACTCCAGATTTCTGAAGACTTCAAGTTCATGTGTTAATATTTATTATAAGTGAAGTCTATATTTTTTATTTTCTTGAGTCTGAGAGAGTGTGATTGTAAGTTGGATAATTGTGCACACACACACACATAATGGGGGAGTAAAAAACTTAATTTTTTAAACTGATCGTACAGTATGATAAACAATCGTACGGGATGATCTGCATATATGTCCTCCACAACGAACCTATCTGGCTTAGAAATTTTTTTCTAAGTTCAGTTCGTACAGTACAAAATGTGGTTCGTGTAGAAGATTTTGTGGTACGAAGGGCTCTGAATTGGGTTCGTACTAGTTCGTACAGGACGAATTGTTTAATTTTTGAACTATTTATACAGTATGAAATTGATTTCATACATGATATTTTGTGGTACAAAGGGCTCTGAATTGGGTTCATACTGGTTCGTACGAGACGAATTGTTCAGTTTCTGAACTATTCGTACAGTACGAAATTGATTTCGTGCGCAATATTTTATTGTACGAAGGGCTCTGAATTGGATTCGTACAGGTTTCTACTGGACAAATTGTTCAGTTTTTGAACTATTCGTACAATATGAAATATAATTCGTATAGGAGGATTTGAGGTAAGAATGGCCCTGACTTTGATTTGTATGGGATCGTACGGGACGAATCGTTTAATGACTTGAACTATTCATACAGTACGAAGATCGATCGTACGGGATGATTGGGATGCGTGAAACTTGAAAAATTCAATTTTTGGACGGTTTATTTTTGTCCTTAGTATTTAAAGACCTTTAAACTGACTTGTATGAAGATGCTTCTATGAATTTCTTCTTGAGAGAAGAAGGGAGAGTGATAAGGGAGAGTGTTTGCGTGTGAGTTGAGTGAGATCCTTGGAGTAAAAAATTGTGAGGGGATTCACAAAGTTATCCAAGAGTGAAGATTTCATTGTTTTATACTTCAAGTCACTTCTCTATCTCCTTGATGACTCTTGAGAGAAGATCTTTGAAGAAGGTCCGATTCTCTGCCGTCACCAGGAGGGTGAGAAAGGACGACTGGTTCTCTGTCGTCACCAGGAGGGTGAAAACAGACGATCGGTTCTCTTCCGTCACTTGGAGAGTGAAAAAGGATGACTGGTTCTCTACCGTCACCAAGAGGGTGAAAAAGGATGATCGGTTCTCTGCCTTCACTTGGAGAGTGAAAAAGGACGACGGTTCTCTACCGCTCCGAGTTGGTGGAAGAGAGTTTGTAAAGGCTTATCCGCCTTGCTGTGGGGGCAAAAGGAGAGTCACTTGAGTTTAGTGCAATACATAGAGAAGGAGTCTCTAGGGAGTGGATGTAGGTCGTGTTTGACCGAACCACTATAAATTCTGGTGTTTTCTATTTTTACTTTTTATTTTTCAGCACTGTTATTTTTATGTATTTTATTTTTCTGTGGTTGAATTTTTTAGATTGAAAAAAGCTTTAAAAATTTACTCTGATCATATTGTACGAGGTAAATTGTACTGTACAATTTGCATAAGTTTTCAAATATAAGTTTTCCAAAATTCTAAGAGAAATTTTTAAAAGGACCAATTAACCCCCCCCCCCCCCTCTTGGTTAGCCTAGGGACGTAAGCAATAGATCTAATAACCTATTTGGACTTTCGCCACTTATACTTGTAGAGGCCAACTTTAAAATTCTATCTATTTGGTGAATGATTCTAGGATAAAGATGTTGACGAGGACGTCAGTTACTTAAGTGGGGGAGATTGTGAAACTCCTTAAGTAAAAGAAGCTAAACCCTTAAACATCAAGGCGTATTTTGGTGTAATGGTTGGAATTTTATTTAAGAAACTCCACAGTTAAGCGTGATCATCCCAGAGCAATTCTGGGATGGGTGACCTACTGGGAAGTTACATAAATAAGACAAAACCATGAGGATCTTAGGCTGAAGTGAAAAATATCTCGATAGTTAAGAGTTCAGGCTATTACAAATAGACTCTCATCGGCTGACCGCCACCATACCTCTACCCTACCTCCACTGCCACTAGACCTGTACACTACCAACTCTCTCAGTTGTTGTCGAACCTCAACCGTACTGATTGTCATTGGACCTCTACCTGGAAGCCACCGACACCTCCACTTGACCACCATCCATCGGACCTTCACCTGGCCTTGTTACTATTGGACCTCCGCCCTAACACCATCCAACCAACATTATCAAACTTTTGCCGACTGGTCGCTACTTGATCTTCGTCTTCAGACTTTTGCCAATTGACCATTGCCATTGCATTCATGACATCCTGCTAGGACTCTGCCACTCTTTCCAATAATTATCCAAACTCTTGTAATCTCACCGTCTCCAAAATAAGGGGTAGACCACTATTTATAACTCTCGCATATATAGTAGATTTTTTTTCCAACTAGACAAGATCTCGTAGTTTTTCCTTTTACGGGTTTTCCGGGTAAAAAATCTTTGGTGTTTTTTATGTGATTGTGTTGAATCGTTATACAAAGCTAAGAATCCAAACTCTCTCACTCCACCGACACAAATTTTTAACACACAACAATATATTTATTGTTAATTCTTGTTTTTGCAAGTTAGCAACAAATGATTTATTTCGTACTTACAACAATTATATAGGAATGAAGATTAATTTATTTGTCTTCCCTTTTTTTCTTATGGATTTAATGGGAGAGCTCGGTTTTTATTGGAATTTAACTTGGTTCTTTTTCTTATAGTACATAATGCATGAGTCGTTATAATGAGATATTTATTTAAATATATATAATATTAAATATATTTCATAATTTAAATTCTCCTAATATCATGTAATGTCTATATATAAGGAAGGAAATTGAAGCTCATGAATACTTAAGAATGTCCCCTTGAAGATAAGGCATTGGCAGAACCTGCCCTTGAGACATTCTAGCAATCATCATCAGCCCAATAGAAAATCAGGTTGCCGTACAAAATGTCAAGCATTTACATCTCTTTGCATTGTTAGTATGATGTGCTTAAGGAGAAATTATTAGATATGGAGACCGGACGTAGAGATACGTCCGGACATTCACTTAAAATTTGACACGTGGAGTGCGCTTTGGTTGTACTTTTTTTTGTGCTTTACCTGCGCTTTAGTTGAACTTTGACTACTCTTTTGTTGTGTTTTTTTACTGTGCTTTGACTGTACTTTACTTCGGCTTTACTTGCGCTTTTGGTGCACTTGGCTTAAAGTTCTGCGAACATATTAAATATATAAAATAAAAAATAAATTCAATTGAATATCCACGTGTCCACTCCACGTGTCAACATTTTATTAGCGTCCGGACGTAAGAGCTACGTCCGGTCTCCGCACCTAATAATTTTTCATGCTTAAGACATGAAGTGTATGGTCGCACTCATGTGTAGAATAAAACCCTAAAAATACTTACTAAATAATATGGGTAGACCGTACAGTACAATTCTGACACAGTACAACATGATAAATTCAAATAAAAAAATATTATGAAAAACAAACTTTATTCAAGAAATATATATTTGTACTCATATTTGATTCAAAATGCATAAAATAAAAGATGGATATCACCACAAGTCTTCATAGATTGACCATTCAACACTTGATTTTTTATGAGCTTTCTTTCTCAAGTGTTGCATAGTCCTAAAATTACAAATTTAACTAATTAGAAAGAATTATAGAGGAATATTTATATAATATAAATTAATTAATATCTTAAACATAAAAAATCCATTGATACTATGTCAGCTCTCCAACTATTGCTTCAAGGGAGAATCAACCAGTATTTTATGGAGGATAAATTTTCTCAAGTTTTTAATTAGTCTGAATAATATTTATCACTAACGTATTCCTATGACTAACATAAAGAAAATAATAAAAAAACATTTATTAAATATTTAATTACACATTTTGTAATATTTATTTTTTATAAAATAATATATGATAATTAACTATTAATCATTTCCTATACGGCATCGCAAACTGAACAAATTACAGAAACTCAGTAAAGGATGACAGCCGATTGCTCATATATCTCATAGTAATGACAAAGTATTGCGTAATTAAGTTACACTTAAAATGAATAAATTAATTAATTAATGTGGCAATAGAATGCAAACTCAGGATTACCACTATGCCTGACGGCCAAGCAAATTGTGATAAATGACAAAATGATAAATGCTTAAATTTTAATGCTCATGAGCTATGTTTTTTTTATTATTTTTATGATAAAATAATTGCAGGTAAATAAAAAATAAATGTTTTTTTAGAAGCGGAAGAAAGAAAGAATGCCAAAAACAGAGAAGCAGAAGAAGGAAGAAATAGTATTCATTCCATCAGTATTTTCATTACTAAATACCAAACTAATACCACATATTTACAATATAATTTTAGAGAAGAATTGAAACGTCGCAATAATAATCTTGGTGGGGGAAGAATCTCGAGGCATATCTCAATTAGAAATGTTGCGTCCTGGAATATTCGTGGAGGTAGAGAAATATAAAGTTTAATGTCTTAGCTTTGTACAAAGATCCTACACGCATACAGATAAAAAGTGAGGGTGCAATATGTATAAGAGACACCAATATTTTTACGTGGAAAATCCTAAGAAGCGGAAAAACTATGGGGCCTAGCCCAATCGGAATGAATCCACTAGTATTTGCAGTTGATTATAAATGAGGCACTTGATGTAACAAATATACATCATATAGAGTGTGTTACATGGTGGAAATAGGAAGAATCACTATTGACACATTTGTTTGGTCGGAAAGACCATAGTCGGTGGGCGACGGGGGTCGGAAAGAACATTGTCTGACGACAGAGGTCGGAGGGTGGAAGTTTGATGTCGGGTAGAAGTCCGATGAAAGTTCGACGACGGGCAAAAGTCTGGCAACGGGCGAAAGTTTGGCGTCTGATAGAAGTCTGACGAAAGTCCGGCGATGGGCAGAAGTCTAACGATAGGCAAAGGTTCGGTGTCGAGTAGAAGTCTGATGAAAGTCCAACGAAGGCAGAAGTCTGACAACGGGCGGAAGTTCGGCGTCGGGTAAAAGTCTGATTAAAGTCCGGCAACGGCTAGAAGTCCAGGGATGGGCAGAAGTTCAGCATCGGGTAGAAGTCCGACGAAAGTCCAGCGACGGGCGAAAGTTCACCGTTGGGTAGAAATCCGATGAAAGTCCAATGATGGGCAGAAGTCCGGCAACGGGTAGAAGTCCGGCGTCGGGTAGAAATCCAGCGACAGGCGGAAGTCTAGCATCATTCGGTGGCTAGGAGGTGGTTGAGGAGGAACTTGGTGGTAAGAGAAATCTCTTCCTCTCCTCTCTTCTTTGCCTCCTTCCTTCGGGCCCCTTCTTTCTTCCTCTCCATGAGAAATGAGCGGTCTATTTATAGTTTTCTAAGAGCGGCATGGCGGGTAAATAGGAGAATGATTAGGGGTAAATTGGGAGTGGTTTGAATGGACGGCCAAGTTACTCGATTCGACTATAAGCATGTCACATTTGAAGACCTTTCGGTAATCCAAATTATGGTTTGAACCTTCCAAATGTGCTTCGGAACTTTTATTTGGACCCATTGGAGCTCAGATTGGGTTGAATTTGGTCTCGTTGGGTTTGTATTTTTGAGACGTTCAGTTCAACTATAAGTTTGTTGAAATCAGAGTTCAGATGGTCTTTAATTTAATTTTTAATGTTTTCACCTTGATTTTGCGTCGACATTCACGCCCGATCAAGATAATTTTTTGATGATATATTAGTTGTCCCGTTGTTTTCGAATGTCGAAGCCTGCAAAGTCTGAAAATATATTTTACAGCTTTTTACATTGATCAAATCGCAAAAAAAAATTGCATTCCAAAAATTAAAAATTTGCTCAAATTTGATTATAGAAGCTTTTTTGAGCTCCGAGAGTGCCAAAATTAGATCCTGAACATCCAAAAATGATTTTGAGGACCCAAAAAATGTCTAATTTGGACTATCCAGGCCGAAAATTGGGCCCCAGAAGCACTTCGGTGACCGGACCGGCCGGCCAGACGCCGGCAATGAAAGAGCGTGCCCCTTTGGGCTCGCCATTATATGAAGCAGCCCTTGGTTATTTTTTAAAAAAACTTTTTTTTTTGTGGGGCCCACTTTTTTGTTTATATATATATATATTTAAAGAGGGGGCGGTGGCTAAACCCCACCGCCCTTCTTAATGATTTTTTTTAATAATTTCGGATTTTGAAATTTCTTTTTTTTTAGAAATCCAAAATTTTTTTTAGAAAATTCTAGTATAAATTTTAAACTAATCGGGAGGGAAATTATCCCCCCACCCTAAACTATTTCTCCTCTTTTTTCCCTATAAATAACCCCCCTGGGGAAAGAATAACTTTTCACCTTTTCTTCTACTCCCTTCTCTCTCTAACTTTCTTACAATTGAGGCTTTCCAATATTTTTGGTAGGTGGCATCTCCTATTCAAATTCAGTGCCTCTCTCTTGTGTAAAAGTTAGAATTTTTTTCTTCTTCTCCTCTGGTCTTCTTCTTACATAGAGGCATTCCACTATCTTAGATAGGCGGAATTCCCTATCAAATTTCTATTGCAATCTAGGATCCCTAATATATGATTTTGATGATGATAAAGAATCTTGATTGAATTATTATATTATTCCTTAAATATTTTAGATATTATTTTTATCTGTGAGCACTAACATTTCAGATAAAATATACACCACTCAAGACTGCTGAAGACTCAAAATTGGGTAGAATATGATGTGAAAGAGTCTGTAATTTTTATTTTTTTATTAACTAATTCTTGAGTCTGGGCCATATAAGAGTGTATAAAAATTGGGTGACCATGCATACACATAGGGGGAGAGAATTTTTTTAAAAATGGTTTCATTTTTTTAACAAATCATATTGTACGATTTTCAATCGTAATGTATGATGTGTTATAAGAAAATAGGCTTAACGGCTAATTGGAAAAATTTGTTTCTGTGAATTAATTATATTGTATGATAGAGGTCATACTGTATGGTTCCTTTTCAATCTCAAAACCCTAGCTGACAGATTAATTTATGTAAGATTTTAAAATTGAGTTTTCAACTAATTGTACTGTATAAATATTTAAAATCTTGCTAAAATTAACCCTCGTAATTAGTCAATCAAATCATGTTTTAATTAATGGTAGTCAATTATACTATACGATGTCTATTATACCAGACAACTGATAGAGACAAAATTTGGTCGTCCCAAAGATCGTACCAAACAAAACTATAATTTTTGAACAAATCATACTGTACGATGTCGATTGTACCAAATGACTGGCAGTGATAATTTTGGTTTTCCTAAAGATCGTATCAGACAAAGTTAGTATTTTTGAACTAATCATACTATATGATAGTCATATCATACTAAATAATTTACCTAAAAATAACTAACCATACTATACGATGAGAACAATACCAGACGAGTCAGTCATCCCAGGAATCGTCCCATATGAATGGAAGAAATAAAATAGAACGTATTGAATGATCTCTGGATCATACTGTACGATGTATTCATAAAATTTGAATAGTTTGTTGAAACGACTGTTTACATCGTACTGGATGGGACTAGTTTTAAACTGATCGTACTGTACAAATTTGGATCGTACTGTATGAATGGTGACGACTAACTTGAATTTTTAGGGTTTCTTAAAGCCTATTATAAAAGCTATATTTTTATTCTTTTTAAAAAAAGCTAAGAAAGGAACTTAACCGAAAAAGGAACTCTGAGAGGGAGCTTTTGAGAAGAAAATTAGGGTTTATGAGAGGAAGGAGAAGGTGAGCTTGAGCATGAGGAAGAAGTAGTGTGAGGGGATAACACGATTGCTCCAGGCTAGCTGCACCCTTGCTCCTCCTAGTCCTTGGTGAGTCTTTTGGGAGCTCTCTAGGGAGAGAGGCTTCTTTGTCTAGTCCTCGAGATTCTCAGCCTTCTCTAGGAGGGAGAAAAAGGAGTTGAGGTTCTCTACCTTCTCTAGGAGGGAGAAAAAGGAGCTGAGGTTCTCTACCTTCTCCAGCAGGCAGAAAAATCAATCAAGGTCAGTTGTCGTCACCAGGAGGGTCACATAGCATATGGCATTTTACTGCATTAAAGGTTTGGTGAAAGTGAGCTTGTAAAGGCTTCTCCACCTTGCTGTGGGAGCAAAAGGAGAGTCACTTTTTATTAGTGCAAATTCCTAGAGTGGAGGACTCCGGAGAGTAGACGTAGGTTAAGGTTAACCAAATAACTATAAAAATATTTGGTGTGCATTTTATTTTTGCATTTACTTTTTATATTTAATTTTTGTTATAACTACTTGGTGAATTTTTTAGATCTATGTTCTGTTGTATAATTTAGAATTTCATCATCATCACTAAGATCGTTATTAATTTGTTAGCTTCTACATCGGGTAATTGAATTACCTATTTTAAAACTCTAAAAATATGCAAAAATAGAATTCCTACTTAGGATTTATTTTTAAAGTACCAATTCACCCCCCCCCCCCCCCCCCCCTCATGGCACATCTTGAACTTTCAAGTAGTATCAGAGAGAGTCTCAAAAAAAGTATTTTAGAAAACCATGAGAAAAATGATCAATGACACATTTTGGCAATCGTAACACTGTAGATGGTTATTTAATAACCCGTCTACCTTTATTTGTAAACATCATATTTGACTTCTAGAAAATTTGCATGTCTACATTTTTCTAATACATTGACTAAAGAAATTGGCATATGATTCATACTGATTATTCACTTCCATCTCATATCATTAATAGTGTTAAAATCGAAATTCCCTTTACTAAATGGAGTCGTGAGGATATAGAACTCGCACAACTAAATGATAAATGCCTTAACTACTTTTTTATGCTTTAAAATATAAGGATTATATGCGAGTTTCTATATGTACTACTGTTACGACTTGGGCTCACAAGTTTCTGTTTTGATGATAACAAACATTATGGCTCACATCTTCTAATATTTGGAATGTATATTTATTTGTGTGTGTACTAACATTTTAGGAACAGCATGCATCAATACAAGAAATATTCAAGACTCAAGAATGAGTAGAATAGGCTTTATTGTATTTCTCATTGATGTACTTTTTAATTCCTTGAGTCAAGTCTTGTAATGGTATATGTTTATTTATGTCCATGTGTACACATACTTAGGGGGAGTGAGATCCTGTCAAAACCAGAAGTTCAACTTTTGAACAAATCGTACTGGACGATTTCTGATCATCCAGGACGATCTGTTCATTGAACTAATCATCCTGGAAGATCCAATATGATCTCAAAACCCTAGCCGCCACGACAATTTAGGAAAGGATTTAAGAGTCAAAATTTGTTCTAATCGTCCTGGACGATCTATATATCGTACTGGACGATTTGTGCAAAATTTGTTCTGATCATCCTGGACTATCCCAGGATCGTACGGGACTCAGGTCAAATTCTGCACATCGTCCTGGACGATCCTGCAATCGTCCTGGACGATCTATGGCGGTAGAATTGAGTTTTTAGAGTTTTCTGAAGCCGTCTTTTAGAGCACATCGTCCTGGACGATCTTTGCCGCCAAAACTAATTTGAAAGGGTTTTTGGAGCTCTTTATTTAAGCTTTCTCAAGGCACTTGATAGGTGTCTTTGGCAGCCATTGAGGCTTCATTCTTTTGGAGAAAACTTGAAGAGAGAGCTTGAAAGGGAGAGAGGAAAGGGTGGAGTTTGAGAGGGAGAAGAGCCTGGGAAGTCGGTTTCTTAAGGGAGTGTGAGGGGGTTTACACGGTTGCTCCGGCATGCTTGCACCTAAGTACCGTCGGATTCAAGGCTTGTCTCGAAGGAAGTTTTGGGAAGAAAAAGTGCTCTTTGGTGTCAAAGGACCCGGCTACTCCGCCGCACCGGGGAAGGTGGAAGTGATTTTGTAAGGGCTTCTCCGCCTAGCTGTGGGGGCTGAAGGAGAGACACTTTTGGTTAGTGCAATACTTGGAGGGTGCCTCCGAGGAGTGGACGTAGGTCAGGTTGGACCGAACCACTATAAATCTGGTGTGTTCTTTCTTATTATTTTTCCGCACTTTATTTTGTTGCGATTATCTGCTTGGGTGATATCTGTGATTGATCTTTTTATCGTTATTTTAATTTATTTCTGCTGTACATTATAAAAAGATTTTTTTTTTGTTTTGTTTCAAATATCCAATTCACCCCCCTCTTGGTTAGCCTCGGGACTAGTTCATCAGGGCTTAACATCCCTATCGAACTTTCAAGTGGTATCAGAGAGGGATTCAAAATTTAAGTTTAAAAACTTTTGAATTCGATCCATGGCTAATTTTTGTAATCGTAATATTGTGGAAGGATATTTAATCACCCGGCCACCTTTATTTGAAAATATTACTTTTGATTTTTGAAAAATCCGTATGTCTACTTTCTTAAAATCTATTGATTATCGCATGTGGCATATGATTCAAATTGGTTATTCTGCACCGTCACGTATTGTAAATGAAATTAAAATTGATATTCCCTTTTCTGAATGGAGTAGAACAGATCAGATCAATGCTCAATTAAATGCTAAATGTTTAAATTATTTTTTCTGTGCTTTGAATTCTGATGATTGTATGTTAATATCTGCATGCACTTCTGGCAAAGAAATTTGGGATAAATTATGCACTAGATATGAAGGTACTTGTGAAATCAAGCAATCTAGGCTAAATACGTTAATGCATGATTATGAACTTTTTAGCATGAAACCTTATGAAACGATCTTGGACATGTTTACTAGATTTTCTCAAATTGTGACATCATTACATGCTTTAGGAAAAGAACTTTCAAATTTTGAAAAAGTTAATAAAATCCTACGTTCTCTACTTGCTAAATTTGATGCCAAAGTCACTGCAATTTCTGAATCAAAAAATTTGAACGAATATTCTATTGATAATTTGATTGGCTCACTCATTGCCTACGAGCAAGGTTTTGGTCAAAAGCTTTTGGATGCAGATAAAATGATAGTGCTGAAAACTGAAAACATTGAAAAAAATAACTCAGAAAGTGATGAAAGTGAAGAGTTAGCATCAGCAACAAATAAATTGAAAAATCTACTAAGGCACAAACATCAACATCAAAAGTGGAACAAAGGTAAAAATGGTAAGAATGTAAAGTTTTCTTCTGATGTTATTTGTTTTGGATGTAGGAAGCCTGGACATATGAAAAATCAGTGCCCGAACTTAAGAACCCTTCCTGAAAAGGAAAAGGGTAAAGCTAAGCAAATTATAATAAGGGCTGATAATGCAAAATGAAAAATGTCCTGGGCAGATCTAGCTTCTGAATCATCAGATCAGGAGCAAGCTGATGTAAATTAATGTTCTTTTTGTGTGTTTATATTTTTTGTTTTGTTTTTTTGTTACTATTATTTTATTCATTGTGTTTTTTGTGTTTTAGTATTTTTGTTTTTCCTTTTAATTTTTTTTTGATGTTTTTTATTATTCCTCTGATCAAGCACACACATAACACCTCTTATTTTAAATCATTTTTTTAAGATCTTATTTTCTAAAAATGGAAAATTTACCTCCTGTATTTTCTAAATACTTTGTTAGTTGTTGTTGAATTCTCTAAAATCAAGTAAAGGAAGAAAACTCATGATTTTGCCTCTCTATCTCATTTCTTTGAATAAGGCTATCTTACTTTTGAGTCAAAATCTGTTTCAGATTATAAATTGGTTTTTGAAATTAAAACGTTTTTCATCTCCCAACATTTTTTTTATCTCATAGGAATCTTTTGCAAATTATTGAACCAACTTCAAGATTATCTTATTCAGGTTGTTCGTCTTTATCATAAGAATAAGGTTTGCTAATTTTAAAGATTTAGAAAGGAGGCAATCAAAAGATGCGCAGTGCGCCAAACAAATTGAAAAGAGGCACAAAATGAGCCCAAAACTGAAAAGATGCGAAATTGCCAAATTGAATACACAAAGTGTATCAAAAATTAAAAGATGCGCAAAGCGCCAAACAAATTGAAAAAGAGGCACAAAATTAGCCCATAAAAGCTGCTTCCATTCTTGTAAATCTCTAAAGTTTAGAAAACTCTTATGACTTTTTGATAGATCCGTTACTTGAGTTTGAAAATCAAGATTTTTTGATTCATTACTTTACATCAATCTTCTATTAGATGTATTTCATGAAAGGAGTTTTGAATGATTTTTGTTTCCTTATCTAATTTGTTCCTTGATTTAGATATTGACTTAAAAAGTTTTTTCGCCTTTTTAAATAAAAACCTGAGTTTGGATTTACATTTTCTGATTCTCTAACCTTTCTGGGTTCAAAGAAGTCAATTCATGTCTTACTAAGTTTTGGAGAACCTTAAGAGGTGACTTTTCAAATTTTTGCTCCTCCTCTTTTTGATAATGTCAAAGGGGGAGAACGTACTGTTGTATTTGTGATGTTTTTACGTACTATTGTATTTGTGATATTTATTTTTGTGTTGTTTGTTTTACATCATATTGTTGTTGTAGTTATTTTAAAAATTAAAAAAAAAAAGAAGAAAGTATTTCTCCCTATTTTTAAAAGACTTTTTCTTAGTGAGGGGGAGATTAGGAGAAAATATCTTTTTTGCAAATTCAACCAGTAATGTTTGCCATCATCAAAAAGGGGGAGATTGTTACGACTTGGGCTCACAAGTTTCTATTTTGATGATAACAAACATTATGGCTCACATCTTCTAATATTTGGAATGTATATTTATTTGTGTGTGTACTAACATTTCAGGAACAGCATGCATCAATACAAGAAAGATTCAAGACTCAAGAATGAGTAGAATAGGCTTTATTGTATTTCTCATTGATGTACTTTTTAATTCCTTGAGTCAATTCCTGTAATGGTATATGTTTATTTATATCCATGTGTACACATACTTAGGGGGAGTGAGATCCTGTCAAAACCAAAAGTTCAACTTTTGAAAAAATCGTACTGGATGATTTCTGATCGTCCAGGACGATCTGTTCATTGAACTAATCATCCTGGAAGATCCAATATGATCTCAAAACCCTAGCCGCCACGATAATTTAGGCAAGGATTTAAGAGTCAAAATTTGTTCTAATCGTCCTGGACGATCTATATATCGTACTGGACGATTTGTGCAAAATTTGTTCTGATCATCCTGGACTATCCCAGGATCGTACGGGACTATCAGGTCAAATTCTACACAGCGTCCTGGACGATCCTGCGATCGTCCTAGACGATCTTTGGCGGCAGAATTGAGTTTTTAGGGTTTTCTGAAGCCGTCTTTTGAAGCACATCGTCCTGGACGATCCGGTGATCGTCCTGGACGATCTTTGCCGCCAAAACTAATTTGGAAGGGTTTTTGGAGCTCTTTATTTAAGCTTTCTCAAGGCACTTGATAGGTGTCTTTGGCAGCCATTGAGGCTTCGTTCTTTTGGAGAAAACTTGAAGAGAGAGCTTGAAAGGGAGAGAGGAAAGGGTGGAGTTTGAGAGGGAGAAGAGCCTGGGAAGGGGGTTTCTCAAGGGAGTGTGAGGGGGTTCACACGGTTGCTCCGGCAGGCTTGCACCTAAGTACCGTCGGATTCAAGGCTTATCTCGAAGGAAGTTTTGGGAAGAAGAAGTGCTCTTTGGTGTCAAAGGACCCGGCTACTCCGCCGCACCGGGGAAGGTGGAAGTGATTTTGTAAGGGCTTCTCCACCTAGCTGTGGGGGCTGAAGGAGAGACACTTTTGGTTAGTGCAATACTTGGAGGGTGCCTCTGAGGAGTGGACGTAGGTCAGGTTGGACCGAACCACTATAAATCCGGTGTGTTCTTTCTTATTATTTTTCCGCACTTTATTTTGTTGCGATTATCTGCTTGGGTGATATCTGTGATTGATCTTTTTATCGTTGTTTTAATTCGTTTCCGCTGCACGTTATAAAAAGATTTTTTTTTGTTTTGTTTCAAATATCCAATTCACCCCCCTCTTGGTTAGCCTCGGGACTAGTTCATCAGGGCTTAACATGAAATCTGAGATAGATTATGTATTACTTATAAGGGAACCAGTAATGTTAAATAGTCAAGGCTAAACATTCTATTACATGACTATGAACATTTCTGCATGAAATCTAGCGAGAACATATCTGTAATGTATACTATATTCACCCAAACAGTGACATCCTTGCATGCACTAGGTAGAGAATAATCTAATTCTTAGAAGGTCAATAAGATTTTGTGATTCTTTCCTAGTTCTTACGATGCAAAAATAACTGTAACTATTGAATCAAAGGATTTAAATGTTTACTCTATTTATAATTTGCTTGTATCACGCATTGCCTATGAGTAAGGAGTGAGTCAAAGGAAAAATGATGCAAGAGAAAAGAAGGAGAAAACTATTGCACTTAAAGTAAATGACTTTGATAGTGACAGTTCTGCAGTGAAGGAGGATGAATGCATCGCCCTAATGACATGATAGTTTAAGAACTTTTTGAAAAGATAGCAAAAGCGTCATCAACAACATTGGAGCAAAGGTAAAGATAACAAAAATGTTAAAGTTTCTGCTGACACAGTTTGCTTTGAATATAGGAAACCAGGTCACCTCCGAGCTGACTGCCCCAATATGAAGACTCACCCAATCAAAGAGAAGGGTGAAGAGAAGTTGAAGCTCAGGAGGGGCAAGAAAAAGATACAAAAAGCTTTTTGAGCCGACTTTACCTTAGAATCATCAAAAGAAGAAGCATAGGAGGAGGTAATAAATCTATCTTATGGCTAACGATAATCTTGATCAGTAAGATCAGGATGAGGTATGTCAACTCTCTTATGACAAATTGTTTATCATTTCTAAAAAAATCTATGATTCTTATAGGATGCTTAAGAAGATGCATGCTAATCTTAATACTAAATTTTCTTCTTTGTAAAAAGAGCGTGCTGGTTTAATTACTGAGCACTCTACTTTAAATAGTGATCACATGACTTTATTAGAAGAGTTTGATGTATTAAAGAAGAAGCATATTGAACTATCTAATGTACACAATACCTTAAAAGCATCACATATTGAGCTAGAAAAAGCATTTAAGGAATTAGAAGAACTTGCATATTATTTAGATAGAAATGAGCATGCATTAAAATTAGATGGGGAAAGTTATGAAAGTGCAAATGAATTTTTAAGAGCTAAAATTACTACATTGGAAAATAACAAACCATCACTAGCTCAGTGGCACAACCCCTCAACACAGCATACTTCATATAAACCTAGGAAGAGGCACCATCACCCACATAGGTTAGTGAACACATTCCCTGGTGTTAGGTGTTACTCCTATGGCATGTTAGGACACATATCACGCACTTGCACAATCCACTGTAGAACACATCTAGTGTGGATGCCTAACTTGCATTCATCACAGTATAACATGCATACATCTCATTCATTTAAGCATAAGGAGGATACAAGACTCACTTGAGTTCCCAAATCTAACCTTTAAATGATATTATAGGGGTGCTCTCACAATAGGCCTAGTGAGAGAATGTGGTACCTGAACAGTGGCTGCTCGAGGTATATAACTAGTGACATAAAGTAGTTCATCACACTAGAGGCCTAGTCCTGAGGCAAGGTGACACTAGGAGACAACTCCACTAGGAAAGTGGTGGGCTCAAGTATAATTGGCAAATTTAATAATTTTATTATTGAAACAATTTTATTAGTTGCTGTCCTTAAGCATAATCTACGTAACTTTAGTCAATTATGTGATAATGGTTTTGATGTATAATTTTTATCTATAAAATACATGATTAGCTTAAATAAAAAATTAATTTTGGAAGAAAAAAGAGTAAATAACATTTGTATGCTTAATTTGAACTGTATGAAATTTTTTTATTCCTTATATTTGAAAACTATAGTTGATAATTCTTGGCTATGGCGTAGGAGACTATGCCATACGAGTATGAAAACACTTAGGAATATCACTCAGAAAGACCTAATTAGAGGCATACCCAAGTTAGACTTCACTAAGGACCATCTATATAATGCCTGCCAATAAGGTAAATAAGTCAAATCTTCATTTCATTCAATTGTAGACATCAATACCTCCTAGACCACTAAAAATCCTTCACATGGACCTATTTGGACCTGTTAGTATAGCCAGCCTAGGAGGAAATACTTATGGATTTATAATAGTGGATGACTACTCTTGATTTACTTGGGTCAGATTTTTAGCACATAAGAGTGAGTCATTTAAGGAATATAAAACTTTCTGCACTTAGATTCAATAGAAATTAGGATGTGAAATTTAAATAATTCATAGTGATCATGGTGGAGAGTTTGAAAATGATAGGTTTGAATCCTTTTATTAAGAGATAGGAATAGAACATAACTTCTTTGCCCTAGGATCCCTCAACAGAATGGAATAGCTGAGAGAAAGAATAGAACCTTGGTTGAACCTACTAGGGTAATGTTAGCTGAATACACTCTCCCTAGATATTTTTGGGCAGAAGCAATGAATACTGCTTGTTATATTTTAAACAGGATAAATATTAGATCCAAACTTAATAAGATGCCCTATGAAATCCGTAAGGGTAGGACACCCAATCTTTCTCACTTACATGTTTTTGGATGTAAATACTTTATCTTAATCAAGGGAAAGTCACCCTTAGGAAAATTTGATCCTAAATCTGATAAATGAGTCTTCTTAGGCTATTCATCTATAGGTAAAGCCTATAGAATATTTAATAAGAGAACCCTAGTAGTAGAAGAGTCTACCCAAGTGGTATTTGATGAATCAGATAAGACCTATGAATCTAAACCTGAAGAAGAAGAAGTAGTAGAGGTCATTCAGGGGGTAGAAACCATTGCCATAGGAGATAGAGTAGAACCTCAGGAGCAATTGCCTAGAGATTGAAGATATTCTTTGAGACATCCTAGAGAATTGATCTTAGGAGATCCATCAGAAGGTGTAAGAACTAGGCATGGACTTACGAAGGAGGTTGGTCATTCTACGTTTATCTCCATGATAGAACCCACCAATATAGAACAAGCCCTAAGTAATGAATTTTGGATCCTAATAATACAAGAAGAGCTAAATCAGTTTGTTAGGAATGATACCTAGGAGTTGGGGAGTAGAACTAAAGACAAGAGTGTTGTATGAACCATATAGGTTTTTAAGAATAAAATGAATATCTCTGGAATTATAGTAAGGATTAAGGCTAGATTAGTAGCTAAGAGGTATAATCAGATTGAAGGGATTGACTTTGAAGAAACTTTTGTCTCTGTAGCTAGACTAAGTCATTAGGGTGATTTTAGCCTTTGCTTACTTTAAAGGATTTAAGCTATATCAAATGGATGTAAAAAGTGCCTTCTTAAATGGGGTGATCAAAGAGGATGTGTACGTTGAGCAACCCCCAGGTTTTGAGAATTCAAAATTCCTAAATCATGTATTCAAACTAAAGAAGGCCTTGTATGGACTGAAGCAAGAACCTAGAGCCTGATATGAAAGGCTGAGTTCATTCCTTCTAGATAGAGGTTTTGTTAAGGGTAGGGTAGACACCACCCTCTTCCTAAAGAAAGAAGGAGAAGAGTTGCTCATTTGTTAAATCTATGTTGATGACATTTTATTTGGATCATCAAATAAAAATCTTTGTAATGAATTTTCAGAAATAATGAGCAAAGAGTTTGAAATGAGCTTGATGGGAAAAATTAATTATTTTCTTAGATTTAGTGTAAAGCAATTGGATGATGGAACATTCCTTAGCAAAAATAAATACATCAAGGACATTCTTAAAAAATATAAAATAGACAATGCTAAGGCTATGAACACTCCCATGAGCTCCACTATTTAATTAGACAAGGACACAAATGGAAAATCAGTATATCAAAAAAAGTATAGGGGAATAATTTGATCACTTCTTTACTTAACTGCTAGTAAACCAATGTTCAGTATTTGCCTATGTGCTAGATTTCAAGCTGATCCAAAAGAATCCCACATAACCTCCGTTAAGAGAATCCTTAGATATCTGTTAGGCACTCAAAACCTAGGAATCTAGTATCCTAGACATAACACTTCTTTTTAAATTATAAGATATTTGGATTCTAATTTTAAAGGATGTAGGATAGATAGAAAAAGCACTTCTGAAACTTGTTCATTCATCGGATAATCCTTAGTTTCCTAGTCCAATAAAAAATAAAATTTAGTAGCCCTTTCTACAGCTGAGGTAGAATATATAGCAGTAGGGAGTTATGTTGCTCAAGTCTTATGGCTAAAGCAAGAACTCTTAGATCTTGGACTACTTGTATGAACCATCCCAATTATGTGTGGCAATATTAGTACTATTTGCATATCCAAAAATCCAATTTAACACTCTCGCACAAAGCATATAGATATTAGGCATCACTTCACAAGATCTCATGTAGCTAATGGAGATATAGAGTTGCACCATATAGCTACAGAAGATCAATTAGCAGACATATTCACAAAACCACTAGTCTATGACACCTTTAGCACCTTAAGGACAAAACTAGGTGTTATAGACATTCATGCTTAACCTAAAAAAAAACTCAAAAAAAAATTTTTTTATTTGAAAGCATTCATTCATATATGTTTAAATTGTGTGTGTTTATTTATGTTTGTTATTATTTATTTTATTATTTATTTAAAATAAAAAAAATTTGATGTTTCCTTATCATCACACACGCACCTCACTCACTGAGTCACAAAATCTTTAAAATTGTTCCTTGATCGTACTGAACAATATTTATAGATGCACATATCACAACCCTCTATTCAAGTAACGGTTCAGATTAGATCACTGATATACACATCATATTATATGAACCTCTACTCATACTATATGATCCATGTGTCACTAACCATTAAGGAATTCAATCCGTCTGGTACAAAATTATTGCCATTCATACTATATGATACCTCCCTTTATACTGAATAATACACGTATCAAAAAGATTGGGATGAATTCAATTCAACCGGTATGATAATAAGTATAGTTCATACTGTATAACTACCTATTTATATTATACAATACTTTTTATCAAACACCATACCGACGACTCCTCAGGACGAACGAACTACATTAAGATCGTCCAATATGATATTGATCATACTACATGATTTGACCTCTTTTTTTGACAGGTAGTCCAGACAAATTAAATCCCTGATTATACTGTATGAGCCTCTATTATACTGTACGATCGATCAAAAATTTATAAATTAGAGAGATAGCTGGTTCAACTCACTCAACTTCCTTCACACTCCAAACCTTTTTACTCAATGGCCAGTGGAAGTAAACGTGAAAGAATGACTCAGGGGTGCTCTTCCTCCTCTTATTATTGTGACGATCGCTTCCTATCTGTGTTGGATGAAGATGTATTTTACAAATATAAAGATCGGCAAAAATCACACCCTCCAAAATGCTAAACTAACCTGCCCTAAACTTCAAGGTGATGAGCCTTTTCACCTCCACTACTCTCCAATTCCTCCTTACCTTAGCTTTCCTTACAATTATGAACTTCTGTATGAATTCCTAGCAAATCTTAGGATGAATCTCGAAGTCTTCACCATGACCTCCTTTGTCTGCTACCAAAATGTAGTAATCACTAAGCTGATTTAGAAGAACACATAGGTCTTTCTATTGAAGGACCTCGCCCTTAATCGATGATCTCCCAAATTGTGACTGGACAGCTGTTAACTTAACCATTAGAAATGTGTCCTCAAATCAACACCAACCCCTAATCCAAACTTTAAATCAAAATGCCTGTATAATCCAGCATATACTTCGCACTTTTATTATATCCAAAACTAGAGATCGGGTTAACATAACCCCACTCCTTTCTGTTGTCACTTGCTTGATAATGTCAAATACTCAATTCGATGAAGCTCAAATGATTCTCGACTATTTCTATAACATGACTCATATTCAACATCCAAACACCTATTGAAAATAAAATGTAGCCTTAGGACACATCATAGGCTATATCCTTCACCACAAATACCAACTCACCATTCCTGGTCCACCCGATAATGAACCTACTTTCTATACAGATGCCTCTTTTTGTATCCTTTTTCATCAAGGGCAAGAGCACGCTGAGCTTGATTTGATAAAGAAGGGAATGCTGCTCCTACAGGAGGACCACCACCACCACAAATACCACCACCTGTACCTACCTACCCTGCCTACCCTCAGGATGATATTGTTCAGCAGCATGAGTGACTAGAAACTCGATTGGAATATCATATCAAATTGGGTGACCATGCACACACACAGAGGGAGAGAATTTTTAAAAAAAAAAGTTTAAATTTTTTTAACAAATCGTACTGTACAATTTTTAATAGTACTATACGATCTCTTATCTAAAAATAGGCTTAACGACTAATTGAAAAAATTAGTCTATGTGAACTAATCATATTGTACGATTGAGGTCGTACAGTATAATTTATTTTCGATCTCAAAACCCTAGCTGCTAGATTAATTTAAATAAGATTTTAAAATTAAATTTTGAACTAATCGTACTGTATGATATGAACCATACTATATAAATATTTGAAATCTTACTAAAATTAATCCTCATAATTAGTCAATTAAATTATGGCTTAATTAATGATAGTCGATCATACTATGCGATGTCAATCGTACCAAATGACAAACGGAGATAAAATCTGGTCATCCCAGAGATCATACCAAATGAAAGCATAATTTTTGAACTAATCGTACTGTATGATGTCGATCGTATCAAATGACTAGTAGAGATGATTTTGGTCATCCCGAAGATTGTTCCAAACAAAGCTACAATTTTTAAACTAATCATACTATACGATAGTTATATCATATTGGATGATTTACCTAAAAATAACTAACCTTACTTTACCATGAGAAAAGTACAGGATGAGTGACAGAGATAACTTTCAGTCATCCCAGGAATCATCCCGTACGAATAGAAGAAATTAAACAAAGCGTACTGGACGATCTCTAGATCATACTGTACAATACATTCGTAAAATTTGAACATTTTATTTGAATGACTATTTACATCTACTGGACAGGACTAGTTTTAAATTGATCGTACTGTATGAACTTGGATCATATTATATGAATAGTCATGGCTTACTTGAAGCCTATTATAAAAGCCATGTTTTAATTCTTTTTAAAAAAGCGAAGAGAGGAACTTAACTGAAGAAGGAACTCTGAGAGGGAGCTTTTGAGAAGAAAATTAGGGTTTATGAAAGGAAGGAGAAGGAGAACTTGAGCGTGAGGGAGAAGTAGTGTGAGGGGACCATATGGTTACTTCGGGCTGGCTTCACTCTTGCTCGTCCTGTGGCCTTGATGAGTCTTTTGAAAGCTCTCTAGGGAGATAGGCTTCTTAGTCTAGTCCTCAAGGTTCTCTTCCTTTTCTAGGAGGGAGAAAAAGGAGTTGAGGTTCTTTGCCTTCTCTAGGAGGGAGAAAAAGGAGCTGAGATTCTCTGCCTTCTCCAAGAGGGAAAAGAATAAATCAATGTCCGTTGCCATCACCGGGAGGGTGACATAGTGTCTGGCACTCTACCAAATCAAAGGTTTGGTGAAAGTGAGTTTATAAAGGCTTCTCCACCTTGCTGTGAGAGCAAAAGGAGAGTCACTTTTTATTAGTGCAAATTCCCAAAGTGGAGGACTCTCGGGAGTAGACGTAAGTTAAGGTTAACTGAACCACTATAAAATTTTTTGGTGTACTTTTTATTTTTGCATGTTACTTTTTGTATTTAATTTCTGTTATAACTACTTGGTGAATTTTTTAGATTAATATTTTATTATGCAATTTAGAATTTGATCATCATCACGGAGATCGTTATTAATTTGTTTGCTTCTACATCGAGTAATTAAATTAACTATTTTAAAACTATGAAAATATACAAAAATAGAATTCGTGCTTAGGATTTATTTTTAAAGTACCAATTCACCCCCCCCCCCCCCCCCCCGCCCCTCTTGGTGCATCTCAAACTTTCAATTTCAGTGCTTCTCTTTTGTGTAGAAGTTAGAATTTTTTTATCCTTCCCTTTTTTTCTCCTATGGTCTTCTTCTTACGTTGGAGGCAATGCACTGTCTTAGATAGACGTCATCTCCTATTAAATTTCAGTGCCCCTCTTTTATATAGAAGGAGATTTTTCTCCTTTATTTTTCTTCTCTTGTGTTCTTCTTCTCACATTAGAGGCATCCCACTATTTGAGATAGGCGGCATCCCCTATCGAATTTTAGTGCCCCTCTTTTATG
This sequence comes from Dendrobium chrysotoxum, assembly GCA_019925795.1. Lineage (NCBI taxonomy): Eukaryota > Viridiplantae > Streptophyta > Magnoliopsida > Asparagales > Orchidaceae > Dendrobium > Dendrobium chrysotoxum. The sequence goes on from CM034297.1 coordinate 41,029,561, forward strand.
TAGAGGGATTTTTCTCCTCCTTCATTTTTTTTCTCATGTGCTCTTCTAACATTGGAGGCATTCCACTATTTTAGATAGGTGGCATCCAATATCGAGCTTTAGTGCCTCTCTTTTATGTTAAAGAAGTCATGATTAAATAATAAACAACCCTTGACAGAAGAAGATCAAGTGCTGTTTGAATATAAGGGTGATTTGAGAAGATCTGGCGCTAATAGCACCTAGGCGGAAAACTAATGATCATCAATAGATGGGAAGAATTTTGATAATGTTTAAGCAGAAATCTAGCAACAATCAATGGCCAGGTGAAAATATGGCGGCGATTAATGATAGGGCAAAAGTTTAATGGCGATCGTGATCGGGTGGAGCTCTGATGACGATCGATGGTCGGGAGGAAAGCAGAAGGAAATAATTGGAGAGTGTGCTACTAATAACAGTTGAGCGAGAAGCCGATGCTGGCTGGTATGAAGTAAAGGAATGATGATAGACATTAGATGAAGTACTGGTTATGGCAGGTGTCAAGTAACATTTTGCTAAAGGTAATATGCATCCATTTTGATGTGTGTAGACATCAGATAATCTTGATTAAAGGAGTTAAAGTAGTGTGCCTTATCTGTAGTCTAACAACACATTAATAGTGTTAACTGCATGGAGGCCATATGATGATCAATCTTTAACTTTTCTTTGAAGAAGAAGTTATAGGAGATGATTGTACGGATGATGTTGGTGTAACTTTAATTTTATCTTCTTGTGAAAATAAATATATACTTTAACTTGATGTAGAATCTATGTAACTCCAATAATATTATATATAAAGTTGAGATTATTGTATGAACTTGATGCTTGTTTTTCATTTGAAATGAACTTGTCCCAGAGAGGAAACTAAGTTATTTGTGCATCTTTGAGACATGCTTTGATATATTGCTCCACATACCTTTTTGAGGAATTTTAGCCTGCTAAGATCTTCATATAAGTGATGATTTTACCAACCACTTGCTTTCATGAAATCTTTCTAGAGAGAATATTATCCACTCAGAGCACTACACAATGATGCTGACCTCTGTAGAAGAGGTTCAAAGAATCCACCAAGGATGTATGACCTATCTGAGGTTATAGTCAGAGCATTACTCAATGACATTAACCTATATAGAAGGGGTCAAGAGAATCCACCAAGGATGTATAACCTATCTGAGGTTGTATGTCAGAGCACTGCTCGATGATGTTAACCTATATGGAATAGGTCGAGAAAATCCACCAACGATTTATGACCTTTTCGAGGTTGTATATCAGAGCACTGCTCGATGAATTTAACCTATGTGAAAGAGGTCGAGGGAATCCACCAAGGATGTATGATCTTTCTGAGGTTATATGTCACAGCACTGCTTAATGATGTTAACCTACACAGAAGATGTCGAGAGAATCCACCAAGGATTTATGACCTATCCAATATTGTATGTCAGAGCACTACTCGATGACATTAACTTATATGGAAGAGGATGAGAGAATCCACCAAGGATGTGTGACCTATCCAAGGTTATATTTCAGAATACTGCTCGATGATGTTAACCTGTGTGGAAGGGGTTGAATCGAATCCCCCTATGATCGATTTTTCCTTGATTGGGAGGGGGTGAATGCCGCATATATCATGAATCAAAGGTGAAGAATGGTGTCTATCTTTAGATCGTTACTTCCTTTTTGAGGTCGAGATTAAGACCTTACCTAAGGAGTAGAAGTCCAGCAAGGGACTGTATAAATCTTAAAATTTATTGGAAGCATCATTGCATTTGCTAAAAGCTTTATAATCCTAATATATTATCTTGATGTTAACCTCATTTTTATATGAGGTCAGTAGGACTAATCTAGACCTTAGGATCTTTTTAGTCTTTAGGATCAATCTTGACCCTAGGATCAATATGATCTTAGATCAATCCAGACTTTAGGGTAAATCTAGATTCAAATCAATCCTAAGCCCATATTAATTTTAAACTCAATTCAATCAAACTCCAGACTAATTTAAACTTTAGGATCCTCCTAGACTCTAAACCCTAGGATCTAGTCTAGACCCTAGGATTCTACCAGACTCTATGATCAATTTAGACCCTAGATCAAATCCAAATCCTATGAATTATCTAAACCCTAGGATTCTTCTAGATCAATCCAAATTCAAAGTAATCCAGACCCCATGCTTTAATCCAAACCTCATTTAAGATCTTAATCCATAATTTTAATTTAAATCTCAATCTATTCAAACTTTAAATCAAATCATATTTCAAATCCATTTCATCCAGACTCAAATCAAACCCAAATTTCAAACCTATCCAGGCTCCAGACCAACCTAGACCTTAGGATCTATCTAGATCCTATGATCATTCTAAACCCTAGACCCTAGGACTTCTAGACTCTAAGATTCTCTTAAACTTTAGACCCTAGGATTAATTTAGACTCCAGATAAATCAAAACCCTTAGATCTATCTAGATCCTAGGATCATTTTAAACCTCAAACCTTAAGACTCCTAGACTCTAGGATCCTTCTAGAATTCAAACCCTATGATCTACTCAGGTCCTAAATCTACATAGACCTAGGATCAATCCAGACCTCAGATCTATTCAAATACAGACCATTCTAGATTTTAAATCAACTTATTCAAAACTCAAAATAATCCATATCTTAACATAATTTTAGAATTTGATTAATTTAAATCTTAGTTTAATCTAGATTCAACTCCCATACCTATTTAGGCCCTTAGGATCTATTTGAGATACTAAGATCCTTTTAAACTCTAGACTTTGTGATCTAGTAAAGTTCTAGAATCCTTCTAGGGCTTAAACCTTAGGATCTCTATACCTTAGGATCCTTATAGAGTTTAGACCTTAGGACCCTCCCTGACCCTAGGTCTCTTTTAAACTCCAAACCTTATGACCTTCCTAGGTCTTAGGATTCTAGAAGACCCCAGATCCTAGGATGCTTCAAGATTCCAGACCTTAGGACTTCTAGACTCCAGGATTCCCCTAGATTTTAAACCCTAGGATTCTTCTAAATTAATTTAGTTCCTATAACAAGTTTAAATCCCAAATTCAATCCAGATCTTCAATCAACCCAGACCTTAAACATATCCAGAGTCCAGATCTATCCAGATCTCAATTCTAATTCAAATCTTGATCCAGCCTTATATCAAACTTACATCCTATCTAATCACTCATAATTATTTAAATGATTATGACTCATTGGGATAATTCAAGTTCAAGCATTCAAACCCAAAATCTAGATCAAATCCAAAAATTCAATTCAAATTCCAAGGTTCAAAGGTCTTGTCTTGAAAGCCTTTTCTAGTGAATTTTCAAATATTTCAAAATCTAATCAAATAACTTCGGATTTAGAGTCTGTCAGTTGCATATTGATGTGACATGTCTCTAGAGATAACCCTCTAAATTTGAGCTCATTCTGAGATCTCTAACCCCAGAAATTTGATTGAAACTCAAAGGCAATAAAACCTTCAAATATTTATAGCCTATGCCACTGGACCTTGCACCCAGTGGATTTTGAACTTGGAGCTTTCTCCAAAACCTCCAATCACTTCCAAACCCTTAATTATATCTCATTGAACAATAAACTATATTTTGTTGGACTCATTTTGACCTCTAGTTGATTGAAATCCAAAATGACCAAAATACCCCTATGGGGTGTGAATAGTTACCTTGGATCAAATGAGCTCCAAATTAAATGCAACCATCCTCAGCAAGTTTTAAATAACAAACCAAATCTATTGAATCCATTTCAAGACCTTGGGTCAACCTGGTTGACCAAGTCAACCAGGGTTGACCCAAATGGCCCTTTAAGGGCCCAATAAGCCCATTTGACCCAAATGACTTATTTAAAACCTGGAACCACTTCTACTAGACTTCAAATATCATTTGAAATTGATTCAGCCTAGACCCTGGCTCTGGGTCAACTTGGTTGACTAGGTCAACTCAGGTTGACCAGTTTAAACCCTTAAGCCTATTTACTCCCAATCAAGCCTCAGATCAATTTCAAACTTATTCAAACTCCCCTGATCACTTGTCTGAGTGATTTAGACTTGATTGAACCTTGATCTAGTTAATAGTTGACCCAATTAATTAAGATCCAAGTTTGACCAATTTGGGTCAAATCAAACAATACCATTAAATTGATATCCTTAAGCCCTCAATATCATTCAAACTATGGCTTAATCATATCTTAACCATAAGCCAATTAAACCTAAGTCAAGTTGACTTGGTCAACTTAACTAAACTTGGTCAAGTTTACTTAAGCCCTCATATTCTCATTCAAATCCTTCTCCTATAAAATTAAGACCCTCAAATCATCAATCTAGCACCCAAAGCTCTCTCCAAGGCCACCTCACTAGTCCACATGGCAAGTGGACTAGTCAAATGGTCAAATCAACCTCTTGGGGTGGTCAAAGAGGGTCAAAACTCTTCTTAAACCTAATCCCATCTATCATAATCCTCCCCAGTAGATTAGGGCTACTCTAAAACATTCTTAAGGCTCATTCCAGCCTTTGGATCAAGATCAAGCCATTTAAATCAATCCAATATCCAAGTGGAGACCAAATCCCTTTACACATGGGATGTACCCCCTTTTCCTTTATTCCCCTGCTGCTAACAAACTCCAGGACACTTGTCAAGCATCCAGGACCCCAACCAGTTAATCCTAGCCATCCATTTAGCCTGGGGATAATTCAATAGGCTAAAAACCCTCAAGTCAAGGTCATTCTTGACCTAGCTCTCTCTCTCTAGGTAAGGCCTCTAAAGCTGAGATTTCTTTTCATCTGGGCTCCCAAGGATCTCCTCCACTCTTCACCACTTCAAATCCACTATCAAAAGGTCAGCGATGGTGAGCTTTCTGGTGAGATAAACCTTATTCTGTCCAAGGTCAGTACCAGGCGATAGATAGCATTTCAGACCGTGGCTTCTGAAGAGGAAAGAATTATGGATAATCTATAAGCTCAGAGAGCCCAAGATCAGTCAAATCAATCGGTTAGATTGGGTAAATTCTCAAACCCTAGTTTAGGGCACATAGACTTAAATAGCTTTCTAGAACGTATGTTCTAAGCTATTAAAATTACTGCACATTAATTCTCTTCATGTATGCTTTCTAAATTTAAAATTTCATTAAATTTCATTGAGTGAGCTGAGAGAACGAGCTTCAAAATGCATCCTACGGTTTTACGATTCATCCCATACATTTGAGCGAAATTTGAGCCGTTGATCTTTTGACCAACGGCTTGGATTATGCTTTTCTGCAGTCGATCCGAACGGTGAGCTCAGAGCAGTCGAACGAAATCCCGTCCAGCTTGATCAGAGCCATCCATTCAGAACAGCGTGGGATCAAACAACGCCCGTGTAGTGCTGACTCATTCAAGTGGAAAGTGCGTGGGGCCCGCCATCCATCCAATCATGGTGTGATGATTGCACGGCGGCGCAATCATTGCAATGATTAGCCTACCGCCGCGTAGTTGGAATCCACCAACCAGACGATGCCACGTGTACGTTTCCACCGCCATTTTGATTAATATTAATTTAAATTAGATTTAATTTATTTTAAAATCAGAAAGCTTTAAAAAATCATTAAAAATTGAATTTTAATTCAAAAAATTAATGTAATATCTCAAATAGTTCATATTTTAACCGTCTTTAATTTAAAATTAAAATTAAGTTGAAATATTTAATATATTGTAAATTATTTGAAACATTAAAATATTAGTTCTTTTGATTAGTTTTTAATTAAATTAAATCCAAATATTTTTTAAACTTGAAATTTTATTCTAAAAATGATTTAAATACTCACTGATATTATTTAACATATTTTATTTTAAATTTTAATTGAATTCAAAATATTTTCTTTAAATAATTTGATTATTTTAACATTTAAGTAATGTTTGATTAATATTAACTCAAATAATTTTTAATTCTTCAAATATTATTTCAAATATTTTAATCAGTCTGAAAGAGGATAATTTAAATATTTTAAAATTGAATTTCATTTTAAATATTTAATATGCGTATCTTTAAATGATTTCAATCCTTTAACCAACTATTTAAATACTTAATTTATATTTAATTAAATTTTAAGCTAATTAATTTCAAAAATTAAATATTTATTTTCAAAATTATTTTTAATAATCAGAGGGATCTCTCAAAGAAATATTTAAATTATTTTGAAGATATTTTAAATTTTTTTTATCTCATCTTTTCTATATAGGTTAATATATATCTACATATATATTTCAAAACTACTTTAAAATTTTATATATACTTAAATCTTTGAGCTTTGAGAGATCTCATGAAATTTTAAACTTAATTTAAGCATACTTGAACAAGATTAGTGTGGAGTGATGATTAATTAATGAATAATTACTTTGTTAATTATTTATTGATTAATCTTTCAATTAATTAAGTTTTAACTTAATTTGCATGCTTAGGGTGCACACACTTGCACCTAGTCTTAGGGCTCTTCTAGACTTAGAAATTGATTGTGATTATGTGTGTGTATCATTCATATATGTCCAAGGGTTAGTGACTTTGATTTGAACTCACTTAACCTAGTGACATCATTAAGAATAATAACTACAAACTCATTTAGAGAACTTAGAAAAATTTTAGAAATTAGGATACACATCCTTTTGATTTGAAACTCAAATCACTTGAACTTAGTTACATGTTAAGCCTTAAGAAAAATTCCTACTGAATTTTGAAGTCATTAAGCCTTTTAATTAACTTAATCAAAATTAAACCTCAATTAAGCCTTAAAAACTTCCAGAAAATGCAATAAATCAATTCAAATCCAAAAATTACAAATAATATCTCTAACTGACCAGAATTAAATCCTTAATCAATGAAAAAATAAAATTAACCAGATTTGACATCAATTTTAAGAATAATTTAATTTTAAGTGAAATTGAATATTAAATTAATTTAATTAATTAAAAATTCCAAAACTCTCTTAAACACTTAGGAATCTCTTCTTAGGTCATTCCTGACCTTTGGAGTTGATTCTAAGGAGTTTGGAGGTCATTTGGACTTAAATCAATAAAAGGCCCTTAATTAAGCAAATTCTGAAAATTCAATAAATTATCAAAACTTTAAAAATTCATAACTAATTCAAATAAACTCCAAATTAGTCAAACTCAAAGGTATTCAACTCATATTAATGTCTAATATTTATCAAAAATATCAAATTTTCAGAAATCAATCAAATTTGAAAAAGTCAACTTTTGGTCAAACTTAGTTTAAAAATAGGTCTAAACTTCAAACGTTCATAATAAAATATAGAAAACTCCAATTCCAGCATACTTATAGTCTAACTGATTGTATTAAGGTCTAGTATTTTATAAAAAATATTAACTTTTAGGAAATCACTTTTAATCAAAAAAGTTAATTTTTGACCCCTTAATTAAATGATTAAAATAATCCGAAAAATTCTAAAATGTAATAATTGTTTTCAAATTCCAAAAAATGTTAAATAAATGTTTAAAACATTTAACCAACCCCTTAATATACAATAACCACTCCTGAAATAAAGTTTTTAGACTGGACTACTCTGGGTTGTGGGGCTACGTGTCCTAAGGAGGCTTTGTTCCTCAAGCCTGGTGGCACAATGCCACGAATAGATTTAAGGGAGTGTAAAACTTAATTATAATTAATTAATGACTATTTAACTAAATTTAAAATCCTTAATTTAAATACTTTAATCAGGTTTATAGGTTGGACTACTCCGGGCTGCGGGGCTACGTGTCCTAAGGAGGCTTTATTCCTCGAGCCTGGTGGCACAATGCCATGAACTGGTTAATGGAAAATTAAATAAATTAAATCTTAAAAATTAGCAATCAACCAACCTTAATTAAAAAATTAATTAACTTTCAAATTTTAATCAAATTAAATCACTTAATTATATCGGGTATTATTGGGTAACCCAGGCCTACGAGGCTATTAAATTAGCTCCAAAGAAGGTGAAATAAACTTCACGGCCTCGGTGAGCAACAAAGGTGGCATCCATTCAACACTTTAAAATATATCTTAAAATTTTTAAATTATTAATATTTAAACTTCAATTAAAATCTCCCTTAAACCTTTCAACCAACCAGAACAGCAAATAACTTTAACTAACTGCCCTATATAGGACATGTCAAAGCCACACAGCCTATCCCACATACTTTAGATGGTTTGCTAGGACAACCGACTCTAGTATTAGGCAAGGCTGGTGTTTACTTTTTTGCTACTTGTGTGTGCCGGGTTTTTCATAGTTTTTATTGCATGCTGGTTGTTAGATTTAAGTAATTGATATTGATGTGATTATTTATTTAATTTCATCACTCTGGGATGTGATTAATTATATGTTAGATCTATCCCTAGGTTAGGGGCAATTTGTACTAATTCAATCTTATGTAAGTGGCCATGCTCATACAGTGCATCAATTAAAGCGGCAATTAATAAAGCTTTAAACTAATAATATTTTGTGCAGGTGCTTCAGAATATGCTAAGACCCTTTTTAAAATTAAAAGAGCATGGCCAAGTGTGGCTGGTTTAAGTATTTTAAATTCTTAAAATATTAACTGCTTGGGATGTCAAATATAATTATTGATTATTAGGATAACCATGCAAGATCGAGTTTTGATTTTCATTTTTTATTAATGTAATTTAATTTGAAATTGAGTTACACTATTTAAAGTGATTTGAGATGGGATAGCAGTGATCCAAACTGGATTCCAAGGAGAAGAGTGGCATCCCTTAGGGGAGAGTAGCTCTTTTTTTTTTTGAAGAAATGCAACTTGCATTAAGAAATAAGAAACTAAAAGCCTAGATACAAACTACTGAGAGTAAACCCACCTACCACATTCTTCCTTCACCATTTGGATAAAAGGTGTAGGAAGTTTACTCTCACAAAAAGAAATCATAACCAAAAGCTAACTTGGCACAATAATCAGCCAACTTATTGCAATTCCTAGGAACAAAATGAAAAATTACATTATTACAAGCTCCTAAGAACAATATCTCATCATCTTCAATGCTCTTCCCAAATTCCTTCAGTTTGTTATACATCTTATGAAGAAACTGGATCACATTTTTATTATCTCCCTCAATGATAATACCTTTAGCATCTTGTAGATAACCAACTAAAGCCTTTTTTAACACTCTAAAAGCCATTAAATCAATCTGAGAAATGTCCTAATGAATTCCATGACAACCAAAAGCTAAAACAAATCTACTTTTGCAGTCTCGAATAACCCCTCCAATAGCAGCTCCATAATTCTCTCTAAGAGCACCATCAATATTAATTTTATACCACTCAATAGGAGGGGGATGCCAAGAATCTGGAAATAGTCCGAACGACTGGTTGACATCCCAGTAATCTGAGAGGATATCTCTATATGCAGTATTCACAAACCCGAGAACTTCAGCAGCAATAAAACTAGCACTAACCCCTTATTTTCCATGCTTTACCTTGTTCCTTTCAGTCCAAGAAACCCATAAGAGAGTAACATACAATCTAACCATCATTGAATTGGTCTTAGAAAGAACCTTCAGCTCAGCCAAACAGTCTTTGAAGAAGAAAAACTTTGGTAACCTGAATCCCCACCTCTCCAACAATTCTATCACGTCAACCAACTTAGAGCAAGTAGAAGTTACATGATCCATGTTTCAACCTTTCCGCACCCTCTTGGACACAAATTGTAGTTTGCTATTCTTCTTTTGTAGAGATAATTAGCTGTAGGGATAGCCTTCAAACAAAGACGTTAGAAAAAAAGATCGACCCGAGCATTCATCTTCAGCTTTTTAATCCAGAAAAACAAGTCCAATTCCCCTGCTTTCTCCAAGCTATCTTCAATCAGCAATGCAGCTAGAGATCTACCGCTCCATTTCTTCTTTAATTCCATGAAATCTTCACTTCGATTCTGAAAAATCTGGATACTACTAATCAACAATACAAGGTCTTCCCCAAAATACAAGGACAGCTTGTCACAATCCCACCTTCCCCCTTGAATAAAAAAGTTAAGAGTAATCTTATCATCTTCAAATATGGCTACAAAGGTAGGCCATTTAAGTAAACTCTTATCCAAGATCCATACATCATTTAAAACATCTATATTTGAACCCACAACAACATTCCATCTAATAAAATTCTGAAGACCCTTCTAGCCGCTAGCAATGATCTTCCAAGTAGAAGAGCCACCCTTCAACACCTCATTCCTCCACCAGTATTCCCCATATTTAGACAATAAATTCCTATTGAACAAAGTAGAGGGGTTATCCAACAAATTCCATGCAAATTTATCCCTCAACGTCTCCATCCTGGATCCAGCCAATTGAACCACCCATCCCCCTAAAGCCTTCAGTTTACACAGGATATCCCACGCCACATAGTGCAACCCATGACTCCCATCATGTTTATTCCATATAAAATTCCTACACAACATATCAAATTCTTTTAATATACTCAAAGGAACTAAAGAATGAGATACAAGAAACAATGGAATGTTGATAAAAGCAGTTTTCACCAAAACCAATCTCCCAGCTAAAGAAATGTACCTATTGCTCCAAGTATTCAACTTGTTGAAGGCTCCATCCAATAGAATCTGGAAATTAGCTTTCCTCAACCTTCTCAAGGCAATTTTAATTCCCAAGTACTCCATCTCCTCAACAAGCTTGATCCCCATCAGTTACCAATCTTTTTCTTCCTCCCTTTTAAGACTGATTTGCCACAAATCATAGCCAATTTCTGATAATTAATAGATTGACCAGTCCATTTGCAATATTTCCCTATAATGCCCTTCAGCTTCTTAATACTCTTCACCTTAGCATCTGAGAAAACCAACACATCATCTGTATAAAGCAAATGAGAAATATTTTGCCCCTTTGGAGAAATCTTGATACCCAAATCCATCCCTTTATGAAAGAAAGCATTAGAAAGCAATTGAGAATAGATAATGAATAAAAAAGGAGAAAGAGGACACCCTTGATGAAATCCACTCTTTCCCACAATCCAACTAGAAATATTCCCATTAATCAAGATAGCAAACCGAGGTTCCAAAATGCACTCCAACACCAAACTAGCAAATTTCTTCGGAAAACCCAAAACAGCCAACATCTTCCCAAGAGTAGACCAACACATGCAGTCATAGGCTTGCTCCATGTCAAGCTTAATGGCCACCAATCCACTGCTAGCTTTAGAAACCCTGATTTTGTTGAAGACTTCCTGAGCAAGCAACAAATGATCCAAGATAGATCTCCCTCAAACAAAAGCAACCTGTTCTTCAGAGATAATTTTAGGGATAACCAAAGTCAATCTATTCAATAAAACTTTAGCCACAATTTTGTAAATTAAATTACAAATCCTGATAGGATGAAATCCTGAAGGAGTCACCGGATTCTTTGATTTAGGAATAAGCACCACAAATGTATCCTTCTAATCCCTGCACATTTTTCCGGACAGAAAAAATCTCTTAACTGCTCTACAAACATCCACACCAATAATATCCCAATAACACTAAAAAAAGAATAAGTCAAGCCGTCACAACCCGGAGCCTTGTTATTTCTTAACATCCTTATCACTTGCACAATCTCTGAATCAGCAAGGTCAGCATCTAACCACTTCCTATCCATCTCATCTAAAACTGCTTTAGGAGATGGCCAATTCTCCTCCCAACACATCCTTTCGTTCCACTTATCTTGAAAAAAATTGAAAAAAAATTCCTCATCCTCCTTATGCTCCTCGGTCAAGCTACCATCCAGATTTTTTATTTGAGAAACCCAATTGCCATTTCTCCTAGCATGAGCAAAAGCATGGAAAAATTTAGTATTAGAATCTCCTTCTTTAATCCATTTCACTTTGGCTCGTTGCTTTCACCAAGTAGTCAACCGACAGAGATTAACATTCAGTTCTTTAATCTTTGCCTGAAGCAGCCATAACATATCATCATTTAACCAACCTTCTCTAGCTTCTTCCTCTTGTAGCTGAAAGATTTCCAATTTCAATCTATCCTATTCTATAGAGAAATCCTTGAATTTAGCTTTACTCCAATAAAACGAGTTCTTCAAAGCTTTACTACACTTCTTATTGAGAATTTGCATTTCATCACCATGAAACTCCTTTTTCGATACTTTAGCAACAATGTGAGCTGAAGCCTTAAAAGAGGTCCACACATCTTCAAACTTGATTACCCTCCTAGCCTTGTTGGAAGAATTAAAAATCTGCAACAACATAGGATAATGATCTGAAGCCACCCTTGCAATGTGCCTAACCACCACAACCTGAATAGAAAGGATTGCCAAAGTGTTGAGCAAGCACCTATCCAATCTTTCAAGAATCCTCCCACCTCCAACCCTATTATTACACCAAGTGTATCTAGGTCCAACAATCCCTACATCATGTAGGTCATTTTCATTCATAAAATCAAACATTTCCTTAGGACCATGAGAGAACACGAACTTCCTTCCACCCTTCTTATCTTCTTGAGATAAAATACAGTTAAAATCCCCACCAACAATGGAAGCAACTTTCCTATGTGAAATCGAATGAATGCAATCCCACAACACCCTCCTTTTAAAAACATCCTTACTCCCATAGACCGTTGAGATCATCCACTCCCCTTTATTAAAGACATTAAGATCCCCAATCACACATTGATCTGACGTCTTCAACATAGAGAAGGAAGCTACATCAGACCTCCATAAAACCAAGATGCCCCCAGAAAGGCCAACAGACGGCTGAAGGAAAAAATCCCAATTAGGTCCCATATACTTCTCCAAATCTACTTTTTTAAAAGCACTGATTTTGGTCTCCACCAACCCCAAAAATAAAATACTATAATCATTAATAAACTCCTTCATATATATAGAGGCTTCTTTCTTCTTGGCCCCTCTACAATTCCAAAAGCTATGGAATTCATTTGACCACCCTAGGGGATGAACCCCCGCCTTTTCTTTTGCTACCAATCTCTACCCCCCTTCCACGAGTAGCAGCTTTGATGGGCCCTAAAGATCTCAATTCTTTAGCTAGCTTAATTTTGGACAACTCTTCAAAGTTACCACCCCCGTTAACCTCACCAAAACCAGATTTATCACTGTGAGAATCTTCACCACATACAATTCCGTCCACCAACCCGCCACCTACATCAGTCATAGTACCTCCACCACCACCAAAAGCTTCAGACCTTAAACCATTAACACCACCTCCACCAATTTTTTCCTCCAGCATATTCAAAATACCAAATTTATTATCATCTCGTAGCAAATTAGAACTAACAGCAATAGGAATCATACCAATATCTCTATAAGAAGTCTGATGATCCCCAACAATCTGCTCTCCAACCACAACTAATCCAGCATCTGTCAACACATCAACCCCTTTACCAAGATCTCCAATAACTTCTCCCTCTTCAAGATGCACACTAGAAGCATCCACCATGCTCTGATCCACCTCCAAGGAATCTTGGTTGTCTGCAGCATCCAATACACTTCTATCCTCCTTTTTATCCAACCCCAATCTTGATTGATTCTTCACAAATTTCACTTTCAATGGCTTCATAACATTATTTTTTTGAATCAACCTCCTATTCATCTTAAGATTAATAAGGACCCAAGGACCATAAGAAGCATCCGCAGCTCTAGTTTGCCTCACCACATCCCCCTCCCCACCATTGATCGAAGTTCCACCTAAGTCCTTGCTAAGAGAACCTCCACCTATACAATCATCCTTTACATGCCCAATCATACCACAATGAAATCAAAAAGTTGAAATCTTCTCATATTCAACTTTTTGAAAAAAATCTACCTGAAATACTTTCCACCCAAACTCCTAAGGGAAGGCACTGATCAAGCTTCATCCGAACACACACCCTAGCAAACTCCCTCCTTCCCCATTGGAACATATTCCCATCCAACATTAAAGGTTTTCCAATCATTGAAGTAATTCTTGCCACATTCACCTCATCCCAACAGTGCAACGGTAAATGAGGCAATCTAATCCATATTGGGGAGGTAAGTCCCTTCATGGACAAAGGAGAGAAATCAGTAGACCACTTATCCAAACCTACTATATGCCCATTCACAAACCACGGCCCTCCATAAAGAACTACTTCCGCCATTTCTTGTGAATCAAAAGAGCAAAGAAACCAGCCCCTTCCCAAGGAGGTAAAATGAAAATGCCCAAATAGACTCCATTGCCTTCTCAGCTCCCGTGCCACAACATGTGAAGGTAATTACTTCCCAAATACCTTAACTACCAATGAATTCAACATTTTGGTCGAATTCAACACTTCCTTTTCTTCACACAATCTCACAGCAAGCGCATCCTCCATCAAAACTCTATCCTCATCTTTAAAATCTAACTTGATATAAGGTTTCTTACTCCATGGATTAACATCCACCTCCTTTACAACTATATCTGGCAAATCCTCAATCACCTTGTCCACATTAATACCAACCTCCCCTACCACACTAACCTCATTCTCATGAAGATTTTTGTTAACCGAAATAGGTGAATTCGCATTTATCACACTGTGTCCAGGGATTGCATTTGAATTCCCAAATCTATTAACAAAAATTTTCATCCCGGAGGAAGAAGCCGAAGGATATTCTGAATTCAAACCCAAGGATTTTTTAATCACCCGTGGAGTAAAAACATCCACATTTTCAACAACAGCTTTACCTTTGCCTTCCACAAATGAAACTTTCTTATGGCCAACATCAGTAACTTCTCTAATCACCAATGCTCCGGATGATTTTTTGTTCAACCCCTTGACGTTGTCTAGAATCAAACCATCGATCAACTTGTTTTGATCTCTAGGGATAACAATAGATGGTGATCTTGCCACCGACGCCAAAGATGGTTGGCGGCCATCAGCCGCCATCCTCCACTAAAAGCTCCTGAATCAAAGTAAAATGAAAAGGAACAAATTTGAATTCGAAAACTCCTCACCAAAATATGCAGACCTTCTCTCTCCTCACCTATAAAAATGAAAAGTGTACCTCTTCACTTGGAAATATAATTTAGGATACTTTCAAATATTAGAGGAGAAAAGATAACACCCCTTTCAAGGGAGAGTTTCTTTTCATTTGGATATCCAGACCCGACGATCCAAGGAGTTCCAAGATGACGAAGGAGTGAAGAATGAGAAGAATCCCAATTCTCAAAGTCACTTGTGTCTTAGAAGTAGAATCTGGGTTGTAGTTAGTTGTACCCGGCCACTTTACTATTCCTGCAGACCCTGGGTTATACAATTAAGTGACACTTACCACATGGACTTTTAATTTGAACTTTAAATTTAATTGATATGATTATTTAATTGATTTAATTGTTGTGTTGACTGTGATATTAAGATTGCATGCTTTTAGTTATTTTTTGGCACTTTTGCATGTCGATCTTTGTTTTAGCCTGGAATCTGATCGGAGGCTTGTGAGGACACGCTTAAAAATATTTCTACTTAAACAAAATTAAAACATTTAAGCTCGCATAAAAACTCTAACGCTTTTAAGAAGTAAGCCTGTACTACCGGGAGTTTTTCATGCATTCATATTAAATCTTCTCTACCATGTTAGGCACCTCTCCATCTGCGGATTCTGGCAGGCCACCTGACCAATTAAGGTGCAGTTCTGTCAATGGGATGTTGTGTAATCTCTAGGATATAATTATTTTTAAGCCTAATTTTAAAACTGCTTCATATTTGATTTCAAGCATTTAATCGAGTCAACTAGCACGCATTGCATTAGATACAAACTTAAAAGTTTCTAAATCTTTAATTACATTTTAGCTTAAACATTTCACCCAACATATATCAAGGGGTCAATTAAGAATCTGCTCTAGATGTCGACCCCAACTCCTTAAATTTATCTTAAATAATATCTCTAACCACTCCACATTAAAGACTTGACTCATAGTTTTGAAGCATTTAGGTAATTTAGCTGGCTCCCCAATCCAAGCCGGGGTAAGTCCAGGATTGCATAGCATTAGCTAGGTTCCGGGTCACTAATTTTCAATGCCCACTTTAGACTTGGGTTCTGAGGCAGACTTTTAATCTTAAGACCTCAACTTTTCGGGAATCTAATTCTCACTTTCTAATAAAATTGATCATTCAAACATTAAATATCTTTCCGTTAAACTCAAGCCCAACACTTAGGATAGGCTGGGGTGTTTCTAAAGTAATTCAGAATCTCAAGACACCTCCTACCCCTCTTCCTTTGACCTCCAGAAAGAACTGTTCAACCTTGAACCAGTCCCATTTGAAATTCCAGTCCCTACCTCCTTTGACATCAAGCTTTGAAATCTTAAATAAAATTTATATTGTTATTTTAATCAAAAGTATTCGTATGAAAATTTTTTGTTTCCCTACGATGTAATTAACTATGAGGGCTTGCGCTCATAGGAGATTTAGAAATATAGACTAGATTTCAAAAATCATATTTTTGTAAACTTCAATTAACTTTCTTTGGGAATTTAAAAGTCAACGATTATTATCATCATTTTCAAATGATTGATAACAGATTATATCCTCTTTCCTTGGGAAGATATATCGTACTATTATCATAACTTTGATTATATAAATTAATGATCTCTTTACTAGATTATTGTTTTCTAACATTGGATTAAACATCATTTTGATCTTTCAGGATCATATATTATTTCTCTTTGAGTTTGACTATGATAATCAGGATAAATTCAAAGATTTATAATCTGAACCTATTAGAGAACGATATGTTCACCTTTCGAGGTGATATATCATTTATAATAAGCGTTTGATTTCAAATATTAAAATTCAAGAAATCCAACATTCTTTAAAGAAAATTAAACTTTTTCAAAACTATATATTTTTTCAATCAAACACTTAAATATTGGAAGAGTTAGAAGAATATTCTTGACCATGGCTGTAATTAAGGTTGCCCCCCCCCCCCCCCCCCCCGAGTCCACATTTAATTTCCATAAAATTGATGCAGCAATAATTGATGCCAAGACATTAACATGAATGACCTTTTAAGGTTGGAGTAAAAAATGCTCCCTAGTCGGGAGCCAAGTACCCACAAACAGTACCAAACTGTTGCATCCTAAAATATTCACGGCAACAGAGAAATAGAAAGTTTAATGTCTTAGCTTTGTATGAAGATCCAGTACGCATATAGATAAAAAGTGAGGGTGTAGTATATATAAGAGACACGAAGATTTTTATGTGAAAAATCCTAAAAAGGGTAAAAATATGGTGCCTAACCCAGTTTGAATGAATCAACTAGTATTTGCTGTTAATTACAAATGAGGCCTTTTATTAGAGGGAAGACCTAGACTTGATGTAATAAATATATATCATATAGAGTCTATTACATGGTGGAAATAAGAAGAATCACTATTGATGTGTTCATTTGGTCGGAAAGACCATAGTCTGTAGGCAAATAAGGATGGAAAGAACATTTTTTGGTGATGGAGGTCGAAAGAACCATAGTCGATGGGCGATGGAGCTCGAAAAGACCATTATCTGGCATCAAAAAATTGGAAGGATCGTAGTCGATAGGCGACGGAGGTCAGAAGGACTATTATCTAGCAACGAAGGTTGGAAGGATCATTAATGGTCAAAATCTGGTGTCGGGTAAAAATTCGATGACAGGCAAAAGTCTAGCATTAGGTAAAAGTTTGACAGAAGTATAGTGACTAGTAGAAGTCCAGTGATAGGTGGAAGTTCAGTGTCAGGCAGAAGTCTAACAAAAGTCTAGCGACGGGCAGAAGTTCAGCGTCGGGTAGAAGCCCGATGAAAGTCCGACGATGTGCAGAAGTCTAGCGACAAGCAGAAGTTTAGCATCAGGTAGAAATTCGATGAAATTTTGGTAACGGGCAGAAGTCCGACAAGGGAGAAAGTTCAGTGTCATGTAGAAGTCTGAAGAAAGTCCGGTGATGGATAAAAGCTCAGCGAAGGGCGAAAGTTCAGCTTCAGGAAGAAGTTTGATGAAAGTCCAGTGAAGAGCAGAAGTCCGGTGATGGGCGAAACTACAGCGTCTGGTAGAAGTCCAATGAAAGTCTAGCGATGGGTAGAATTTTAGCGACAGGTGAAAGTTTGATGTCGGGTAGAAGTCTAATGAAAGTCCGGTAATGGATAGAAGTCTGGCGATGGGAAAACGTTCAGCGTAGGGTAGAAGTCTGATGAAGGTCCAGTGATGGGCAGAAGTCTGGCAAAGTGCGGAAGTTCGGCGTCATGTAGATGTCTGACGAAAGTCTGACGACGGGTGAAAGTTTGGCATCAGGTAGAAATCTGATGAAAGTTTGATGATGGGTAGAAGTTTGGCAATGGGTGGAAGTCCGGCGTCGGGTAGAAATCCGGCGAAGGGTGTAAGTCTTGCGTCGTTCGGTGGTCTAGAGGTGGTTGAGAGGTGGTTGAGCAGGAACTTGGTGGCAAGAAAAATCTCTTCCTCTCCTCTCTTCTTTGCCTCCTTGCTTTGGGCCCCTTCTTCCTCCCCCTCTATGAGAAATGAGGAGCCTATTTATAGTTTTCTGAGAGTAGCATGGCTAGTAAATAGGAGGAAGATAAGTGGTAAATTGGGAGTGGTTTGACTGGATAAATGATGTTGATACCTTTGATCATTGATAATTTATTAGAAATTTGAATGTCTTAATGATATCAAAATTTGGCTATCTTAAGCTCGTTAAATTTGTCTCGTCGAGTCGCTCGATTCAACAATAAGCATGTTATGTTTGGAGACCGTTTGGTAATCCAAATTATGGTTTGAACCTTCCAAATGTTCTTTGGGTCTTTGATTTGGACCCATTAGAGCTCGGATTGGGTCGAATTTGGTGTCATTGAGTTCGTATCTCTGAGACGTTCAGTTTGATTGTAGGTTTTTGAAATCGGAGTTCAGATGGTCTGCGATTTAATTTTTGAAGTTTTCAACTTGATTTTACATTGACATTCTTGATCGATCAAGATAATTTTTTAATGATATAACAAGAAACTTTCAAAAATAAATATGGGATCATCTTAACTTTGATTTCAACAAATTTATAGTCAAACTAACCATCTCAATGAGATGAACCCAATGACACCGAATTCGGTTCAATCCGAGCTCAAATAGGTCTAAATCAAGAGCTTGAAATATATTTAGAAACTTCATGATATTATTTAGACAACCAAATGATCTTCAAATTTAGAATACTTATAGTAGAATCACGTGGCTAGACCAGAAGAATTCAATGAGTCTAATGTCTCTTAATTCTGATATCATTAAAGAACTTAAATGCTTGACGAATACTCCATGATTGAGGGAATCAACATGGGCCATCTGATAGAGTACTCCAAATTAGCTCTAGATATCTCCAAATTTATGGACCACTCCACTCTCAAATTCCCCTCTCCCACCATAAAGGGGACTTATGGAGGACTTAGACATTGGGATAAAGATTCAACAGAGCTTTGAAGCTTAAAGAATCTTGGAGCTTCACCGAAGTGCCATCTTTGGACCTCAACCAAGTCGCCGCTTGTAACAAACTAATAATTAATAAAAATAAATTTAAAATAATGAGAATAAGAATTTTTGTATAAATTTGAGCATTGTGGCATTGTGCCTTAAAGCACAGTGGTGCTAGAATTTACTGTCGCGGCATTGAAGGTTCTGTTCTACAATACTTTTAGATTCAACGTGCAACGTACTAGCACTGGGTCCCTTGGAAGGCATGGCACCATTCACTGAAATATATATATATATATATATATATATATATATATATATATATATATATATATATATATATATATATATATATATATCCACTCACCTCCCTCACTCCCTCACTCCCTCAACTGTGGCTTGTTGTGCAAGGAAAGAAGAAGGAGAAGGATAGAGGAGAGAGCAGAGAGATAAATGAGGATTTGGTTGCATATCTGTTTCATCACTTTTATGAAAATTACTCAAATCATTATAGGTGACTTCTATTCTAGTTATATTTTCAAAGATTTTGATTTAGATCATTTGATTTATTCCAAAATAAATTTTTTGCTTTTTCTCCAGATTTAGTGAACTTGTATCGCATAATGTTTTGTATATCATAGTATCAATTATTACAGACATTTTGACTAGTTGATTTTATAATTTCACTGAGTAAAATTGTAATCATTGTGTTTTATATTATTTATAAAAAATATTAATTTTTGTATTTTAATGCAAGCATACTGTTAATTCAAACATTATGAATGAATATGAGTACGTGAATGGGTAATTCCTGGTTGTTATTACTATTGTAATATGTGTGAAGATTAGTAAAAGCTTGTTATTTACTAATGTTGATTTTAGGTTAATTGACCTGTAGAGGATAGTAGACCAACAGACAATCTTTTAAATAATTTCATTTAGTGTTATCCTTTACTGATTCACATGATTTACTGATTGAGAGCTATAAGGAGATGATTACTATGCTGACGGGCAAAGAGTGACAACTCTATTTATTGAGATAATGGTTACTGATTTAATGATTACTAGAAAAGCACCATGAAAGATAAAACTCCTTACTTATTTAGTGTGATTACTCGAATGCATGTTACTTATTTATTGTCACAGTACAGTTTTATTATTACTGCTGATTTTTACCACTACACTATTTTACTATTACTAAGCACGTGAATCTGATTACTAGGTATGTGATATAAGATACTAATTTGATATTGATATAGAATAACTGAACATCATGAGTATACTCTTATACAATGTCCTAATGGTATTATATTAATAAGGATTCCGATAGTTTTCATAGATGCTTTGGTTTTACTGATTTATATGATTTCTTTATTGATTGAATAACCTACTACGATAGATGATTTAAGAATGATTATTTACTATTTTATTATTTTGGCATTCATATTGGGTTTACTGATATATAGATTTTACTATTTTCATATTACACTATTTTACTAGCCTTCATATCAAATCGATTGACTATTTTATAGGCTTTACTATTACTATATACGGGTTTTATTATATTTGCACAAATTCAAGATCACACTGATTATCACTATTATAAACTGATTGATTGAATGCATACTCCTTCTTTTCTATGCTTTTGTTTAGTTATAGGATTTTGGTGGCATGCTAGGCTTTTTTTAACTCATTATATGTGGCTAAATAATTTTAGGTCATGAGCGAGGATCAAGAGTGTAAAATTGATCTTATAAGACTGTTCAAATTTTTTGTTATTTTGTTTTAGTTATTTTTTATAGTAAGGAGAAGATTGATAGTGTGACATATTATATAACTCTTGCCAATTGTATATGATTTTTTTGGAGTAATGAATACAAATCTATATTGATGTTTTGATCAATAAATTAGTTTTTTGCTGGTCTTTTATGATTTAATGATATTAGATAGCTCTGATTGTTATTATAAAAGATAAATAATACAATTCTTTCCAAATTATATTATGGGGAGTCACATTCATCGCTAGACCTCCGCTTGACTATTGTCAACAGACTCTGTCCGGCCACTATCACCAGGTCTGCACTCAATCATTACCATAAGACCTACGTTGCCCGATGTCTATGGTTCTTCCAACCTCAGTGCTCATTAACTACAGTCCTTGGTCCACCATCACTTGACTACAGTCCCTTTAACCTTAGTTGTCTGACTACAATCTTTCTGACCTCCATCGCAGAACTACGATCCTCCAACCCCCATCATCTAACTACAGTCTTCTTGACCTCTGACACTTGACAATGGCCCATTTAACCTTTGTCCCCCACCAACTACATTCCTTCTAGTCTCTGTTACCCGACTATAGTCCCTCTGACCTTAATTGCTTGACTACAGTCCTCAGATCACAATCATCCAAAAAAGGTCCTTTTGACCTCAATCTCCTATTAATAGTGATCCTCTTACCACCATTGCCTTACTATGATCCTCTAACCACCATCATCTAACTACAGTCCTTTTGGCCTCCATCACCCATCGACTATGATCTCTCTAACTACCATTACCTGATAATGGTCCCTCCAACCTCAGTCACCTAACTATTATTCCTCTAACCTCAATTGGCCGACTACGGTCCTTCCAACCTCCATCGTCCAACTACGGTCCCTCTAACCATTTTCTCCCAACTATGATCCTTCTGATGTCCGTCACCCATTGATTACGATCTCTTTGACCACCATCACATGATAATAGTCCTCAGACTATAGTCACCTGACTATGGTTCTTCAAATCTAGATCACCCACCGACTTACAGTAATGCCCTAGAATCTAATAGAAGGATTGGAATTTTTTAATCCTATAATTAAAGAAACTCATCACCCATTAATTATAACCAGAGCTACTAAAATTTTCCCCAAAATATAAAAGTAGTAGTCAACTTTCATTTAACCAAAATATAATTACAATAATCTATATCATAGAAGTCTATACATTAAATAATTAAAATACTAGATTAAAAAATCATACCTTAGAAATTCAAATCGTAAATCCCTACCACTACATCTGATCTACCTAGAAAGATCTTTACCTTTTCCTGAAATATTAATAGAATAAAGTAAGCTTAACTAACTCTGTAGACTCTTCTTTTACCCTTCTTGGTTGTCAAAATCAGTTTATATATCCTAAAGTAATTAATTTAAAAGAAATTAGTCAAAATAATAATAATAATAATAAGGCCTTTTAGAATACTTCAAGCATAAGCAAAATAGGAATTTACCAGATTCCAATATGTATAACGGATCTTAGGGAAAATACTTACTTTTATAATCACCTAATAACTTTCACTCAAGTCCCTAGATATTGTATAAAATACTTATTTTTTTTTATATTCTCTTTCATTTCATGTCAAAATGTATATAGCAGTTTAGAGTTCAGTAAAATATAACTTAGAATATTTCTTAACCTTATTACAGAAACATTAATATATAAAATGTCATGACTAAAATACACATGTCCTCATACCTACTTATATCTCCACTTTCCCTTATTCCACCCTTTACCTCCCACACCCGCACACAGTAGGTGGGGTTATAATCCCTCCCATATTTGCATCAAGCAGATAGGGCCAAAAGAGTACTTAGAAGATTACTTAACCTCTGATGCCTACTTTCAGCAAGTGGGACCATAATCCCTCCCATATCTGCACTTCGCAGATGGGACCAATAGAGTACATCTTGGGCCTTTTTTAACATAACAGAGAGTATATGTTATTATACATTAGAATAGAACTCCTCCAATGATATGAGTGAAGAATATAAATACAATTTAACTTAATTTAAGTGCTCAATGCAATAAACATAAAGTATATAAATTACCAGTAAAATTAAGCCACTTTTCATGTATAACAAAGTGCTTACTAAACTTTGCCCTTTTCAATTTCAATTTCTAGAGGGACCTTCACACGAACATTTCAAGATTTTTCTATAACTATTACTATTACCATAAAAGACTCAATTTAATAATATGCTAAAAATTTTGTACGGGAAAAGTCAACAACTGAAAACTCAATTTCATATAACCAAAATATCCGTAGTAAAGAGTATAATAACATACCAAAAATCATGTGGTGAAAACTTTGCAAAACTTAAGGAATTACATTTACTTCATAACTTTTAAAAAATTTATTGGAATTGATATAAAAAATAGGGGATTAGGAGTCTACTTGGAGCTTTACAATTTCCTAAGCTAGCCCAGCGGATGAATCCTGTACCATGGCCTCCAAATTCCTCCCCTCTTTCTCTTTTTTCTTTCCTTTCCCTTTCCTCCCTTCTCCAGCAAGCCTGGGTGGCAGGTGAGTTTAGTAAATGGTTTAAGATATTTCGATATTAATTTTTCACCATTTTGAACTAGTGCCACAGAGCCTGACTGCCTCAATGTTGCAATGCTCACAGCAATTTCACAACCAACTTTATAAGATGAAGTAGTCATCCCCAAAAAACTTGAATCATGTCTAAAAACATGGTGTTATCTCTTTAAAAATTTGGTTGTGGTTCTACGATTTCTTTAAGTAATATTTTTTTCTCTTAAAGCTTCTTTGTATGATACATTGTTTACTTGGTTTATTCATTCAAGAGATGTTATCGAAGTTAATTTAAATAAAATTTATTTTCCCAATCTGGATTTTTTGGTTCTTATGGAAGGAAAGGAATAGAGCCAAACATCATGAAATTCATTATGAGATAAAATAATTAAGTTTATACTATCATTAAGAAGAACAATATTTGTAGGCTTTATTTGGGAGTAGAAGTTCCTGAAATAAAAGAACATATTATTTGTTGGAATATGCTTATTGTTGTTGAAACAGAGAGCATGGCTAAGAACTATGTGGCTAGCAGGCTAGGGATGGTGATATTATGGGCCTTTGCATCTACTATAATTACTAGGTATGCTTATATGGTAGAAATGTTGCATTAAATAATGCTTTGAAAAAATTTATTGCTCTCGACATATATAATATAAGGATTGAAATGAATGCTTTCGTTGTCATGAACCTTAATAAGGAATGGAAGCCAGAAAATGCAAATTCTTTTTATTTATTTTGAAGAACATATTTACTTTTCAAATTCTTACATTTTATAATTTCTCATTGCAATTTGATCAAGTACAAATCTCAAAGCAAATTATAATTATAAACATTCAAAATTAAATTTAGAATAATCCAAACTCCAATTTCAATAAACTTTGAGATAAGTTGAACATGTCAAGGAGATAAACCAATCGACACCAAATGTGATTCAATCTACATCCAAATGAGTTTGGATCAAGTAGTCAAAGAATAATAAAACTTTTTGAGATATTAATTTGATGATCAACTGATGTCAAAATATTTTGTGCTTATAGTCAAATCAAGTGCTTCAATAAGATGAATATAGCTTGTCAAAGATCTCTAGATTTAGATATCATCATCTACTACAAAAATTATCTATAATCAAAAGAATTAATGTTGACTAAATTAGTGTATTAGATTTTAGTTATTTTCCAAAGAGTGACGCTCTAAAAATAATAACTAGACCCCACGCTCTCTACAAAAAGGGTACTTTAGATATCATCATATGCTTCAAATGAGTGTATTAGACTTCAAAGCTCACTCTAATCTTCAGTCCGATGAATTCTATAGCCCCATTTCCATCAAACTACCACTGCCCAACCACCGTCATTAACTATTATCGTGTGGCCTTTACTATTGGTCATCGTTGCTCAACCTTCATCAACGATTTTCATTACCTAACCTTCATCATAATCAACCTTCACCATCAACCACTACTAATGGACTATCCAACCTCTGTTGTTAGCTGCAATTGCCTAACCTCTGTCATTGGCCATTGTTGCCCAACCTCTACCATTGGCCTTTACTACTAGACTTCTTCATGGATTACCACGGAATGACCATGATCATCTAATTGCTACTCCTGACCTCTATTATCAACCATTACCTCCTAACCTCTACTTTTAAATTCCATCGACCATCATTATCGGACAACCTCTATCCAACCTCCTCCATCGTCCACCGCCATTGAACCTTCATCGTCAACCACCACTATTTGATGATCATTGTAAGATCTAAGTCATTTGAACACCACTATTTGGGTATTCCATCTAACCACCTTCGTCAGACCACCACCATCCAATCACCATCATCAAGCTACCACTAATAGACCACTAGTGTAAAACCATAGTCATCTAACCACCAAAGAAAGATCACCAATGCTTAACAACAATCCATACACAACCATCGACCAACAAAATACCACCATATGACCTCCTTAGTCAAAGTAGTGCCGTGATGGATCACCACTGCTCAAACATCACCATTAAAATGCCGCTACCCAACCAGTCCTGTCAACCTAACACCATTGACCACCTTCATTAAACAACTATCTCATAAATATAATATTCTAACCATAGTTATCTAATCATAATCTCCTAACTAAGATACACCAACAACCATCAGCCAACCATAATCTTCATATGAACATTGCTTAACCATAATCCTTTAACCATTATCACTTAATCACAATCCTCTGACTACCATCACCTAACCACAAACCTTTGGCCAACATAACCTAATAATGGTCATGCAACTACTATAGTTTGATAAGGACCTTACAACTACCATTACTTGACACTGATCCTATGAACACCACTGCTTGACAACAAACCTTCAACCACCATTGCACCAATATGGTCCACAGACCACCATCACACAATCATTATCCTTCAACCACTATCACTTGGTCATAGTTTTTCAAAGACTATCTCCCAACCATGATCCTTTGACCACTATATCTTGACCAGGGATGATACCTGATTATGATCCCTTCACCATAATAACTAGAATATTATCCCTCAACCACCATCACTCAAATATAATCCCCTAACAACATCACTGGACTATGGTCCTTTAACCACCATCTATGATCTCCTAAACACCATCACTCAAATAATGCCATCAAATAAAAATCATTCAATCACAATCCTCTAACTACCATGACTTGAATATAATCCTCCAACCTTTATCACCCGACCACAATGCTTCAAACACTATTACAAAAGCATGATTTCCCAACTGTGATCCCCCAACCATAATTTTTAGAATATAATCCCCTGACTACTTTTATCTACTATAGTCCTCTAACCACTATGCCCTAACTATGATCTCTTCACCTTAGTTTACTGATTATAATCCTTAGAATCTTATCGGTCGACTATGATTCTCTAATGATCATTACTTAATTATACTCCACCAACCACCATCAGAACTATCACCCAACTATGATCCTTTATTGACCTCATTTTTGAATGAGCTTAATATAATCCTCTTGTTCTTAGCCATAGCTCATATGGTAGTTCCCTTGGTATAGGCTAACTATGACATTACAAACATCCACCAAAATAATATAATTATCACATTAGCATGTAAATCATCAAATAAATTACCAAAATAATGCCCTTAATCTAAAACTTGGATCTATTGTCCTAACAAAAAAAATTAGTGTTTAGGATATGGGGGTAGTCAACCTATTATGCTTTAGGTATAATTTTCCTAAATTTAATTTATTTAATATTCAGGGATTATTTAAATTCAAATATAAAGTGTTGAGATTTAATTATTTTTTAAGGTTTGTTGTTTAAGTTAAAATTTATTATTCTTAAGAACATATTGAAAAAAAGAATTCAAAGGGTAATGACCTCATTTATCAACAAATCCTAACACACAAAATGCAATTATTTCACCTAAGAAAATGAAATAAGAGCATGAATTATTTTTATGCTTTTTTTATTAAAGATTTTTATTTAAAGTATATTGAATAGGTTTTAGGAATTTTGTTTTTAGTTACTTTGGGTTCTAAAAATTTATGAAATACTTTTAATAAAGTTAAAGAAAACAAAAAAAGCATTTTAATAAATTTATGAGATTTAATAATCTTTATTTATTTATTTATTTATGAATTTTTCTAATTAACACTCTCATTGCCAGGTCCGAAGTCCTGGATGAGAAAAGTAGAGGCGTTAGGTAGTTGACAGCCAATATAAAACTTGTCAAAAAATCATGACATAAATTCTTTAATACATTGTGTTAATGCTAGGCCGTTCCCTGGAAGTGATGCGCTATATGACCTTAATACAGCGAGAAGTGTGTAAGGGCCGCTACATCAGCACCTAAGTGCAGTATTAATTAGGCAAGGGTTCCTACATCATGGGTGGATGTGGGCAAAGAAGCTAGTCCATGAAACTAGAATTCAGATTGAATCTTGGAATATAGGTTCTCTTACAATCAAATTAATTGATATTATGATTCATAGGAAGATAAATATTTTATGTATTTAGGAAACTAAATGGGTTGGAGAGGCTATGGAGATTTATAGTTTAGGATTTAAACTTTGGTATTCTGGTAGAAGTCATACTTAAAATGGTATAGGTGTGATTATAGATAAGATTTTAAAGGATAATGTTATAAAAATTGATAGAATTCAAGACAGAATTATTTCTTTGAAGATTGTTAATATTATAAGTGCTTATGCTCCTCAAGTAGGTTTGAATATGTGTTTAAAATTAAAATTTTGGAATACTTAGAAGAATTATTTCAAAATATTCCTATTGAATAAAGTGTTTTTATTGAAAGAGATTTAAATGGACATGTTGGTAGAGATGTAAAGAATTTTAAAAGTATTCATGGTGGCTATTGGTTTGGAGTGACTAATGAAGGTGATAAAACTATATTAAATTTTACTCTAGCTTATGATTTTGTAATTAAAAATACCTTATTTAAGAAAAGAGATGAGCATCTCATCATTTAAAAGAATGGAGATAGTACAACTCAGATTGATTAATATTTTATAAGAAAAATAGATCATTTAGATTACACAGATTATAAAATTTTTTCGAGTGAAAGTTCAACATCGCTTGTTAGTTTTTGATTTAAAGATGAATAGGAAGAATATGAAAAATTTAGTAAAATGTTGTTCTAAGATTAGATGGGGGCTTTTAGGAAATAGTAACAAAAATATTTTTGAGAGTAAGATTCAAGATCTTAAGATTTCATATGTGCATGAGAAAGCGAATGTTATGTGGGATAAAGTAGCTAGTAATAAAGAGGCTCGTAAGGTGTCTAAGAAAGCAATTTGCGATGTAAAGATTTTAGCTTTTAATGATTAATATAATAGATTATATTTTAAAGATGGAGAATGATATATGTATAAGTTAGCCAAATAAAGAGATAGGAGTAGTAAAGATTTAGTTCAAGTGAAGTGCATTAAGGATGAAGATCAAAAAGTGCTTTTCTAGAAGAGGATATTCAACAAACATGGTTGAGATGTTTCACTAAACTTTTCAATAAAGATTATGAGAATACGATTGACTTAGTTACCTTAGAACTCTAAATGAAAATAGAGAATTTTATTTTTATCGAGTTATTAGTAAAACTAAAGTTAGAGAGACTTTAAATAAAATGAGGTGTGGAAAAACTAGTGGACATGATGATATTCCAATAGACGTGTGGAAATGTTTAGGACATGAGGGAAATTCTTGGCTTACTAAACTTTTTAAAATTATTTTGAAGACTAAAAGATGTCATATAAGTGGAGAATGAGTGTGTTGATTCCTATTTTTAAGAATAAAGGTGATGCACAAGATTATGAAAATTATAGAGGAATTAAGTTGATGTGTCATAATTTAAAACTTTGAGAGAGAGTTATAGAGCATAGGTTATGATGTGATGCAAATGTTTCTCAAAAGTAATTTGGATTCATGCCAAGTAGGTCTACTATAGAAGCTATTCATTTATTAAGAGGGTTGATGGAGATGTTTAGAGAGACTAAGGAGGATCTACATATGATATTTATTGATTTAGAGAAAACATATGTAAGAGTTCTAGAAAAGAAAGGGGTTAAGAATGCTTATATATGTATGTAGGAGTTATTACTTGTGTTTAAACACAAGGTGGTTTGACAAGGTATTTTCCTTTTTAGTTGGATTACATCAAGGATCAGCCTTAATCCCTTATCTTTTTTGCTTTAGTCATGGATGTTCTCCCTAGACATTTGCAAGAGGATATACCTTGGTGCATGCATTTTCCTGATGATATTCTTCTTGTTGATAAGACTAGAGAGGAAGTTGAAGGTAAACTTGAATTATGGAGGTCAACCTCAGAGTATAAAGGTTTTTTGTTTGAGAAGATCAAAAATTGAATACATGGAGTGTAATTTTAGTAGAAATAGATCTAGTGGGGGGTTTGTAACTTAATAAGTGTACTCATTTAGATATCTTGAGTTTATTGTTCAGAGTGATGGTGAAATAGATGGGGATATTATTAGTAGAATTTAAGTTTGGTGGTTGAAGTGGAGGAATGCTTCGGGTTTGTTGTGTGATAGAAAAGTACCACTCAATCTTAAGGGTAAGTTTTATAAGATGGTGATGATACATATAATGCTTTATGGCGCAGAATGTTGGCCATTAAAAGATAAGCATAATATTAAGTTAAGTGTTGCTAAGATGTGGATGCTCAGGTGGATGAGTGGACTTACTCTTAGATACAGGATACGAAACGAGCATATCTGGGAAAAGGTTGGACTAGTTTCAATGATAGATAAGGTTAGAGAGAGTCGCCTTAGATGGCTTTGCCATGTAAAATGTCAGCCTTCTGATGACCTTGTTAGGAGAGTAAATGTATTAGATTTGTCCTATGTTAAGAAAGGTAGAGGTAGACCTAAGAAGACTAGGTTATAAAATATTAGAAATGACCATTCTTTATAAGATTTAAATGAGAATTTGACTCTTAATAGGACACAATAGAGAAAAAGGATTCTTGCAGCTGGCCCCACGTAGTGGGATAAAGGCTTGATAATGATGTTGTTGTTGTAGTATGAATTTTTCTAATTCTAAATTATTAAAGGAGAATTTTGAATTTGCAAATTAGGATTTAAATTTTATTTGATTAAATGGATTCAAAACTACAAGAAACCTTTCATGAGGTTTAGGGATGACCCATAGAGAATTTAATGAGAGTTTCAAGTTATTTGAAAATTTTTATAATTTTTAATAATATATTTAATTCAGGTTTGCCTTAGATTTTAGCTAGATTTTCTAATAAAAAATATTATTAATTTTGTATTTCTCTATTTCTTTTACCCATTATGAATCCAATGCACTTTTATTTTTATTTTTTAAGTTTATTTGATTTAATTATGCATTTTCAAAGCTTAGATGTGAGATTCAGATTTTCTTAAAATGTTAAATTAAGGTTTGGTATTTGACCCACCAAATGAACTTCAAATGCTAAGAAATTTAGCCGACTAGTCAAATCTCACCCAAGAATTGGTAGACAAAATTTTGAGCCCAATTTTTAATGACTTATTTTTCATGGGCTTGACCTAAGTTTGACATTTATTTAGATTGAATTTTTATACCACAAAACCTATGACTATTACTTTTCCATGATTTTTTGTTTAATATGAGTTCAATACAAGTGAGCTCATATTTTTTTATTTTTATATATTTATTTATGAATTTTCAACATTTACATGTAAATTTAGGGTTTCCATGGAGAGTTAAATTAGGATTTGTGATTGGACCTACCTAATAAACTCAAATTTTCATGAAATTAAATCCTCAAATCATTTCTAACCAGAAGTTTGATCACTAAAATTTTAATCTCATTTAGAGTTATTTTAGATTTTTAATTATTTGTTAAATTATTTTTTATATTTTTACTTAGAAATGTATTAATGTGGATTTTGGGAATTAATGAGAATTGCGATTATTTTTCTTATGTTTTGGGATGTGTTTAAGTTCTGTTAAAATTTATTTAATATTTTTTAATGATTTTTTTTATATTTAATTATGAAGTTTTCAAATTTATGTGTGCATAGGTTAATTAATTTAGATTAACTTCAAATTAAGGTTTGCTAATTTTGTAACCAAATTGATTTAAAACCTCATTGAAATAATTCCAAAGGTAAAAAATAACCCTAGAATGCTTCATGAAAATTTGAAGCCATTTGGACAAAAGGTGGATTTCCTAGAATTTTTCTAAATTCACATGAGCAATGGTTTTGATGTTTTTCTAAGAAGGTTGGCTAGGTCAAGTTGGGCTCAATAAGTTTTTCCTTTAACACTTACAATCAACCAAACATATCATTAAAATTTCATGGCATTTGGACTTATGGATTCAGTAATGTGAATTTTCAAAGTTCCAAGTCAACTAATGACCTAGAAATTTGAAAATTCAAACAATGGTCATGAAGACCTCAAATTCATATGAAAAAAGTCTTAAATGTACAAGACACCCTAAAACATCACCCATCTGAATTTGAAGTCAATCTAAGATCATTAAGCCTACAAATTACTCATGAAGCATTCACTTGATAGTAATTTCATTAATTATATATTGATTAATTAATTCACTTCATAGTGTTAATAAAAAACACATAATTTATTTTTTTTAAACATTATAAACATTTTCTTGAATCCATAGAGGTCACAAATATATTTTTTTATTTTAAAATAAAATTTAGATAAATTTTCAAATTTCTATGCAATTAAGTAATTTAATTAAATCAATATAATGGATTTAACTGAATAGTTCATTGACACAATGACGCTTTACACATGGCCACAGGCATTTGGATGAGAGGTTGAATTTCTAGATTTTTCCTAAGATAGACCAAATCACTAAGTGAATTTCTTAAGGTAGACCAAGACTTGTATTGGGTTGAAATCAATGGCTATCTAACCCTCATGTAAACACATAAATTCATTCACAAGTCCTCTATGGATCCCAAGTTATGGCAATTTGAAATTCTCCATAAAAATTATGCCCTAAAACTTAAAAATTCTATGGAAGCTATATTACATCCCAACTACATCTAAGAAAATTAGGAGTTAGAAACATCCCAAGGATCCTCGCATATGAATGTTGGGCCTAGTTAAGCTAAGGATATGCAATTATTGAATAAACATGGTTTGATGTATTTATGAAATTCATAGAACCTACTAAACTACTAGCCTCAAGAAGGAATTCATTTTATAGTGTTCTTTATCTTGAATCCATAGAGGCCTCATACACCCAAAATGATCCATTAGACTAGGACCAATTTATTTTTGAAGTTTCAACCATATTTTAGAATTAAAACTTCATAATTACCTCTGACCAAGAACATGAACCATTCATGTAAAATCTTTTACTCATAAAATTTTAATGGATGGATTCAATTCGAATTAATCCAGTAGGATCTCCAAGAATTTCGTAATTCATTTAATGATTAGATTCCTATAGATTAATATCAACTTCAAAGGCTCAGACCCTTATTCCCTTACATTCAGGCTTGTGTTATACCTCATGGGAGGGGTCTATTGATAGGGCTTTTGATCTTGTTAGGTCATCTAGGTCCTAAAATGAACTGAATAATGAGTTGAATGTGCACCACCTCCTTCTTACTAGAGCTTGCTCTAACGTACACTTGCAGGGCTCTATAACCTCAAGGAATGGAAGGGGAAGATGTAGTTTTCTCTGGGGAAGCTTAGGGAACTCTCAAAGAGCCAAGAGATCATGTGTATTGAATATCAACTCACTTTTACATTTGTCTCTCCCATCCTATTCAACCATCATATGTCATCAAGGATGGCTGCGATTGATCATAGACATTGCTTAGGATATTAATATGTGGGTTGAATGAACTTTGTATAGGGTAACATAGTAGCTATTTAATTCTAAGAGTAGAATTGATGAAAAGACTCATGTATGACCTTGAAAGACTAAAGTCTTCTTTTTATCCCAAGAGAAATAATGCTCGAATTCACACTTCCCTGACGCTAAAAATGAAAAGACTTTCCCATATAAGATAATCACTGACTTATTAGGGAACTCATGTAGGCACATCAAGAAATCAATAATAATCTAGTGTGTGTGGGTAACTTACCTAAAAATCCTAAGTGACATCCTAATAAGCTAAGAAGAAAAACTCATCATTGCTAGATGCTTGACTCTCTTATAATCGAGGTGATAGACTAAGATGGGAATTAATTTAGTTCACATCCAGGATCAAGTTAAAAAATAAGACAGACTACTCTTTAGTGGAGAGTCGAGGCTACTAAGCACAAAGACCTACAGGCAAGAAAAATTCCTCTTAGAATGAAAGTCTAAAATCAAGCGAGGTTGATTCCTTATTTCATGTCTAGTAGCTTTGGCAAGCCATGTTTATATTACTATCACTTATTTTTGTGAGCTACCCCTCTCTCTCTCTCTCTATCTCCCTATACACACACACACACAAAAGACAAGATAAAGGAAACTAAATGTAACAAGGTAAAATATTAGTTCCATTGCTTAAATAAATTAATTAACAAATCAAAATAAAAATAAAAAATAACTATCTTGCTGCATTCACCATAAGTAACAGTAACTAGCATATAATGTCGCTGAGTTCCCATGACAAACCACCAAGCTAATATGTCCCACTCCCCCCTTTACATCAAGAATAACAATAAGTATCACATAAGTACTATATAGATGACTAGCCATAGTGGAAATTTATTAAAAGTGACCATGAGTATCTTAATGAATAACCCTACAAACCAAATACTCCCCCCTCCCCCCAGACTTCATTGTACTTGCTACTAATGAAGAGGAGGCTCACTTTTCCTCGGTTTCCTTAACATCAGCAACAACCTTGGTAACCTTCTCCTTAGCATAATTATTAGTCTTGAGCATTGTCTTCTTGTGGGCCCTCTCCTTCTATAATTTGCCTCCCTTGTCTTAGCAAGTTTACCATCCAGTTTGTTTACCATCATCTATGCGGTAAGCTTCTATGAGTGCTCCTCTTGCATGTACGTCTAAATTTAATCATAAGCCCTCTCCAAACTGCTAACCTTCTTCAAGGCTTACCGATTTTGGCGGGCTAGGAAGAAATTTGTCTACCAAGCTCACTCCATTTTGCAAATCATCAAGAATCCCATCTCTTCAACTTAGAGGTTCATCAGATGGTCTTCTTCATTATGGGAATAGATTATGCCTCTCTAATCATACCACCATCAAGAGATGTTGTGACCTTTAATCTTCTTAGAATCACCCATATCCCTGAGAGTGTGTAGCCAACTGAAGAGCTCTCTTCACTACTACTAACCACCTCTAAAGAGCCCTTAGTCGACACCTTCCCTTTGTCAAAGACTATAATTTCTATCGCTAAGGAATTTCTCTCTTTCTTATCCCTCTTTTTGTCCACCTCATCATGTATGATAATTCTAATGGTCATGAGAGGATTCACTCTAACAAGGGAACTGTCACCTCCTTTATCTTAATAGAGGGATGCCATCGCTATTAGGGCACCAGTAGTTTTTCATGGTTTCCACCTTGGGGTGAGCAGCCTCTCTCTCTCTCTCTCTCTCTCTCTCTCTCTCTCTCTCTCTCTCTCTCTTTGACCCTTACTCACTTAGGGGGCGACACCTCCTCTTCCCTTGCAAGATCAATAAACCCCTCAGAAGGTGTTACCTTCTTCTTCTTTCCTACTTTCCCCAAGAAACAACTAGGGATTTAAAAATTATGACATCCTTATGGAACTCACACCCTTATATGCCCTCTACACATAAGGTTAGGATGTTAGAGCAAGTTTAACACTTATAAAATTTTTCATAAAAATAGCTAAAAAAATAAACACTCATTAAAAAGAATTTTTGAAGATGTTTTGATAGTCTAGAAGGTGTAGCATTATCAATAGTTGACTGCTGATATATTATATTACCTTCCCTTCCTCTTCATTGAGCGAGGGCAAGCTGGCCTTACTCTTTGAGAATGTAATGGTAAGGGTTGGAACAATCCACATGGTTGATTTATAAAGATGCCAAGCTGCACCTTCAAGTCATAAATCTTATTTATTAGTCTAGTCACCTTCATTGCTATCAACGACAACTATATACACCATCCTTGAAGGCTTTCATGGTGAAGATATGATGCCCAAGATCTAATTTAGAAAGAATAGTCTATTTTATCTCTTAATTAATCAACTAGATCCACCAATAGTTTATTATTATAAATAAGTTCTATGAAAGTAACTATAAATCAGATATATTTAATTACAATTTTATATTCATTTCCAAACATTCTTATATAATAACCTAGAATTCATCCCATAACATTAATTTATCATTAAACACTTTTGATTATAAGGAATAAAATCAAAATTCAAAATAAAATTAAACCTAAAGATCTCAATTAGTCTCACTCTACTAGATCTTGACCATTTCTCAAAAAATATACAAAAATTATAGATTGAGCAAACAGCTCAGTAGGTCACTAAAACCTATAATTACAATCAATATAAGGCACTTATAATCAATATGTATGCTTTATCTCAATCAATACAACCTGTAGAGATCTATATAAATCTACATCAACCTCAGAATGTCCTCTAACACCTAAATAACCCTCTCAAACTACCCATCAATCAATGAATGAAAAGCCATACTAAAATGTAATTTAGTGCACAAACCTTGCTGAATATCTCTTTACAGCCTGGAGGTAAATATGTCATCTCTATCAGATATTAACAATTTTGGTATGCCATGTAGTCAGATGATTTCTTGTACATACACATGTGCCAATTTATTCATTGAATATGTTGGTGGATCATAATAAAGTATGAATACATTGTCAGATGATTTACCACAACCTAAATAGTATCATGCCCTTGCTTGATCTGAGAAATTTCATAGTAAAATCCATCTATACTTCATCTCACTTACACTCTAGAATAGGCAATGTTTGTAGAAGTCCTCACAGTCATTGATATTGGGCTTTCACTACCTGAGAGGCCTCACACTTTGAAATAAAATCTATCACACCCTTCTTTAGTCCAAGTCACCATAACATACATTTTAAATCACTTTATATTTTGTTACTCCCTGGATGAATAGTATATCATGCATGGTGTGCTTCATCTAGAATTACTTATCTCATATCTTTAGAACTAAAACCCATAATGTCATTCCCTAGAATTAAAATTGGAAGAATTATATTATTTATCTTTTATTAATAATAGTAATAACCACCAATGCTATGTAAGTTCTCTTATCAGTAATAAAAACTAATAGTAAAAATTATTCTATTAATCAAAACATCAATATGCATCTTATTCATAATCCCAAAAGCATATATAATAACCAAGAGTTACATAATCACAATATATAAAATATCTACTCATAATGATAAAAGAATAATGAAATAAAATAATAAAAAAACTTAAAGGATCATAAATCTACACAGTCACACATTCTCGATCTTCTACCCATGCCAAAAATCATTTAAACCACATATAATGAGTTAAAAAGCCCAGCTAGTCACTAAATCCTATAACTGAACTCAAAGCATGATAAAGAAGCAGTATGTTTCATTAGTCAATTCATAGTAGTAATAATCAATACGATCATGAATCTATGTAGAAATAGTAAAACACATATAGTAGTAGTACATCTATAAAATAACAGTATGATATAGATGTTAGTAAAATAGTTTAGTACATAAATAGTAGAATCGATAAACTAGTAAATTAGTAAATCAGTAGATCAGTGAATCAGTATGGAGGTCAAATCAAATAATAATAAATAATCCTTTCTAATAATATGTTGTATCAATAAGGAAATTATATAAATCAATAAATCCAAAATATTTGTGAAAACTAGCAGAATCTATAACAATGTAAATCAATCAAATCAATATACACATGAGGTTTAATCATTCTACATTAGTATCCAATCAGTATCCTATATAACAAGCTTAGTATCACATGCTCAGTAAAAGAATCACATGCTCAGTAATATTAAATTAATAAATTATATTATTAAGTAATGAATAAAAAATAATTATAATAATTTTGAATCAGTGATGGTATCAGGAATAGTATCAATATTAGTAGTATCAGTAAAATTGATGGTAGTAATAGTAAAATAATATAATAGCAATAATAATAACCAGTAGAATAGTAAATAGTACAATAATGATGTGCAGTAACATGAATTATAGTAATCACACTAAATACATAAGGACTTATGGCTTACATGGTGTTTTTTCATAAATCAATAAATAGTAATCAGTAACAATAACAAGTTGCTCAATAAATAAAGTCATCACTCATTGCCCGTCGATATAGTAATAACTCCTTATAACTCCCAATCCATGAATCACATGATGAAATAGAGGACAACACCAAACCATAGTATTTTTAAAGGAAATCCCTCCAGCCCACCATCCTGTACAGGTCAATCAATCTTAAGCCAACATTAGAAAAACCATCCTCTACTTGTCCTCATACATATTATTATCATAATGTTACAACAATAATAGCA
The DNA here is from genome assembly GCA_019925795.1 of Dendrobium chrysotoxum. Taxonomy (NCBI): domain Eukaryota; kingdom Viridiplantae; phylum Streptophyta; class Magnoliopsida; order Asparagales; family Orchidaceae; genus Dendrobium; species Dendrobium chrysotoxum. The sequence goes on from CM034297.1 coordinate 41,067,355, forward strand.
ACCATCTATTTCCAATAACACACTCATATTTATACATAATGTTTATATTATTATTATATTTATATTAAAATAATAAAATTTATTGTGTGTATATCCATCAAAACACAATAACTTTTATTTTACCAATAAAATTATGAAATCAACAAATAAAAATATCCAAAATAATCAATACTATAACATATAAAAAGTTTTGTGATTTAAGTTCACTAAATCTGGGGAAAACATAATACTTTTAATTTAAAAGAAGTTAGACTATCAAAATAAAAAATCTTTGAAAACAGAGATAAGATACAAGTCACCAACCTTAATCTAGGCAATTTTCATAGAAGTGGTCCGAGATTTCTCTTTATTTTCTCTCCTTCCTTCCCCTTCTCCTTCTTCCTTCCATGGTAATCGAGGGCATAAGGGGTGAGGGAGTATATATATATTAGTGTGTAGCACTAAAGTGCCATCACCCAATGCTATAGTGTTGCATGCTAAATTTATAATTATGGTAGAAACGAGGCTTCAATGTTATGGTGATTATTTCTAGCATTGTTGCAACTGAAGGCCCTATATCGTAGATTCACACACTTAGCTCTGCAATGCTGGAGTTAAAATTGAAATTAAAATTTTTATTTTTATTATTAAAAAAGGTATTTATAGTTAACACATCCTTATAATAGATGACTCGATAATCATATAATTGCAGTTTAGGTTTCTTATCAGACTTGATTTGATCAATTAGTTTTAGATACTCAATATCTAACTTCTAGGCTCCCATAATCCATTCTTATAGAGACAATTAGACAATCATCTAAGCAAAAATGCTGGAGTCTCATTCAATAGAGGCATTTACATCCAACTTTAACCTTTTATTAACCTAAATTAGAATATATTTAGAAGTAAATAGAAGGCTTGACATTCTAAAATACTTCCTCCTCAATGCATCTGCGATTATGTTTACCCTTCTAAGTTGATATTGAATGGTTAGATCATAGTCTTTGATCAACTCAGGCCACTTCCTCTATCTTAGATTCAATCCCCTCTGTGTAAATATGTACCTCAAACTCTTGTGATCACGAAAGATCTCACATTTGACTCCATATAAATAGTGCCTCCTGATAGTCATAGTAAATATAATAGTAACAAGCTCTAAATCATATGTTAGATAATGGTTTCAACTATATAGAAGCATACATTATAACCTTTCCATGCCACATCAAAACACATTCCAGTACTCTCAATGAAGAATCACTAAACACATGAAATCCCAATGTACCTGGTGAAATAGTCAGAACATGAGCAGATGTCAAAAAACACTTAAGCATCTAAAAGCTCACCTTACAATTAGGTGTCCAGATGAAGGCCATTGACTTCTAAATTAGTCTCATTAAAGGCACAATGCAAAAGTCTGAGAAAAATTTTCACAAATTTTCTATAATAGTCGACTATGCCTAAAAATTTACATACCTCGGATATTATACTAGGCCATTACCATTCAATAAGCCTAAACCTTCTTGGGATCTACATAAATACCTATACTGCTCACCATATGCCCAAGAAATGAGATACTCTTCAACAAGAATTAACACTTACAAAATTTTGCATACAACTAATGCTGCCTTAATATCCCTATAATAATCCTCAGTTGTGTTGCATGATCCTATTTAGAAGCTAAGTAAACTTGAATATCATCTATTAAGACAATCACAAATTGATATTGATATTCCCAAAATATCATGTTCATCAAATCCATAAAAATTATAGGTGCATTAGTCACCCCAAAAGGCATGACTAAGAACTCATAATGCATGTATCTTATATTGAATGTAGTTTTTACCATATTTACCTCTCTTACCTTCACCTGATAATATTCAGACCCCAAATTAATCTTCAAAAACACAACAGCTCCTACAAGCTGTTCAAACATACTATTGATTCTTACCATACGATATTAATTCTTGATTGTGACCTTGTTTATTTTCTATATATATATATATATATATATATATATGCCATAATTATTTTCATAGGTAGAATAGGTGCTCCCCATATAGACACATTAGGATGAACAAAACCTCAATCAACCAACTCTTAAAGCTAGACCTTCAATTCTTGAAGCTTCCTAGGTCCCATCCTATATAAAGCCTTAGATATCAAAGAAGTACCTGAAAACACCATAATGTAAAACATAATCTCTTGAAAGTACGAGATGTGCCAAGAGAGGGGGGAGAATTGGTATTTTTAAAAATTTAAACCTAAACAAAAGTTCTAATTTTTTTTATATTTTTAAAATATCAATTTAATAATTTGAATGCGGAAGCTAATAGTTCGTTCACAACAGTGATATTGGTGATATAATTTACTAATTTCACAATACAAGATCAAAATCAGAATTTTTCACCAAGCAATTAATACTGTAAATAAAATGCGTGAAAAGTAAAAAGCGGCAAAAAGGAAAAAGCACACCAGAGATTTTTATAGTGGTTCGGTCACTTGACCTACATCCACTCCTCGGAGTCCTCTACTCCGGGATTTGCACTACTAAAAGTTGACTCTCCTTTTGCTCCCACAGCAAGGCGAAGAAGCCTTTACAAGACTCACTTTCACCTTCCCCGGTGTGGCGGAGTACCAAGCGCTATGTCACCCTCCTGGTGACGGCAGCGGACCTTCTCCTTTTTCTCCCTCCTAGAGACGGCAGAGTACCTTGATGATGTTGATCTTGAAGCCTCTCTTCTCTAGAGAACTTTTTCAAGACTCCCCAAAGCCACAAGAGGAGAAAAGCATGCAACTAGCTTGGAGCCACCATGTGATTCCCTCACACTCCTTTTCCCTCACGCTCAAGCTCACCTTCACCTTCCTCTCACAAGCCCTGGATCTCTCCAAAGAAAACTTCTCTCACAAGAGTCCCTTCCTCTCTCAATGCCTCTCACAGCAAGAAGACAGACCAACAACTCTCAGTTAAAAAATTAAAAGTTCTTTTTTTAAATCAGGCTTCAGAAACCCTAAAAATTTCAACTTTTTCGTCTCTATTCGTGCAGTATGATCAGTTCAAATACTGCATCATCCAGTACGAGCACAGATAAATAATTCTCGAATTCTATACATATCGTACTGTATGATAGGCATATCGTACAGGACAATCATGTCGTTTTCAACTATTCATACAGGACGATCTCTGGGATGAGAAACTTCATCTCAGACCATCATCCAGCACTGTACTATTCGTACAGTACGATTAGTTCATTTTTCAGGATATCATCCAGTACGATATGAATATCGTCCAGGATGAATAGAATAAAAAATCTTGGTTGCGTCTGGTACGATCAAAGGGACGAATGAAATCGTCTTTGACCATCGTACTATACGATATAATATTGTACAGTACGATCTAATTTAATTAAGAAATCAACATTTTATTTCCTGATTACGGGAGATAATTTTGGAAAGTATTCAAATAATCGTACAGTACGATCGGGATCATACAGTACGAATAGTTTAGAAAATTAAAATTATAAACTTACCAAATTTATTCTGGCAGCTAGGGTTTTTCAATTGAACCTCATCGTACAGTATGATTACAATCGTACAGTACGATTAGGTTATAAATCTAATCATCTGGAAATAGCCGTTAGCCTGAGTATTAATGATCCATCGTCTAGTATGATTGAAAATCGTACAGTATGATAAGTTTGCAAAAATAATTTTAACATGAAAACAAATCTCCCTTTGTGTGTGTGCATGGTTTCTCCTTTTACATACATGCTTTTGTGGCAGACTCAAGAAAATAAAAATAAAGAAAATAAAAATTAAAAGTTTTTTAATATCTTATTCTACCCAGTTTGAGTCTCCAGTAACCTTGAGTAGTGTGTATCTGACCTGAAATGTTAGTGCTCATAGACAAAGATAAACATTTGTACTCTTACAGGAAGTCCATTTAAATTCAGTAAGTATTAGTTATCACCATCAAAATTAAGTGTTCGGGATCCTGGATTTCAATAATCTCCCCCTTTTTGATGGTGTCAAATAATATTTTCTGATGGCCATAATTATTATGTCTTCCATAGCTCCCCCTCAGAAGGATAATTTATTTTAAAATAGGAGGAGAAAAAATAAATATTTTTTTTATTATTTATAACAAACAGAGTAAACATAATAAGAACAGAGTAAATATAACAAGAGCAATATATAAATAACTGATATCATTAATAGTAAGGATGGAACAACACAGAAACGTCTCCCCCTTTCGACAGCACCAAAAAGGGAAGAACAACAAGTACAAATAAGAACAAAAAGCAACTACAAAGACAAGTAACTAATAAAAGAAAATACAACACAAGCAAACTAAAATATTCAAAATTTGGGATCCTGATCCGGAGGTGGTGGTGGAGGTCGTGGAACTACTTGAAAGTACTAATGGAGTGACGCGAACTGGTGATCGATGGAGGTGAAGCATTCCCCAAATAATTTCATGTCACTTTCATGCTATTGATGTTGTTGAGTAATGTGGGAATCCAGCCTAGTTTCCAACCGATCAAGGTGTTGAATAATATCATCATGAGGGTAGGCAGGATATGCAGGTCCAGGCGGGTGTAATGGTGGTGGTGGAGGTGCATCAGCAGGAGCAGCAGCCTCTTCTTCATCAAAATTGGGATCAGTGTAAGAGTCCCCCCGATGGAATAGGATACGAAAAGAGGCATCTGAATAGAAGATAGGAAGATGATCTGGAGATAGAGAATAATGAAGTTGATATTTAGCATTTAGGATATAGCCTACGACATGTCTTAAAGCAAGATTGAGTTTTCTTCGGGCACTTGGATATCGGAAAGCAGACAGGGTATGGATATAATCAAAAATCATCCGAGCTTCATTGAATTGGGTGCCCGACATTATTAGGTAAGTGACCACAGACAACAGTAGAGTAATGTGTATGCGGTCTCCAGCTTTGGGTATTATAGATGTGCGAAGAACATGCTGGATAATGCATGCATTTTGATTAATGGTTTGGACAAGGGGCAGGTGTTGATTGGATGGTACATTTCTAAGTGTCATGTTAATTGAGGTCCAATCATAATCATTTGTGAGCATAGATTGGGGACGAGGGCCTTCAGTGGATAGGCCAATGTGTTCAGCTATGTCGTTTATAGTGATAAGGACATGTTGTTTGTATACATAGGAGGTAAAGGTGGTGTTCTCATGGTCGATTTTCAAATTTGCAAGAAATTCGAAAAGAAGTTCAGAGTGGAAGGGAAACGTGAGAGTCAACAGAAATTGAAGAGTGGTGGAGGCGAAAAGATTCATCACCTCGAAGTTCAGAGCCGCCTGATTTAGCATGCGAGACGAGGTGATTTTAGCTTCTTTGAATTTATTATACGCTTTCTCGTCGGCAACGGAGAGAAAATGGTCGTCGAACCGCCGAGAGGAGGAAAAGCTCCCCACGATCATTCAGCTACGCTTGCTTCCACCAGACATTGATGAGGACATGGATGAAGAGATTGAGGAATTGGAAGAGGATTGAGTGAGCATAACCAGAGATTGCTTCTAATTTATAGAATTTGTGAAGTATCATATAGTACGATGGAGGATCGTACAGTACGATATGTGCAATTAATTTGTCTAGATGACTTTTCAGAAAAGTGAGTCAAATTGTACAGTACAATCAGAATCGTACTAGACAAATGTGAGTGAGAGGCGTTCGTCCCGAGAAGTCATCTGAATGGCTTTTGATGAAATTGATCGTACCGTACGAACAGGTGTTCGTACAGTACGAACGGTAATTAATTTTATACCGGCCGAGTTTAAATTCATCCCAATCCATATTAACACATGTATCATACCGTACGATGTGTGGTTCGTACAGTAAGATGCCCAATAATGTGTATCGTACAGTACGAGTGGTTATTCGTACAGTACGATATGTATAAAACAGGATAGATCTGAATCGTTGATGGAGTGGAAGGCTGTAATTTGAGTATGTTTGAGATAATCGTACAGGATGATATTGGATCATATAGTACGATGTGCAGAGAAATTCAAGGTTTAGGCTTCAGCAAGGTGAATGTGAGAGGATCAGGAAAGTCCCTTTTTTTTAATTAAAAAAAAGATAAAACACACAAACACATTTTTTGTTTTATATATATATATATATATATATATATATATATATATATATATATATATATATATATATATATATATATATATATATATATATATATTTGGTTTTAAGCTTAAATGTCTATGACACCTAATTTTATTCTCAGGGTACTAAAGGTGTCATAAGCTAACGATTTTGTAAAAATATCAGCCAATTGATCTCCAGTCGCAATGTGATGCAGTTCAATATCTCCTTTGGCTACAAGATCTCTTATGAAGTGATGTCTAATATCTATATGCTTTGTTCGTGAGTGTCGAATTAGATTTTTAGATATGCAAATTGCACTAGTGTTGTCACACATTATTGGGATGGTTCTTGCAGGTAGTCCAAGATCTAAAAGCTGTTGTTTTAACTAAAGGACTTTTGCAACACAGCTTCCTACCGCTATGTATTCTTCTTCAACTTTTGAGAGGGCTACCAAATTCTATTTTCTACTGGACCAAGAAACTAATGGTTGTCCAATGAATTGATAGGTACCAGAGGTGCTTTTTTTATCTACCCTACATCCTGCAAAATCTAAATCTGAGTACCCTAAGATCTCAAACGTAGTGTTGTGTCTAGGATACCAAATTCTTAAGTTTGGGGTGTCTAGTAGATATCTAAGAATTCTTTTGACAGCAGTCATGTGAGATTTTTTTAGATCCGCTTGCAAACGAGCATAGAGACAAACACTAAACATTATATCCGGTCTGCTGGCAGTTAGGTAGAGAAGTGATCCAATTATTCCCCTATACTTCTTCTAATCTACTGACTTCCCATTTGAATCTTTATCTAATTGAATGTTAGAGCTCATGGGAGTATTCATGGCCTTAGCATTTTCTATTTCATAGTTTTTAAGAATATCTTTGATGTACTTAGATTGGCTAAGGAATGTTCCACCTTCCATTTGTCTCACACTAAACCCAAGGAAGTAATTAAGTTCTCCCATCATACTCATTTCAAACTCATCACTCATTGTTTTTGAAAATTCATCACATAAGATTTTTTCTGAAGATCCAAACAAGATGTCATCTTCATAAATCTGAACAATAAGTATCTCATCTCCTACCTTTTTTAAGAATAAGGTGGTGTCCACACTACCCTTAACAAAGCCTCTATCTAGTAGGAATGTACTAAGTCTTTCATCTATGCTCTTGGTGCTTGCTTTAGTCCATATAGTGCCTTTTTCAACTCAAGATTTGGAAATTATGAGTTTTCAAATCCTGGGGGTTGTTCAACATATACATCCTCTTTGATTATCCCATTTAGAAAAGCACTCTTAACATCTATTTGATATAATTTGAAACCCTTGAAGCAAGCAAAGGCTAAGAGTACTCTAATGGCTTCTAGTCTGGCCACAGGTGCAAAGGTTTCCTTAAAATCTATTCCCTCAATTTGGTTGTACCCATTTGCTACTAATCTAGCCTTATTTCTCACTACTATGACAGAGTCATTCATCTTATTTTTAAAGACCCACTTAGTTCCAACCACACTTTGTTCTTTAGGTCTCTTAACTAGCTCCCATACATCATTTCTAATGAATTGGTTCAACTCTTCTTGCATTGCTAGGATCCAGAATTTATCTCCTAAGACTTGATCTATATTTGTGGGTTCAATCATAGATATAAATACAGAATGACTAACCTCTTTTCTAAGTCCATGCCTAGTTTTTACACCTTCTGATGGGTCTCCTAAGATCAGTTCTTTAGGATGACTAGAAGAATATTTCCAATCTCTAGGCAGTTCCTCCTGAGGTTCTGCCCTAGTCTCTATGATAATAGTTTCTACTCCCTGAATAATCTCAACTTCCTCTTCTTCATGATTAGATTTAGAGATTTTATTGGATTCATCAAATACCATATGGGTAAACTCTTCTACTTTTAGGGTCCTCTTATTAAAGATTCTATAGGCTTTACCTACATATGAGTAGCCTAAGAAAACTCCTTCATCAGACTTAGGATCAAACTTTCCTAAGGGTGACTTTACATTGATTAAGATGAAATATTTGCAACCAAAAATATGTAAGTGGGAAAGATTGGGTGTCCTACCCTTAAGTAACTCATAGGGTGTCTTATTAAGTTTGGATCTAACATTTACCCTATTTAGAATATAGCAAGCAGTATTCACTACTTCTGCCCAAAAATATCTAAGAAGAGTGTATTCAGCTAGCATTACCCTAGCAGCTTCAGCTAAAGTTTTATTCTTTCTTTCTGCTATTTCATTTTGCTGAGGAGTCCTAGGGGCAGAGAAATTATATTCTATTCCTATCTCTTAACAAAACGATTCAAACTTATCATTCTCAAATTCTCCACCGTGATCATTATGGATTATCGTAATTTCACATCCTAATTTTCTTTGAATCCAAGTAGAGAAAGTTCTAAACTCTTCAAATGACTCACTCTTATGTGCTAAGAATTTTACCCAAGTAAACCTAGAGTATTCATCCACTATAACAAATCCATAAGATTTCCCTCCTAGGCTAGCGGTACTAACAGGTCCAAATAGGTCCATGTGTAGAATTTCTAGTGGCCTAGTGGTGCTGATATCTTTAATCGAATGAAATGATGATTTCACTTGTTTTCCTAGTTGGCAGGCATCACATAGATGGTCCTTGGTAAAGTCTAACTTAGGTATGCCTCTAACTAGGTCTTTTTGAGTGATGTTCCTAAGTGTTTTCATGCTAGCATGGCATAGTCTCCTATGCCATAGCCAAAAGTCATCAGCTATTATTTTCAGACACAAAGAGTTTGAATTTTCAATGCAGTTTAAATCTAACATGTAGACATTATTTATGTGTTTTCCTTCTAACACAAGTATACCATTTAAGCTAATCATGCATTTGTTAGACAGAAACTTAATGTCAAAGCCCTTGTCACATAGTTGACTAATACTTAAAAGGTTATGCTTTAAACTATCAACTAAAAGTATATTTTCAATTACCAAATTCTTAGAGTTTCCAATGATATCTGAGCCCACCACTTTCTAGTGGTGTTGTCTCCCAAAGTTACCTTGCCTCCTAACCAGTCCTCCAGTGTCACAAACTACTTCATGTCTCTAATCATGTGTCTCGAGCAGCCACTATCTAGGTACCACATGCTCTCACTAGGTCTTTTGTGAGAGCATCCCTACAATTTCAATAACAGGTTAGTTTTGGGAACCGAAGTGAGTTTGGGTTCCACCTTATACTTGTATGAATGAAATATATACATGTTATGCTGTGATGAATACAGCTTAGGTCTCCACACTAGATGTGTCCTATGGTGAATTATGCACGTGTGGGCTATGTGACCTAGCATGCCACAAGAATAACACCTAACACTCGGAAATGGGTTCACTAATCTACGGGGGTGGTAGTGCCTATTTTTGGGTTTGGATGATGCATGTTGTGCTTATTTTGAATGAGATGGTTCACATAGTGGAGGCTGAAAAAACTCAGCAAACGTGGGAGGTATTTTATTATTTTCATATGCATGAAGTTTTTTCATTTAGAAATTTATTCTCTTGGTTAAGGCTTGCAAATTCAAATCTCAATATATGCTCACTTCTATCTAGTTCATCTGTCAGTTCTTCTATTTCCTTAAATGCATTCTCTAGTTCAACATGTGGTAATTTCAAGGTATCGTATGCAGTGGTTAACTCAATATGCTTCTTATTTAATGCATCATATTCATCAAGCAGGGACATATGATCTCTATCCAAGTCAGAAAAATCTTTAACTACACTAGTATGCTCCTTTTGTAAAGTACTAAACTCAGTGTTAAGACTAACATACTTTTTCTTTAACTTTCTATACGAGTCATGAACTTTCTCAGAAATAACCAATAGCTCAGCATAAGAAAGTTGACATTCCTCATCTTGATCTGATTGATCAAGATTATCATTAGCCATAAGATAATAATTTGTTACCTCCTCCTCTACTTCTTCTTCTAATGATTCTGAGGTAGATGAAAGATCGATAGGAATGTTAAGCCCTAGTGAACTAGTCCCGAGGCTAACCAAGAGGGGGGTGAATTAGTTATTTAAAAATTTCACGAACAACAGAATAAATCTTTTCGATACTTTGCAGCGGAAACAAGTAAACAAGAATGAAAAGATCAATCAATGATATTCACCCAAGTAGTTAATATCAGAAAAGTAAAGTGCATAATAGAATCAGAAAAGCAAACCAGATTTTATAGTGGTTCAGTCAACTTGACCTACGTCCACTCCCCGGAGCCTCCCCTACGGGTATTGCACTAAACAAAAAGTATCTCTCCTTTTGCTCCCACAGCAAGGCGGAGAAGCCTGTACAAGACCTCCTTTTCACCACACGGTGAGGCAGAGAACCCGACCTCCTTTTGCTTCCACCTGAAGCGGGCAGAGAACCCCAGATCTTCTTACGAACGATCCTCCCACAACGAACACCAACTAGATGAAAGACGACGAGCGAAGAACACGACTCTGATCCGTGCTTGGAGCAACCTTCGTGAATCCCTCACTAACTCCCCCTCACAAGATCCTCTCTCTCTCTCTCTCTCTCTAGGGTTTCTCTGGAAAGGAAACTGGTAAAAGATTTTTCTTATTGGAAGAAAAATATCTTTTATAGGAGGGCTTAAAATTTTCCCTAAATCTCAACTGGTCGACCATGATTGTCCAGGACGATCGCTAGATCTTCCTGTACGATCAGTTCAAAATCAGTTCTTTAAGCCTATACGATCTGGCTCTTCCAGACGATCAGTAAAAAAAATTGATCATATCGTCCCGTACGATCCTGCGATCGTCCGGGATGATTAGTGCAAATCGAGGAATATCGTCCAGAAGACAGTTCGGGTCGTCCAGAGAAACTTGTGCTGGATGACCAAAAAATGACTTGATCGTCCAAGACGATAAGGGTATCGTCCTGTACTATTAGTTCAAAAAGTGCCAAAATTGTCCTAAGCATAGTTCGGGACGTACAGCTGAAATGCACTAGACGATCATGATTGTCCGGGACGATCCTGCGATCGTTCAGGACGATATGATCATATCAATCAAAAATAAATTGCTTTCCTTAATTACCAGACTAAATTAGGCATGATTATACTGAATCTTTCAGGACGATACACGTATCGTACGGGACGATCAGACCAAATAACTTAAAATAAAAACTTGCCTAACTTGATCTGGCGGCTGAGAATTTTTTATTTGAGCATATCGTCCTGTACAATCCAAAGATCGTCCAGGACGATCTGCTTAATCAGACCCTCTTAACTTAGTCACCCTAATTAGGGTTTCTATTTTTACCAGATCATTCAGGACGATGTGAATATCGTCTAGGACGATCTGAACAAAAAATGAACAAAAACTCTAATTCACTCAAGCTCTCCCCCTGAGTGTGTGTGTGCAATGTTACTTAGCTGGGGGATCAGTTACATTACAATCGACTCAAGAAAAAGAAAAATAGTACATTGGACACACTTGGACCCGATCTTGAGTTGGCTTGAGTGGCTCGGGATCTTTTGTGCCTGAAACGAGTTAGCCAAGCAAAACACACTGAAAACATGTTTATCATCATCAAAACCAGATTTGCAACAGCAGAGTCGGCCCAAAATGCTTTTTATGTCTTAGACTTGCCCTTCCTGAACTTTGACCTTTCCTCGCCCTTTTCTTTGGATTGATGTGTCTTAACATTGGGGCAATCAGCTCGGAGATGATTAGGTTTCCTGCACTCAAAGTAAATTGTGTCAAATGCAACTTTAGTATTCTTTGAGCTTTTACCTTTATTCTAATTGCTTTGATGATGGCGTTGCTTTCATTTCAGAAAATTCTTAAACTGACGAGTCATCAAGGCTATGTCGTCATCTTCCTCCGCTGCAGAGCTGTCACTTTCAGAATTGTTCGCTTTTAAGGCCATCGTTCGCTCCTTCTTCTTTTCACTTGCATCACTTTGTCGTTGACTTACTCCTTGCTCGTAGGTAATGAGTGACCCAAGCAAGTTATCAATTGAATAAACATTTAGGTCTTTCGACTCAGTTATTGCAGTAATTTTTTCATCATACGAACTAGGAAAACATCACAATATTTTGTTCACTTTCTCCGAGTCAGACAACTCTCTCCCTAAAGCATACAAAGATGTCACTATCTGGGTGAATCTAGTGTATATTTCAGAGATAGTTTCACTAGGTTTCATGCGGAATAGTTCGTAATCATGTAGCAGTATGTTCAGCCTAGATTGTTTGACCTCACTAGTTCCTTCATATGTGATACATAGTTTGTCCCAAATTTGCTTACCAGTAGTATAGGTAGACACTCACATATAATCTTCTGATTTTAATTCGCAAAAGAAATAATTTAAGTATTTAGCATTTACCTGTGCAAATTCTCTATCCTCATTGCCCCATTCAATAAAAGCTAATTCAGTTTTAACTCCATTCAACATACGAAATGGTGCAGAATAATCTTCTTGAACCAACATCCATATGCGATAGTCTAGAGACTGTAAAAATGTAGACATGCGTATTTTTCATAAATCAATTTGTATATTATCAAATAAAGGTGGACGGGTTATAGAATAACCCTCCGCAGTGTTACGGTTACCAAATTGAGCCATGGATCTTAGGTTTCTATGTTTTCTAAAACACTATTTTCAAACCCCTCTCTGATACCACTTGAAAATATGAGATGCGCCAAGAAGGGCGGGGGTGAATTGGTATTTTTAAAAATTTAAACCTAAACAGGAGTTCTAATTTTTTTGTATTTTTAAAATAGTAATTTAACAATTTGAATGTGGAAGCTAATAGTTCATTCACAATAGTAATATTGGTGATATAATTTACAAATTTCACAATATAAGATAAAAATCAAAATTTTTCACCAAGCAATTAATACTATAAATAAAATGCGTGAAAAGTAAAGAGTGGCAAAAAGGAAAAAGCACACAAGAGATTTTTATAGTGGTTCGGTCACTTGACCTACGTCTACTCCCCAGAGTCCTCTACTTCGGGATTTGCACTACTAAAAGTTCACTCTATTTTTGCTCGCACAGCAAGGCAGAGAAGCCTTTACAAGACTAACTTTCACCTTCCCCGGTGTGGCGGAGTACCAAGCGCTATGTCACCCTCCTGGTGACGGCAGCAGACCTTCTCCTTTTTCTCCCTCCTGGAGACGGCAGAGTACCTTGATGATGTTGATCTTGAAGCCTCTCTTCTCTAGAGAACTTTTTCAAGACTCCCCAAAGCCACAAGAGGAGCAAAGCATGCAGCTAGCTTGGAGCCACCATGTGATTCCCTCACAGTCCTTCTCCCTCACGCTCAAGCTCACCTTCACCTTCCTCTCACAAGCCCTGGATCTCTCCAAAAAAAAACTTCTCTCTCAAGAGTCCCTTCCTCTCTCAATGCCTCTCACAGCAAGAAGACAGACCAACAACTCTCAGTTGAAAAATTAAAAGTTCTTTTTTAAATCAGGCTTCAGAAATCCTAAAAATTTCAACTTTTTTATCTCTGTTCGTACAGTACGATATATAATTGTACAGTATGATCAGTTCAAATACTGTATCGTCCAGTACGAGTATAGACGAACAGTTTTCAAATTATACACATATCGTACTGTACGATAGGCATATCGTACAGGATGATCATGTTATTTTCAACTGTTCATACAGGATGATCTGTGGGACGATCTCTGGGACGAGCAACTTCGTCTCTAACCATCGTCCAACACTACACTATTCGTACAGTACGATTAGTTCATTTTCAGGATATCGTCCAGTACGATATGAATATCGTCCAGGATGAATAGAATAAAAAACCTTAGTTTTGTCTGGTACGATCAAAGGGATGAATGAAATCGTCTCTAACAATCATACGGTACGATATAATATCATACAGTATGATCTAATTTAATTAAGAAACCAACATTTTATTTCTTGATTACGGGAGATAATTTTAGTAAGTATTCAAATAATCATACAATACGATCGGGATCGTACAGTATAAATAGTTCAAAAAATCAAAATTATAAACTTACCGAATTTATTTTGGCGGCTAGGGTTTTTCAATTGAACCTCATCGTACAGTACGATTAGGTTACAAATCTAATCATCAGGAAATAGCCGTTAGCTGAGTATTAATGATCCATCATACAGTACGATTAAAAATCGTACAGTATGATAAGTTTACAAAAAAAATTTTAACATGAAAATAAATCTCCCTTTGTGTGTATGCATGGTTGCTCCTTTTACATACATGCTTTTGTGGCAGACTCAAGAAAATAAAAATTACAAGTTTTTCAATATCCTATTCTACCCAGTTTGAGTCTCCAGCAACCTTGAGCAGTGTGTATCTGACCATAAATATTAGTGCTCATAGACAAAGATAAATATTTGTACTCTTAAAGGAAGTCCATATAAATTCAATAAGTATTAGTTGTCACCATCAAAATTAAGTGCTCGGGATCCTGGATTTCAACATCTCTTTGTTAGGTGACTAACTCAATAACTCCTCAAAAAAGACATTAGGAAACTCACTCACCATTGGGCATCATGCAAATATCTAGATTTTATACATGTATCCTATATAAATTATTGAAATATCATACAACCTTTTCTCATAACCTATCCAATTACATTGTAGTTATAAAACATGGCGGAACTCTTCTAACTGAAAGAACGAGATGAGCCAAGAGGGGGGTGAATTGGTATTTTTAAAAAATTTAATCCTAAACAAGAGTTCTACTTTTTATATTTTTAAAGGATAACTTAATGAGTAAAGTGCGGAAGCAAGTAAAACGTTCACAATGACGATATTGGTGATACAATCGTAACTTTCACAATACAAGATTTAAAATATGATTTTTCACCAAGCAATTTAAAGTACTAATTAAAAGCATGAAAAATAAAGTACAGTAAAATGGAAAAAGCACACCAGAGATTTTTATAGTGGTTCGGTCACTTGACCTACGTCCACTCCCCAGAGTCCTCTACTCCTGGATTTGCACTAGAAAAAGTTGACTCTCCTTTTGCTCCCACAGCAAGGCGGAGAATCCTTTACAATACTCACTTTCACCTCCCTCGGTGCGGCGAAATACCAAACGCTATGTCACCCTCCTGGTGATGGCAGCGGACCTTCTCCTTTTTCTCCTTCCTGGAGATGGAAGAGTACCTTGACGATGTTGATCTTGAATCGACTCTTCCCTCGAGAACTTTCCCGAGACTCCCCAAAGCCACAAGAGGAGTAAAGCATGCAGCTAGCTTGGAGCCACCGTGTGATCCCCTCACACTACTTCTCCCTCACGCTCACGCTCACCTTCGCCTTCCTCTCACAAGCCCTGGATCTCTCCGAAGAAAAACTTCTCCTTCAAGAGTCCCCTTCCTCCCTCAAAGCCTCTCACAGCAAGAAGATAGACCAACAACCCATTAAAAATTTTTTAAGTTGTTTTTATATCAGGCTCCAGAAATCCCTTAAAATTTTAACTTTTGCATCTCTGTTCGTACAGTACGATATATCATTGTACAGTACGATCAGTTAAAGTACAGATTCGTCCAGTACGAGCACAGACGAACAGTTCTCAAATTTTATACATATCGTACTATACGATCTATATATCGTACAGGACGATCATGTTGATTTCTACTGTTCGTACAGGATGATCTGTGGGACGATCCCTGGGACGAAAGAATTTGTCTATGTCAGTCGTCCAACACTCCACTAGTCATATAGTATGATTAGTTCATTTCAGGATATCATCCTGTACGATATGAATATCGTCTAGGATGAATAGAACAAAAAACCTTAGTTTCGTCTGGTACGATCGAGGGGACGAATGAAATCGTCTCTATCTATTGTACAGTACGATATATTATCATACAGTATGATCGACTTTAAATAAGAAACCAACATTTATTTCTTGATTACGGGAGATAATTTTGGTAAGTATTCAATTAATCGTACCGTACGATCTGGATCGTACAGTATGAATAGTTCAAGAAATCAAGATTATAAACTTACCAAACTTATTCTGGCGGCTAAGGTTTTTCAATTGAATCTCATCGTACAGTACGATAATGATCGTACAGTACGATAACGATCGTACAGTATGATTAAATTACAAAGATAATCATCTGAAAAGTAGCCGTTAGCCTGAGTATTATTGATTAATCTTATAGTACGATTTAAAATCGTACAGTACGATATTTTTTTTAAAAAAAATTTTAACATAAAAACAAATCTCCCCCTGGGTGTGAGCTCTAAGGAAATTGAGAAAAATTGGGTTTTGAGGGAAGTGAGGTGACATGGTGGTGTTGAAGTGGTGTTGGCGATGGGGTCTATGAAGTTTGGGACAGTTTGGGAGTTCTATTGGTGGTGACATGGTGTCGGAAGCTATAGTGCTGCAATGTTAAGCTGAATTAGTGTTTTTTTAAAAAATAAATATCTCATTTCACTAACACAATTCCAAATGCCCAACTACTTGCTGAGGAAGAAAGGAGAGAAGAGGAAGGAATGAGAATGAAAAAGAGAGTATTTGGAGTCCAAAATATAAATTTTGTCCATATGTGCAGTTAGGAAAATTTTTGGGCTTGAGGTAGGCAACCCATACCCTACTTATGATTTAAATTTTGAAGTATACAATAAATGATATGCTTCAAAAATTATTTTAATAAAGTTTTAAAAGTTTTATTGTATAAATTTTAAAATATTATTTTATCCTCTATTCTAGACAACTTGACTATAAGAATGCAAAATTTCACAGATTGGTTTGCTCTATAATAATTTCTATATATTTTAAAAAATGGAAGCATTTCTAAACTTCAATACAGCTAATAAAGAATGTTAATTTAGCATTTTACATAATCTCTATAAATTTAGTAAATTTGTGAGAACTTTGAGTTGGTAAATAAAATATGGGAGTTTTCTATACAAGTTGGTTTATGATGTTATTTACTTTAAAAAGTTTTAGTTGTATATTCCATTTGTATTATCATGCATTTCATGATATTTTGAAGTTTTTAAATTAAAAAATAAAGGCATTCTAAATTTGTCTGCTTGGGACCAACATGAAAATATTCTATACTAGATTATTCTATTCTGGCTCTAACTTGATTTTAAATTAGAAGTTCTATTCTATTCTGATTCTTCTCTGTACCTATCTTAAACAAGTGGGAGGTGGGAAATTGGGAGTTATAAGAGGCATGAGTGCAAGTGTCTTCTGCATTCATATGTGTATCAGTATACTTCAAATTTAAAAGTCAAATAATACCTTTACGATTTTGTTTCAATTATATTTATTATGGATTAAAATTCTGTTATGGGAAATTGGTGTTGGCTTATTGAGTTCATACTCATTCTGTTGTTTATTATATTTTAGAAGAAGGTAAAGGTCCTATTGAGTATGCCTAATTGGATAGAAAGTAGGAAGACCATGCTTTAGCATGTCTTTAGAATTTTATAGTTTATATTTAATTGAGCTTTTTTGGAAACATTATTATATTGACAATTGTAATTAATTATTTTGGAAAGAGAGCTATATTTTGCACACTTTGAATATTTATTTTATATATTCTTCATGATTAGCATGTTTTGTATATATTTATTTGGGAAAAAAATTCTTAGAAGTATAAAAAGTAGGTTCAAATTCCTCCTTTAGGTCTTAGGGTGTTATAGAGTGGTATCAGAGCAACAGTTTGGAGGAATTGAATCAGTACCATAGCCCTTAAGAATTTTCATGATAAGCACAAAAGATTGAATTCTTTATCTAGATTCCTGCATGATTAATGAATAAACTAAGTTTATTCTTTGACCCCTTTTTTATAGATTAAAGTGTTGTTGTAAATGTACCTTCAAGATCCTGAAGCTGCTGAAAAATAGAGTTCTAGAGCTACTACAGTCTATAGCATAGTAGAAGCTATAGCACCTAATTTGATGATGCAATTTGCTAGGCTGGTAGCATAATTGATGGGATAAGCTTAGAGCAGGATGTTAGGTGTAAATAGAGATGAGAGCTAGATCGCCATTTATAGTTATTTTTTAGACTAAAATCTCTTCATTTTTAAGAGGTTGTAGATCTATAGTATATAGAAAATTGGTTGTTAGGTACCTTTAGTTATGTTTCTTCTAGAGGGAGAAGCTGAGTGCTAGTGAGTAGTCTAATAGAGGGAGAAGTTTCAGAGCATGATAAATATGGAGATCTCTTGGGAGGAGTTTATGGAGACCTTTAGAGATTGGTTTGTGCTGACCTATCTGAGTAATGTTTCTTTGTGTGGTTATTATGTTAGAAGGACTATTGGTAGATACTATAAGAATATTGGTCAGTGTTTTCGTTATGGCCAGTCAGTTCACAAGATAGCTCAGTGTCCCCAAAATGTATAGAGGGTAGATCTAAAGCTAGAGGTAGTCAGATGAAACCATCAGTAGTGGCTCTTTATAGAACTATAAGTGAAGGGTCGAGAATATGTAGTGGGAGCAGCTTTAGTGGGAGACAATCAATAGTGCAGAGAGAGTCTATGAGCATCGATAGTACCCCTCCAATTCAACCAAGAGTTTGTAGCTTGACTCAGTAAGAGGTGAAGGAAGGCTATACATCGTAATAGGTATGGTTTCTATTTTAGAACGGCTTTGCAACATTCTTTTTTATTCTAGTTCTAGCCATTCTCTTATGTTTGAGCGTGTTCTAGGTGATCTGAGTTTACCTTTTCTTCCATTATATCTTGAGTTATATGTTATGTTTCCTACGGGCGATTCAGTGTTTATAAATAAATTCTTTTTATGTGATCTTGAGATTTATAGTAGGAAGCTAACAATACCTTGATTGTATTGCCTTAGAAATGGTTTGATATTATAGTTGGGATGGAATGGTTGAGTAAATATCAGGCCCAACTTGATTGTAGTAAAAAGAGGATAAGTTTGTGTGTGAATGGGGAAGTGTTTTATTTTATATGCATCTAAAGTATTGAGACTTCTCTTTTTTTTGTCCTTTAAGTGGAAAACACTTAAAGAAAAGGGAATTTTGTATTCTTGGCCTATATGAGAGATTTAAATAAGTTGGTTGAAGATATTGACCATGTTTCGATAGTGAAGGATTTCACTGATGTTTTTCCCAAGGAGTTATCTGGGTTACCTCCTCTGAGAGATATAGAGTTCTGTATTGAAGTGGTGTCAAGTACAACTCTGATAGTGAAAACACCTTATAGAATGGCACCAAGATAATTATAAGAGTTAAAAATATAGTTGCACAAACTATTAGAGAAAGGAATCATCAGGACAAGTGGATTGCTATGGGGAGCTCTTATATTATTTGTGAAGAAAAATGATGCATCTCACAAAATGTTCATTGATTATAGGGAGTTAAATAAGATAACTGTGAAGAATAACTATCCATTACCTAGGATAGATAATTTATTTGATAAACTAGAAGGACCAGATGAATTTTTTAAGATTAATTAAAGATCATGTTATCATCATTTAAGGGTAAAGAATAAAGATGTTATGAAAATAGCATTCATTACTCAGTATGAATAGTATAAGTTTCTGATGACATTCGGTGTGATGAATTGACCATCTATATTTATGGACTTGATGCATTAGGTGTTCAAGGAGCATCTAGATTAGTTTATTATCATGTTCATTGAGGATATTTTGGTGTATTCAAAGGATAAAGAGGAGCATGTAGTTCATCTAAGATTAACCCTAAAAATTTTGAGGCAGTACAGATTATATACTATTTTTTTGAAATGTGTGTTTTGGCTGACTTCAATAAATTTTTTGGAGCATGTGGTGAGTAAAGAGGGAATATTTGTAGATCCTCAAAAAGTGCAAACTATATTGGGTTAGCTAAGTCCAATGTTAGTGCCTTAGGTTCATAGTTTTGTGGGCATGACTGGATATTATTAAAATTTTATCAAGGGGTTTTCACAGATCGCTATCTCGTTGATGATACTAACTCAGAAGGCCATGTCATTTGAGTAGACATCAGATTGTGAAGAGAGTTTCTTGAGATTGAAAGGGTGATTAGTATCAGCTCTTGTATTGGTAATTCCATCAGGAATTGAAGGGTTTCAAGTATACAACAACACCTCTTTAAAGGGATTGAGATGTGTGCTTCAATAGAATGGAAGAGTGGGGACTTATGCTTCTCGACAGTTGAAGCCACATGAGAAGAATTATCTGACTCAAGAATTAGAACTAGCAGCTATTATATTTACATTAAACACTTGGTAGAATTATCTATTTGGTGTTCGAGGTGAGATCTACACTATCAAGAGTTTAAAATAAATCTTTATCGACAAGGAATTTAATTTGAGACAAAGATGCTGGCATGAGCTAATTAAGGTTATGATCTAGACATTATTTATAAACCAGGTAAAATAATTATCATTTTGAATGCAGTGAGTAGAAAGTAGGTGGGAATTGTAGTCAGTTAGATTACTTCTAAGTAGGGTTTTGATTTGGAAAAGGGAGAAGTTGGAACTAAAAGTGGTGTTTTCTGTAAATATCTCAGGTGGAGTTTTTTCTCAAATATAAGTGAAATCTTCTTTGCATAACAGACTTAGGTAAGCCTAAAAAGCAGATGAAGGAAATTTGAAACTAGTACATCAAATCTAGTTTAGAAAGAGGCTTGAGTTGCAGGTTGATGAGTAGGGTGTAATTTTCTATGGTAAGAGGTTATGGGTTCCACCTGGTGATGGTCTAAGGAGGGTGATATTACATGAAGCTCATTATTCTGAATATACTATTCACCCTTGTAATAATAAGATCTACCAAGACCTGAAATATATGTTTTGGTTGCCTAGAATAAAGCAAAAAGTGGCAGAACCTGTCTCTAAATGTGAAACCTATCATAGGGTAAAAACTCAGCATCATAGATGTAGTGGCTTATCATAGTCATTGCCTATTCTTGAGTGGAAGTGGGAAGAAATTACTATGATATTTGCTATGGGTTTTCCTAGATTGAGGAAAGGTCATGATGTAGTATGGGTGATTGTGAATAGAATGATGAAGTCTACTCATTTCTTACTAATGAGGCAAACTAACTCTATAGACAAGTTGACCCAGCAGTGAAGGAGATTATCAGACTATATGGAATTTATTAGGTTATTATTTTTGACCATGATGATAGGTTCACTTCAAGATTGTGGAAGAGTATTCTGGAAAGTTTGGGGACTGAATTTCATTATAACCTTATCCCCAACAAGATGGATAATCTGAGAGGGTGATTAAAATCTTATAAGAACTATTGAGATTTTATGTTTTGGATTTTTGTGGAAAATGGGAAGATTACATTCCCTTGATTAAGTTTGTATATAATAATAGTTTCCAAGAAAGCATTAGTATAACTCCATATGAAGCTTTGTATGGGAGGAAGTGTAGAATTTCTTGTCTTGGATTGAAGTAAGAGAAAGAAAATTAATAGGTTATGAGCTAGTAGACAATGCCACTGAAAAGCTTAGATTAATTAGAAAGAGATTGGAAATAGCATAAGACAAATACAAGAAGTGTTACAAATCTAGATTCAAGAAGTATAGTTTTGATGATGACAAATATGTTTGTGTTCTATTTTGCTTGGCTAATCATTTCAGGTACAAAAGATCAAATGCAACTCAAGCCAACTCAAGATCTGGTCCAAGTGTGTTTAAATGTAATTTTTTTCCTTTCTTGAGTCAAATGTAATGTAATTGATCCCCTAGCTAAGTAACCTTGCACACACACACTCAAGGGGAGAGTTTTAGTGAATTAGAGTTTTTGTTTAAATTTTATTCTGATCGTCCTGGATGATCCAGTAAAAATAGAAACCCTAATTTGGACGATCATATTAAGTCGGTTTGATTAAGCTGATCGTCCTGGATGATATTAATATCGTACAGGACGATAGGCTAAAATCAGAAATTCTCAGCCGCTACATCAAGTTAAGCAAGTTTTTATTTTTGGTGATTTGGTCTGATCGTCCCGGATGATACGTGTATCGTCCTAGACAATCCAGTACAATCATGCCTAAATTAGTCTCGTGATTAAGAAAAGCAATTAATATTTAATTAATACGATAATATAATCCGGGATAATTGCAATATCGCCCGGCATGATCATGACCGTCCAATGCACTTCACCTATACGTCTAGAGTGGTAATCAGGATGATTTTGGTTATTTTTGAACTAATCGTACATGACGATATAGATATCATCCCGGACGATCAGGTCATTCTGAGGTTGTCCTGCATGTTTCACCTATACGTCCAGAGCGGTGCTTAGGACATTTTTGGCACTTTTTAAACTAATCATACAGGACGATATACATATCGGCCGGGATGATCAAGTCATTTTGAGATCATCCAGCATAAGTTCCTTTGGAAAACCAGAGCGATCTTCTGGACGAAATTCCTGATTTACACTAATCATTCCGGACGATCGCAGAATTATACGTGACGATATGAATAACTTTTTTCTACTAATCATCCAGAAGAATCAGATCGTCCAGGCTGAAACTGGTGATTTTGAACTGATCGTATAGGACGATCTAACAATATTGGCCGACCAATCGAGAATTAGGACAATTTTTGAGCCCTCCTTTAAAAGATCTTTTTCTTCCAACAAGAAAGATCTTTTGCCACTTTCCTTTCCAGAGAAATCTTGAGAGAGAGAGCTTGGGAGAGAGAGAGAGGATCTTGTGAGGGGAAGTTTGTGACGGATTCACAAAGGTTGCTCCAAGCAAGGATCAGAGTCATCTTCTACGTTCGTTGTCTCTCATCTTATCAGTGTTTTCTGTGGCAGGATCGTTCGCAAGAAGATCCAGGTTCTCTACCCGCTTCAGGAGGAAGCGAAAGGAGTTCATGTTCTCTGCCTGCTCTAGGAGGAAGCGAAAGGAGTCCGGGTTCTCAGCCTGCTTCAGGAGGAAGCGAAAGAAGTTCAGGTTCTCTGCCTCACCGGGTTGATGGAAAGGAGTTTTGTACAGGCTTCTCCGCCTTGTTGTGGGAGCAGAAGGAGAGTAACTTTTGTGTTAGTGCAATACCTGGAGGGGAGGCTACGGGGAGTGGACGTAGGTCAAGTTGACCGAACCACTATAAAATTTGGTGTGCTCTTTCTGATTATTTTTTGCACTTTACTTTTCTATTATTATCTGCTTGGGAGAAATCTGTGGTTGATCTTTCCACTTCTGTGTTTACTTATTTTCGCTGCAAATTATTGAAAAGATCTTTCCTGTTGCTCATGAATTTTTAAAATAACCAATTCACCCCCCCTCTTGGTTAGCCTCGGGACTAGTTCATCAGGGCTTAACATCCCTATCAAACTTTTAAGTGGTATTAGAGCGGGATTTAAAAATTAAGTTTAAAAACTTTTGAATTTGATCAATGGCTAACTTTAGTAATCATAATACTGCTGAAGATTATTCAATTACACGACCGCCATTATTTGATAACATACTTTTTTATTTTTGGAAAACTCGCATGTCCACTTTTCTTCAATCAATTGATTATCGCATATGGATGCTTGTTAAGGACGGCTACGAACCACCTTTTAGAATGATTAACAATGTTAAAACTGAACTACCTTTCACTGATTGGACTTTTGATGATCGTGACTTAGCTCAACTGAATGCCAAATATTTGAACTATTTTTCTGTGCTTTAAGATCTGAAGATTATATACGTGTTTCTACTTATACAACTGGTAAAGAAATTTAGGATAGATTGTGCATTACTTATGAAGGTACAACTGAAGTCAAACAGTCTAGGTTAAACATATTGCTTCATGACTACAAACTTTTTCACATGAAACCTATTGAATCTATTTCTGAAATATATACGAGGTTCACTCAAATTGTCACTTCTTTACATGCTTTAGGAGGAGAACATACAAACTATAAAAAAGTGAACAAGATTTTGAGATGTTTGCCTTCTTCATTTGATGCTAAGATAACTAAAATTACTAAATCAAAAGATTTGAATAATTATTCTATTGATAACTTACTTGGGTCTCTCATTCCTTACGAGCAAGGGGTGAACCAAAGATAGCTTGATGCAAGTGAGAAGAAGAAAGAGAAAACTGTGGCATTGAAGGCCAACGATACAGACACTAATTCTTCCGGGTCTGATAGCGATGATGTTGCCTTAAACACTAGGTAATTCAAAAACTTTCTAAGGAAGAAACATAAAAACTTTCGGAAGTGGAACAAGGATAAGTCCAGTAAAACTTTTAAAGTTTCATCTGATACTGTTTGTTTTGAATGCAGGAAGCCTGGACACATTAAAGCTGATTATCCTACACTTAAAGCTCACCCAAGCAAGGAGAAGGGTGAGGAGAAACCCAAGTTCAGAAAGGATAAGAAGCGGATTTAAAAGACATTATGGGCAGATTCTACATCCGACTCCTCTGAGACTGAAGCTGAAGAGGAGGAATCTAACTTGAGTTTGATGGCAGATGATCATCCTGGTCAGTCTGACCAGGAAGAAGTATGTGAGCTTACTTACGATCAATTATTTAAAGTGTCTGAAAGAATTTATGGATCGTATAGGAAACTTAAGAAATTACATGCTAGCCTCAAATTGAATTTCTTAACCTTGCAAAAAGAGCATGATTCTGTAGTTAAAGATCATTCTACACTTGATAGTAATCATATATCTTTACTTGATGAATTTGATGAACTGAACAAAAAATATTCTGATCTAATTACTAAGCATGATTTACTAAAAACCTCACATGTTGATTTAGAAAGAGCTTTTAAAGAATTAGATAACATGGCGTGTGAAGTGGAGAGTAGTAATAGAGCATTAAAATTTGAAATTGCAAGTCTTAACAAGGAGAATAAATTTTTAAGAGTAAAAATTAGAGCTTTTGAGAAAAATGAAACTCCACCTACTTTTGCACAATTTTATGCACCTCCACCTTTTGACGAATCTGTTTCAAAATCATCAAAGCATATTTCATACAAACTTAGGAAGAGGCACTATCACCAACATAGATTAGTTAACCCTTTTCCTGGTGTTAGATGTATTTCTTGTGGCATGTTAGGACAATTCTCCTACACCTGCACTGTTCACTATAGTACACATTGGGTGTGGAGGCTCAAATTGCCTGTTTCACAGCACAGCACACATGCATTGCATTCTTATTTTCATAAGAAGGAACCCAAACCTGTTTGGGTTCCTAAATCTGATATTTGATGATTTTGTAGGTGTGCTCTCACACAAGACCTCGTGAGAGTATGTGGTACCTGGACAGTGGATGTTAAAGACACATGACTGGAGATGCAAATCAGTTCATTTTGCTAGAGCCCAGGGCTGGAGGTAAGGTTATACTTGGAGACAACACCACCAAGAGGGGGGTAGGATCAAGTATAATTGGTGATTCAAAGAGTTTCATGATTGATAATATTTTGCTTGTATATGGATTGAAACAAACCTGCTGAGCATCAGTCGGCTCTGTGACAAAGGATACAATAATAAATTCCTACCCACTTGCTGCTTTTTAAGTTTAAATGATAAAATTGTTTTGCAGGGATAAAGCATCAATAATGTATACATACTGGATGTAAGTTGCTTTATAGTTGATAACTCAATTTGCTTAAAAACTGCTGCTGATGAGTCTTAGTTGTGGCACAGGAGATTATGTCATGCCAGTATGAAAACCCTTAGAAGAGTCACCCAAAAGGACTTAGTTAGAGGTGTCCCCAAGCTTAAGTTCACTAAGGACCACCTGTGTGATGCCTGTCAATTAGGGAAGCAAGTCCAGTCCTCCTTTCACTCCATTAAGGACATTAGCACCTCTAGACCTTTAGAAGTCCTTCCATGGATCTCTTTGGACCCATTAGCACTGCCAGCTAGGGGGGAAAGTCTATGGTTTTGTGATTATTGATGATTACTCGAGGTTCACTTGGATTAAATTTTTGTCACATAAATCAAAGGCATTTGATAAATTTAAGTCTTTTTTTACTCGGATTCAGAGGAAGTTAGGTTGTGAGATCTTGACTATTCATAGTGATCATGGTGGAGAGTTTGAAAATATAAAGTTTGGAACTTTTTATGAGGAGCAAGGGATTAGTCATAATATTTTAGCTCCTAGGACCCCTCAGCAGAACAGGGTAGTCGAAAGGAAGAACAAGACCTTAGTGGATGCTACTAGAGCCATGCTTGCTGAGTATCACTTCCAAAATATTTTTGGGCTGAAGCGGTGAATACTGCCTATTATGTGTTGAATAGGGTAAATGTTAGATCCAATCTGAACAAAATATTGTATACGATCATTAAGGGTAGAACTCAAAACCTGTCCCACCTTCATGTCTATGGCTGTAAAGTTTTCATTCTGAATAATGAGAAATCATCTTTAGGAAAGTTTGACCCCAAATTTGATGAAGGAGTGTTCTTAGGCTATTTTAGTGTGGGGAAATCCTTTAGGGCGTTTAATAAGAGGACTTTGGTGATGGAAGAGATAACTCATGTGGTGTTTGATGAATCTGATCCTAAGGAAACTAGAGTTGAGGAAGAAGAAGAGGTAGGGGAGATTTCCCAAGGGGTTGAAAATATAAATATGGAGGAAAGGGTAGAACCTCAAAACACATTGCCTAGAGATTGGAGATATTCTTCGAGTCATCCTAAAGAACTTATCTTAGGAGACCCTTCTGAAGGTGTTAGGACTAGGCATGGACTTAGGAAGGAAGTAAACCACTCTACCTTTATCTTAAGGATTGAACCCACCAACATCAATCAAGCCCTTTCTGATGAATTTTGTATCTAAGCTATGCAAGAGGAACTGAATCAATTTGTAAGGAACGATGTTTGGGAGTTAGTAGAAAGACCGAGGAATCAAAGTATAGTGGGAACCAAGTGGGTCTTTAAGAATAAGATAAATGATTTTGGTGTGGTCGTTAGAAATAAGGCAAGATTGGTCGCTAAGGGGTACAATCAGATTGAAGGAATTGATTTCGAGGAAACTTTTACCCCTGTAGCTAGATTGGAAGCCATTAGGGTGCTACTAGCATTTGCCTGTTATAACGGATTTAAGCTGTTTCAAATGGATGTCAAGAGTGCCTTTTTAAATGGGGGTAATAAAAGAGAATATTTTTGTAGAATAACCCCCAGGTTTTGAGAGTTCCCAATATCCAAATCATGTTTACAAATTAAAAAAGGCCTTATATGGATTGAAAAAGGTACCCAGACCTTGGAATGATAGGCTTAGCACATTTCTGTTAGAAAGAGAGTTTGTTAAGGGGAGCGTAGACACCACCCTTTTTCTGAGGAGAGTAGGGGATGATTTACTCATTGTTTAGATCTATGTTGATAATATAATTTTTGGATCCTCTGATAAATATTTATGTGATGATTTTTCTAAAATAATGAGTAAAGAGTTTAAGATGAGTATGATGGGAGAATTATCCTACTTTTTGGGATTTAGCATAAGGCAACTGGATGATGGAACATTTCTCAATCAATCTAAATACACTAAGGACATTTTGAAAAAATATAAAATGGACAAAGCCAAGCCAATCAACACTCCCATGAGCTCCTCTGTTCAGTTAGATAAGGATTTAAGTGGAAAATATATTGATCAGAAGAAGTATAGAGGAATAATTGGATCACTACTTTACCTGACTGCTAGCCGACCTGATATTTTATTTAGTGTTTATCTTTGTGCTAGGTTTCAGGCTGATCCTAAAGAGTCCCACCTGACTGCTGTTAGGAGAATTCTTAGATATCTTTTAGGGACCCCAAATCTAGGAATCTGGTACCCTAGGCACAGCACCTCTTTTGAGATTATTGGATATTCTGATTGTGATTTTGCAAGGTATAGGGTAGATAGAAAAAGCACTTTTAGAACTTGTCAATTCATAAGACAGTCGTTAGTATCCTGGTCTAGTAGAAAATAGAATCGTGTTGCACTTTTCACGGCTGAAGCTGAGTACATTGCCTTAGGAAGTTGTATGGCCCAAGTCCTTTGGTTGAAATAATAAGTTTTGGATTTAGTATTACCTGTGGGCACAATTTCTGTTCTGTGTGATAATACTAGTGCCATCTACATTTTTAAGAATCCAATCCAACATTCTAGAACCAAATACATTGATATAAGGCATCACTTCATTAGGGACCAAATTATAAAAGGGGATATTGAGCTACATCATGTAGCAACTAAAAATTAGCTGGCAGACATAATTACTAAACCACTGATGTTTGACTCATTCAACATTTTGAGGACCAGATTAGGTATGATTGACATAAATGCTTGATTCTGATGACTACTAATTTCTGATTTGTCTGTTTTTCATTCTGTTTCGGTTAGTTAGTTGTTTGATTTGATTATATATTTCCTGTTGGTTTTTATTTTTCTGCTGATTTTTATTTTAATCCTGTTGTTAGTTTGATTCAAGTATTTAATTTGATGTGATTTCCTACTTGGTTTTTACTTACTATTTTATGCTTTTCAAAATATGATCACTGCTCACTACTACTGATAAACTAGATTTCTGACTGAAAATTTTACCTTATTTTTTGGTTTGGAAGCTTGTAAGCAGTGATTGATTCCACTAGATCTATTAAAGGGAAGAAATATTGATGATTGTTTCTCTTCCTCTAACTCCTTTAATGGTGTATTGTTTCTTTTGGATAAAAACCTTCTTCAAAATTAGAAAGTTGATTTTTGAAATAGAGATCTATTTTATCTTTCTACAGTAATCTACCTTATATAATTAGTGTTTTCAAAGTTTTGAGTCATTGTTATGATTTTCTGAACCAAGTTATTACACTTATCATATGATGTATGGTTTTTGTTTTGTAAATTACTCTTCCTTATTGTAGAGAGTGAGCTTTGTCGTCTCTTATATCTGGAAGGTAATTTCATAACTGAGATTCTTTAATAATTTTGAGAGGGAGAAAGCTTACAAAAGAAGCGTAAAGAGCGCCAAATGAAAAGAGGCACAAAATTAGCCCAAACTGAAAATATGCGCAATGTCGCCAAAAATTGAAATAATACACAAAGTGTATCAAAAAATCAAAAGATGCATAAAGCGCCAATCAAATTAAAAAAGAGACACAAAATGAGCCCACAAAGAAATAGGCTTTCTTCCCTTTCAGATCTTTAAATGTCTTAGAAAAATCTATGCACCCCTAATATTTTCAAAAGCTTGAGACAAAAAAACATAATTTTTTATTTCTTACTTTGTAATACTATTATATCAGATATTTTTCTAGAACGAGGCTTAAAAGGATCTCCTTTCGAATCTAATTTCTTTCTTCTGAATTGGATTTTTATTTTGAAAGGAATTTGCATCTATAAGGTGTACAAGGTGGGAGTTACGAAAGTCAATTTTCTAACTTTTCTGGATTTCAGCACTGTCGATCGTCTTCTTATTGATTTTTGGATTCAAAATAAAGGGAAAATTCTGATTTACTTGAGCTGATCGATTAAAAAAATCATTATTTTTCTTGTATTTTTGTGTTTATCATTTCTAGTTTCATTTACTTTGCGTTTATTTTCTTTTTGTTGTATGTGTTTTTGGATCCCTGATCTTTCCTCTCCATCCTTCATCTTTTTCACTTTTTCTTCACATCATCCTGGACGATCTCCATATCATCCTGGCCAATCTTCTTCATCCTGGATGATCCATCCATCATCCTGGACGATCCATTCAAATCATCCCCACTCTGATCAAACGGCTGAGATGCACCAATTATTGGTGATTGTCTTGGATGATCCTTGCATCATCCTGAATCATATGATCCATATTTCCTAATCTTGATCAAATGGCTAAGAATGCACTAATTATTATTCATCATCCTAGACGATACACCTCATCATCCTGGATGATCCACGTGTCAGCAGTTGGATGATTCAAATTTGGCCCGTCCTATGCATTTATTGCATATCATCCCGGACGATCCACCTTATCATCCTGGATGATACTTTTCGTCAACGGTCGTCCGGTTGGACTCCTCAAGATGATCGCCTATCTCTAATCATCCTTGACGATCTCTGATCATCCTGGATGATCTGACCTCCTTTTTGACCAATCGTTCTAGCCGTCATAATTACTCATATCGTCTTGGATGATCCTGCGATCGTACGGGACGATCTGGCCGACTTCTACTTAAACAGCCATTTTTCTTCAGTTATCTTCACCCCTCTTCCTTCTATACCTCCTCTCTTGTGATTCTAATGGCCGGTGGAAAGAGATCTAGGCATCAAGGTGCAAGCTCCTCCCGGAGAAATGTTGATCCCCGCTTTCCAAATGTAGCCGATCAGGCTGCCTTCCAACGATATCTTAAAGTTGGAATCACACAATCCAAGATCGTCAACCCCCGCACTCTTACCTACCCTGTTCTGGATCTGTTTGGGCATACCTCCCTCACGTTCATCCTCACCTTGGCCTTCCCCTTTAGCACTGAACTTCTCAGGGTCTTTTTCATAAATGTTTGCATCGCTGGTGACTACTCCACCCTTCACTCCTTCATTAATCAGCGACCTATAGAAC
Source organism: Dendrobium chrysotoxum (assembly GCA_019925795.1). NCBI lineage: Eukaryota > Viridiplantae > Streptophyta > Magnoliopsida > Asparagales > Orchidaceae > Dendrobium > Dendrobium chrysotoxum. The sequence continues at coordinate 41,097,871 of CM034297.1, forward strand.
TCACCGCCTAGGATTTTCACCATATCCTTCAACTCTTCGTCACTGGAGATAAACTCCACACCCTAGTTACTGATCCTAATTATGATTCGAGTGTCGCCAATCACTTCCTTAGAAATACCAACGCTCCCTACCACGATAACGCTTGCTTTTCCCTACTTAAGGATGCCCATACCATCCAACATGTCCTTGGTTCCTCCATCATCCCAAAGGCTGGGGACCACATTCACATGACCCCTTTACTTTCCCTAACCACCTACTACATCATGGCCCACCAGGAATTCAAAGCTATCGATCTTCTTTTTCGCTATATCGAGCATCTCACTACCATTAGGGATCCGGGCCATAGACGACGCCCAAATCTAGCTCTAGGACACATCATTACATATGCTCTAGAGATCAAATATGATCTATGATATCCAGTCCATGCCAAAGTCCCTCCTTCCTACTTCACAAACAATTCCTTCCATGTACTCCACAGTACCCGACTACATCCAGAGCCCGCCCTGGATGTTGAGGAGGAAGAGGAAGAAGCTAATCCTATTCCTACTGCACCTGATGCACTTGCTCCCCTTTGTATTGCATCCCCTTTTGATCATCTGGTGCAGCAGTTCGACCAGTGGGAGGCCCGGTTAGATTCTTATGTGGCTGCCCAGGAGCAGTGGCACACTGAGGATTTTCAGCGCTTCAATGACTATGCTGCTCAGCAGCAATAGCAGCACGACCAGGATATTGTCTGGTTTGAAGCACATTTTGCCGTCATTCACAGTTACTTTCAGCCACCACCTCCTCCTCCTTCTGATCAGGATCCGCCTCCTTTTTAGCTTTGTATTTTGTGTTGTTTTCTGCTTATATTATTGTGTCTGTCCCTCCTCCGTTTTGTGATGTCAAAAGGGGTGAGTTAGTGTTTTGAGTGACTAGTAATTTCTTATACTGTTCTAGTTGTTTCTTGTATTGCTCTTATTTTGTAGTTATTTTTCTTATTGTATTTTATATTTAGTAAAATTTAAAATAAAATGTTTTCTTTCATACGTGTATTAGTTACTCTTGTCTGTTTTATTTGAAACTACTGCATCAATGTTTGCCATCATCAAAAAGGGGGAGATTATTACAAATCTGGATTCAAGAAGTATAGTTTTGATGATGACAAACATATTTTTTCTATTTTTCTTGGCTAATTATTTTAGGTACAAAAGATCAAATGCAATTCAAGCCAACTCAAGATCAGGTCCAAGTGTGTTTAAATGTAATTTTTTTTCTTTCTTGAGTCAAATGTAATGTAATTGATCCTCTAGCTAAGTAACCTTACACACACACACTCAGGGGGAGAGTTTTAGTGAATTAGAGTTTCTATTCAAATTTTATTCTGATCATACTAGACGATCCAATGAAAATAGAAACCCTAATTAGGACGATCATGTTAAGTCAGTTTGATTAAGCTGATCGTCCTGGATGATATTAATATCATACAGGATGATAGGCTAAAATTAGAAATTCTCAGCTGCCAGATCAAGTTAGGCAATTTTTTATTTTTGGTGATTTGGTATGATCAACCTGGATGATACGTGTATCATCCTAGACGATCCAGTACAATCATGCCTAAATTAGTCTGGTGATTAAGGAAAGTAATTAATATTTAATTGATACTATCATATCATCCGGGATAATCACAATATCATCCGGGACGATCATGACCATCCAGTGCATTTCACCTATACGTCCAGAGTGAAGATCAAGATGATTTTGGTTATTTTTGAACTAATCGTACAGGACGATATAGATATCATCCTGGACGATCAGGTCATTTTGAGGTCGTCCCGCATGTTTCAACTGTACATTCAGAGTAGTGCTCAGGACAATTTTGCCACTTTTTCAACTAATCGTACATGATGATATACATATCGGCCGGGACGATCAAGTTATTTTGAGATCGTCCAACATAAGTTCCTTTGGATGACCAGAGCGGTCATCTGGATGAAATTCCTGATTTACACTAATCATTTCGGACGATCGCAGAATCGTATGGGACGATATGAATAACTTTTTCCTACTAATCGTCTAGAAGAACCAGATCGTCTAGGCTAAAACTGGTGATTTTGAACTGATCATACAGGATGATCTAGGAACAGGCTGAAACTAGAGACCGTTCTAGATGATATTGGCTGACCAATTGATATTTAGGGCAATTTTTGAGCCCTCCTTTAAAAGATCTTTTTCTTTCAATAAGAAAGATCTTTTGTCACTTTCCTTTCCAAAGAAATCTTGAGAGAGAGAGAGAGAGCTTGGGAGAGAGAGATAGAGGATCTTATGAGGGGGAGTTTGTGAGGGATTCACAAAGGTTGCTCCAAGCAAGGATCAGAGTCATCTTCTCCGTTCATCGTCTCTCATCTTGTCGATGTTTTCTATGGGAGGATCGTTCGCAAGAAGATCCAGGTTCTCTGCCCGCTTCAGGAGGAAGCGAAAGGAGTTTAGGTTCTCTGCCTGCTCCAGGAGAAAGCGAAAGGAGTCTGGGTTCTCTGCCTGCTTCAGGAGGAAGTGAAAGGAGTTTAGGTTCTCTGCCTCACCGGATTGATGGAAAGAAGTTTTATACAGGCTTCTCCGTCTTGCTGTGGGAGCAGAAGGAGAGTCACTTTTGTGTTAGTGCAATACCCGGAGGGGAAGCTCCGGGGAGTGGACGTATGTCAAGTTGATCGAACCACTATAAAATCTGGTGTGCACTTTCTGATTATTTTTTGCACTTTACTTTTCTTTTATTATCAACTTGGGTGAAATCTGTGGTTGATCTTTCCACTTCTGTGTTTACTTATTTTCACTGTAAATTATTGAAAAGATCTTTCCTGTTACTCAAAAATTTTTAAAATAACCAATTCACCCCCCCACCTCTTAGTTAGCCTCGGGACTAGTTCATCATGGCTTAACATCCCTATCGAACTTTCAAGAAGTACTTTGATCCTATGCATAAGTATGTTGAAATTCAAATTAGAAATTTTATTTTTTTCTAAAGTTTAGCCCGATGAAAGGATTAAATAGATTTGGAAAATATAACAAGCTAAGCCCTCGACTCATTAGGCCATTTGAAGTGATTGAATGAATTAGAACTTTTGTTTATAGACTATTTTTACCAAATCACATGTCTGATATCCACAATGCATTTCATATATTGGTGTTGAGAAAATGAGTATCTACTGTAGAGAAAAGAGTCTATAATGTAGAATTGTAAGTGCAACCTAATTTAACATATAAGGAAGAACCTAAGTGCGTTCTAGGATTTGATATTAGACAGTTAAGAAACAAGCAAATCCTTATGATTAAAGTCCAATGGAAGCATAGGACAGAAAGGGAGTCTACTTGGGAGAAAGAATTTGAAATGAAGCATTTATATCCACAACTATTTTGATTGAAATGTCGAGGATGATATTTCTCGGAGAAAAGATTATAATATCTATTTCTGAAATCCAGGTAACTATCTCCTCATAATTGTAATATTAATTGATTCAATAGTTGTGAGTATGACTTAGTTGACTAGAGAATAAAAGAATTAGGAAATATGGCTTGAGAATGTACAAAACTAGAAGTTGGAATTTTTCTATGTGATACAGCATTAGGCCAAATTAGTGCTTTTTAAAATAATAAATATCTCCTTCGACTAATGTAATTCCAAATGCCTAGATGCTTGTTGAGGAAGAAAGGAGAGGATAAGAAGGAAAAAAATAGAGTATTTGGAGTCTGAAATCTAATTTTCATCCGTCTGGCAAGATAGAAAAATTGTCGGGTTTGAGGTAGGCAACCCATACCCAATTTTTTATTAATATTCTGAAGTATATAATGAAAGATATGCTTTGAAGATTATTTTTCTTAGGTTTTAAAAAGATTTTACCATGTAACTTTTAATATATTATTTTATCTCCTATTCAAGATAACTTAACTATAAAAATGCAAAATTTTACTAGTTAGTTTGCTCTATATGAATTTTTGCTTATTCTAAAAAATGAAAGTATTTCTAAACTTTAATACAGTTGATAAAGTATGTTAATTTAGCATTTTACACAATCTCTATTAATTTGGTAAACTTTTTTAGTACTTTGAGTTGGCAACTAAAATATAGAGGTATTCAACACAAGCTGGTATATGATGTTATTTACTTTAAAAAGTTTTAATTGAACATTACATTCCATTATCATGCATTTCATGATATTATAAAGTTTTTGAATAAAAAATAAAGGCATTCAGAAATTATCTGCTCTGACCCTAGGAGGAAATATTCTATACTAAATTATTATATTATGGCTGTGACTTGGTTCTAAATTAGACGTTCTATTATGTTATGATTTTGCTTTACACCTATCTTAAACCAGTGGGAGGTGGAAGATTGAGAGTTATAAGGGACATGAGTACAACTTCATTCTGCATTCATATGTACATCAATATACTTTGAACTTAAAAGTTAAGCAATACCTTTATGATCTTGTATCAATTATATTTTGTTATGGATTAAAATTTATTATGGGAAATTGGAGTCAGCCTACTAAGTGTATACTCATTACATTGTTTATTATATTTTAAAATAAGGTAAAGGTCTTGCTGAGTAGGCCTAGTTGGATAGAAAGTAGGAAGACCAGGCTATACCAGGTATTTAGAATTTTTTTTAGAATTTTGTATTTAGATTCAATTGAGTTTTGTTGGAAACAATAAAATCTATACTATTGTAATTAATTATTTTGGAAAGAGAAGTTATGTTTTGTGCACTATGATCATTTATTTTATATATTCTTGATGATTAGTTAGCTCATTGTATATTCATTTGGCAAACAAAATATTAGAAGTATATAAAAGTATGTTCAAATTCCACCTTTAGGTCTGGGGGCATTATAAAAACAAATCCTACTGACTACTATACCATCCCCAATTATGGAACTAGAACTATAGCCTCTACTAGATGACCCATCAATAAATACACTCAGCGACCCCAAACCAAGTCTGAACACATTGAAAGCACTGTCCTGTCATCATATAACACTGATCAAAGTGTCTCTCTCTACAACTCTGGCATATAAGTGTCCCACTAACAGAACTTCCAGATCTAGCAATACTACCACCACTATGAATTAAAACTAACGATCCACCTCTCATGTAATTTCTAGGATTAAACCTACTCTTCTTCCTAGAAAACCAGCTACCAGATGTTTTATTGGCAAACCTTTTCTTACTAGTAACCCATGGTTGTTGAGTTAACAACAGATCATTCTCAATCAGATAAAACCTCCCTACCAACTCATAGAAGTTTACAATATAAAATGGAACTAGTGGCTACCTCAGACTATCTCAAAGCGCTCCTAGAAACCTGTAACACTTCTCCTTGAAAGTGTTAACCAACTACAGAGCACACCAAGCTAGGGTAATGAACTCTACCTCGTACTACATAACTATCCTACTCCTCTAAACAACCTAAAAAAAGACTCATGCATTTACTATCACGCAGACAACGGTACAAACAATGCTTGAAAAACATCTGTAACTCATCCCAACTGATCAAAGAGTTTAACCTCCGTTGGAACTTATCCTTTTGCCAGCCTAACCACCAGTACTCAGTCTTACCATCAAACATAAATATAACCAATGGTACATTCCTATCTGTAGGATACTATATCCCATTAAAATTTTTCTCTAACCTCATCAACCAATCATCTATTACTTTGGGCTTAATTGCACCCTCAAATCTCGAAGGCTTTAATCTCAAAAAACATTTATAAGTGACTGTCAACATCATCAGATCTGATAGAAGGAATCTGAAAGTTTGATGTGCGCCAAGAGGGGGGGGTGAATTGGTATTTTTAAAAAATAAATTCTAGCAAGAGTTCTAATCTCTTTTTTTTGTGGATTTTTCTTTTTCACTATTTTTTTAATTTTAAATTAGAAAACTTAACTAATCAAGTGTGGAAGCAAATGACATGTTCACAATTACGATGATGGTGAGACAATTTCAAATATCACAGTACATAGTTAAAATTAAAGTTTTCACCAAGCAGTTAGCATAGTAGATAAATGCATGAAAAATTAAAGTGCGAAAAATACAGAAAAAGCACACCAAAAATTTTTATAGTGGTTCGGTTACTTGACCTACATCCACTCCTCGGAGTCCTCCACTCCAAGTATTACACTACTAAAAGTTGACTCTCCTTCTGCTCCCACAGCAAGACGGAGAAGCCTTTATAAGACTCACTCTCACCTTCCCAAGTGTGGCGGAGTAACAGACGTTATGTCACCCTCCTGGTGAAGGCAGCGGACCTTCTCCTTTTTCTCCCTCCTGGAGATGGCAGAGTACCTCGAGGATGTTGACCTTGAAGTATCTCTTCCTAGAGAACCTTCACAAGACTCGCCAAGGCCACAGGAGGAGCAAGCGTGCAGCTAGCTCGGAGTAACCATGTGATCCCCTCACACTCATTCTCCCTCACGCTCAAGCTCACCTTCTCCTTCCTCTCAAAAATCTTGGATCTCTCCAAAAGCTCCCTCTCAAGAGTTCCTTCCTCTGTCAACCACGGCCTCAACAACTTCTAATTGAATAAGAATAACTCCTTTTTAAATTAGGCTTCAGAAAATCCTTAAAATTCTAATTTGATGATTATGTTTGTACAGTATGATCCAATATCATACAGTACAATCAGTTCAAAAATAGTTCCATCCAGTACGAATGCAAACGAACTGTTCATAAATTTTATGAACATCGTACAGTACAATCCAGAGATCGTACTACACGATTATTTTATCTTAAACTGTTCGTATGAGATGATCTATGGGACGAATGAAATTGTCTCTATTCATCGTCCTGCATTATACCATTAGTACTGTATGATTAGTTCATTTTTATATCATCGTCCTGTACGATATAAATATCGTCAGGGACGATCAGTATAAAAAATCATGGTTTCGTCTGGTATGACATATGGGATGATCAAAATCATCTATGTTCGTCATACAGTTTGATAAAATGTAATTAAGAAATCACGATTTAATTGCCTGATTATGGGTGATAATTTTGGCAAGAATTCAAATATTTGTACAGTACGATTATAATCGTACAGTACGATTAGTTCAAAAAATAAAATTTAAAATCTTACCTAAACTGTCCTGGAGGGTAGGGTTTTCAGGTTGAAAAAAATTATACAATACGATCACGATCATACAATACGATTAGTTTACAAAACTAATCATCCAGAATTAGCCAGTAAGTCTGAGTTTAAATGAGATATCATATCGTACGATTAAAAATCATACAGTATGATTTAAGTTAAAAATTTTTAACTCTCCCCCTGTATGTGTGTGCTTGGTCACCCCTTTCGCATACATACTTTTGTAGAGACTCAATAAAGAAAAAATTAAAGAAAATAAAAATACAAATTCTTACACATCCTAGTCTACCCAGTCTTGAGTCTCCAGCAGTCTTGAGTGGTATGTATCTTACCTAAAATGTTAGTGCTCACAGACAAAAAATAAACATTTATATTTTCAGGGATAAACATATTAATTTAGTCAATATTATTTGTCATCATCAAAATCAAGTGCTAGGAATCCTAGATTGCAACAATCTCCCCCTTTTTGATGATGTCAAATAATGTTACCAGATAGGTACGATAGATTTTATTTCTTTCTTAGCTCCCCCTCACTTAGATAATTGATTTTAAAAGATGAGAGAATTAAAACAAATTCTTTTTTTTTACTTTATAATTTAAAAAAAAGCATAACATAACAGGATTAACAGAAAATATGATAAAAATACCAATATTAAAATATGAGCATAACATAGAACATGTAACTTTGAACTTAAAAACATCATAACATCACAGACCTTCTCTCCCTTTGGACAATAGCAAAAAGAAAAGAACACTCTTCACACAAGTAAAAGTAAAACAATACAAAAGGAAGTACTACATAACACAAACAAGCTAAAGCACTCAAAAGTCGGGATCCTGATCCGGTGGTGGAGGCTATAATTTGTGTATCATATTGGATCGTACAGTATTATTTTTAATCATATAGTACGATAGGTATAGAAATATAGAGTTTTGGTGTCACAAAAATGAGTGTGAGAAGATCAGGAATTCCCTATTTTTATTTTTTTTTTATTTTAACAACACACAAAGAAGCACAGAACACATGAAAAAAAATTTTGTTTTTGTTTTTTTTTTTTATTTTTTTTGTTGTTGCTTTTTTTAATTAAGCATGAATGTCTATGACACCCAATTTTATTCTCAAGATGCTAAAAGTCTCATAAGCTAATGGTTTTATGAATATGTCATCCAGTTGATCTCTAGTAGCAATATAGTACATTTCAATATCACCCTTGGCTACATGATCTCTTATGAAGTGATGCCTAATATCTATATGTTTTGTTCATGAGTGCTGAATTGGATTCTTAGACATATAAATTACATTAGTGTTGTTACACATTATTGAGATGGTTCCTACAGCTAGTCCAAGATCTAAAAGCTGTTATTTTAATCATAAGATTTGAGTAACACAGCTTCCTACTACTATATATTCCGCTTCAACCGTTGAAAGATCTACCGAGTTTTGTTTTCTACTTGACCAAGAAACTAAGGATTATCCTATGAATTGACAGGTACCAGAGGTACTTTTTTATCTACCCTACATCCTGTAAAATCAAAATCTGAATATCCTAAGATTTCAAACGTAGTACTGTGTCTAGGATATCAAATTCCTAAGTTTGGGGTTCCTATTAGATATCTAAGGATTCTCTTTACAGTAGTCATGTGGGAATCTTTTGGGTCAGCTTGAAATCGAGCGTAAAGACATACACTAAATATTATATCTGATCTGCTGGCAGTTAAATAAAGAAGTGATCCAATTATTCCCCAATACTTCTCCTGGTCTACTGACTTTCCATTTGGATCTTTATCTAATTGAATGTTCAGGCCCTTAGCACATATTAGACATTTCAAAAAGATAAATATATATATCATTATATTCCAGTAGAAGAAATATAAATGAACGAATTTCAAAAATTCATATAACACTATAACGACAGTAAACATATTTAAATGCTGATCAAAATCTCTGTGTTTTAAAAATTTACCAAATTATTAATGATTGTTCAGAACATAATATTATAATAAAATAATGCATTGCCCTACAACATTATTTTCTAGGGTTAGAGTTATTTTCTAATTTAATAAAATAACACACTTCTCAAACTGCCTAATGAAACTTTTTTTAAAATATACCAAAATGTTTAGAATTATTATTTATAAAAAATATAAAAAATTATAAAGCTAATTTTTAGTGGGGGTAAAGTTACTCTCATTTTAACATTATGAAAGTATAAATATAATGAAGAAAATCCCAAAATTTTCATATTTTAAAAAATTGAAATAGGCAGAATGTAACCGACCTTGATACAGATAATTTTTAGAATTAGATAGATAATAAAAAATGAACTAAGGTTGCTAAAACCCATCTCTCTCTCTCTCTCTCTCTCTCTCTCTCTCTCTCTCTCTCTCTCTCTCTCTCTCTCTCTCTCTCTCTCTCTCACAATCCTCATCTCTATCTTTAGCAGGTTGCCTAAAAATTGGGAAGAATGGATTTTGATAAACTATAAAATGAGTGTAAATGATATTTTAATAAGATTCTAGTTTGGCGTTGTGGCGTTCGACCCTATAGTGCTGCTACATCTCCACTATAGAGCAAGATGTCAAAACACTACTTTGAGTATCACAACTTAAAATTAATTTGGAAAAAAGATAGAGAGCATAATACCATAGTGCTACCTACCCCGACGCCTAATGCCCTTAGGGGAAAATGTCAAAATTTTCAAGCATGCATATAATGTTGCAAATTTGGTTTTGATAATGATAAACATGTTTCCAGTGTGTTTTGCTTGGCTAATCTGTTTCAGGCACAAAAGACCACGAGCCACTCAAGCCAACTCAAGATCGGGTCCAAGTGTGTCCAATGTATTATTTTTCATTTTATTAAGTCAATTGTAATGTAACTAATCCCCTAGCTAAGTAACCTTACACACACACACTTAGGGGGAGAGCTTGAGTGAATTAGAGTTTCTGTTCAGTTTTTGGTCAGATCGTCTTGGACGATATTCACATCGTCCTGGACGATATTCACATCGTCCTGGACGATCAGGTAAAAATAGAAATCCTAATTAGGGCGATAAAGTTAAGAGGGTCTGATTAAGCAGATCGTCCTGGACGTTCTTTGGATCGTACGGGACGATATGCTCAAATCAGAAATTCTCAGCTGCCAGATCAAGTTAGGTAAGTTTTTATTTTTAGTTATTCGGTTTTATCGTCCTGGATGATTCAGTACAATTATGCCTAATTTAATCTGGTAATTAAGGAAAGCAATTTATTTTTGATTGATACGATCATATCGTCCTGGACGATCGCAGTATCGTCCCGGACGATCATGATCGTCTAGTGCATTTTAGCTGTACGACCCGAACTGTGTTCATGATGATTTGGGCACTTTTTGAACTAATCGTATAGGACGATATCCCTATCGTCCTAGACGATCAAGTCATTTTTTGGTATTCCAGCACAGATTTCTCTGGACGACCCGAACTGTCTTTTGGACGATATTCCTCGATTTGCACTAATCGTCCCGGACGATCGCAGGATCGTACGGGACGATATGAATAATTCTTTTTACTGATCGTCCAAAAGAGCCAGATCGTCCAGGCTGAAACAGCTGAATTTGAACTGATCGTACAAGACGATATATCGATCGTCCTGGATAATTTTGGCCGACCAGTTGAGATTTAGGGCAAATTTTAAGCCCTCTTATAAAAGAACTTTTTCTTGAAACAAGAAAAATCTTTTGCCACCTTCCTTCCCTGAGAAACCCTAGAGAGAGAGAGTTGGGAGAGAGAGAGAGAAGATCTTGTGAGGGGGAGTTAGTGAAAGATTCACTAAGGTTGCTCCAAGCACGGATCAGAGTCGTCTTCTCCGCTCGTCGTCTTTCATCTAGTCGGTGTTCGTCGTGGGAGGATCGTTCGCAAGAAGATCCGGGGTTCTCTGCCCGCTTCAGGTGGAAGCAAAAGGAGTTCAAAGGTTCTCTGCCTGCTTCAGGAGGAAGTAAAAGGAGGTCGGGTTCTCTACCTCACCGTGTAGTGAAAAGGAGGTGTTTGTACAGGCTTCTCCACCCTGCTATGGGAGCAAAAGGAGAGACACTTTTTGTTTAGTGCAATACCCGGAGGGGAGGCTCCGGGGAGTGGACGTAGGTCAAGTTGACCGAACCACTATAAAATCTGGTTTGCTTTTCTGATTCAGTTTTGCACTTTACTTTTTTGATATTAACTGCTTGGGTGAATATCTATGATTGATCTTTTCGTTCTTGTTTACTTGTTTCTACTGCTAAAGTATCGAAAAGATTTTTATTGTTATCGTGAAATTTTTAAATAACCAATTCACCCCCCCTCTTGGTTAGCCTTGGGACTAGTTCACTCGGGCTTAACATCCCTTTCGAACTTTCAAGTGGTATCAGAGAGGGATTCAAAATTTAGGTTTAAAAACTTTTGAATTTGATCCATGGCTAACTGTAACAATCATAATACTGCTGAAGGTTATTCTATTACAAGACCACCGTTGTTTGATAATATTTCTTTTGATTTTTGGAAAACACGCATGTTTACTTTTCTGCAATCTATTGATTATCGCATGTGTATGTTAGTGAAGGACGGATACCAACCACCTTTTAGATTGATTTACAATATGAAAACTGAATTGCCTTTTATTGATTGGACGTTTGATGATTGTGATTTAGCACAGTTAAATGCAAAATGCTTGAACTGCTTCTTTTGTGTTTTAAAATTTGAAGACTATATGCGTGTTTCTACTTGTACAACGGGAAAAAAAATCTGGGTTAGATTATGTATAACATACGAAGGTACAACTGAAGTCAAACAGTCTAGGTTAAACATCTTGTTACATGATTACGAACTTTTTTGCATGAAACCTAGTGAGACTATTTCAGAAATGTACACAAGGTTCACTCAGATTGTTACCTCTTTGCATGCTTTAGGGAGAGAACTTACTAACTACAAAAGAGTGAACAAAATTCTTAGATGTTTGCCTGCTTCTTATGATCCTAAGATTACTGCTATCACTGAATCCAAAGATTTAAATACTTACTCTATTGACAGCTTACTTGGATCACTCATTGCTTACGAGCAAGGGGTGAACCAAAGGCAACTTGATGCAGTTAAACGCAAGAAAGAGAAGACAGTGGCACTAAAGGCCAAAGATTCAGATGCTAGCACTTCTGGGTCTGATAGCGATGATGTTGCCTTAATCACAAGGCAATTCAAAAGCTTTCTAAGGAAGAAATATAAGAACTATCAGAAGTGGAACAAGGGTAAGTCCAGTAAAAATTTTAATGGTTCATCTGAATCTATTTGTTTTGAATGCAGGAAGCCTAGACACATTAAGGCTGATTGTCCTACACTTAAAGCTCACCCAAGCAAGGACATGGGTGAGGAGAAACCAAAGTTCAGAAAGGATAAGAAGCAGATTCAGAAGGCGTTCTGGGCAGACTCTGTATCTGACTCTTCTGAGACTAAATCTGAAGAGGAGGAAACAAACTTGTGTCTAATGGCTGATGATCACCCTGGTCAGTCGGACCAGGAAGAGGTATGTGAGCTTACTTACGATCAATTATTTGAAGTTTCTGAAAAAATTCATACATCGTATAGGAAGCTTAAGAAAACTCATGCTAGTCTGAAATTAGATTATTTGACTTTACAAAAAGAGCATGATTCTGTAGTTAAAGATCATTCCACACTTGATTCCAATCACATGTCCTTGCTTGATGAATTCGATGATTTGAACAAAAAATATTTTGATTTAACTATTGAGCATGATTCGTTAAAAACATCGTATGTTGAATTAGAAGTTGCTTTTAAGAAAGTGAATGATATGGCATGTGAGTTAGAAAGTAATGAAAGTGCAAGAACTTTTGAAATTGCAAGTTTAAATAAACATATTGAGTTTTTGAAAGTGAAAATCAGTGCTTTTGAAAAGAACAAAACACCGCCTACTTTTGAACAGTTTTATGCACCGCCACCTTTTGAAAAATCTATTACAAGTTCATCAAAGCATGTTTCATATGTATTTAGGAAGAGGCACTATCACCCACGTAGATTAGTTAACCCTTTTCCTGGTGTTAGATGTTTTTCATGTGGCATGTTAGGACACATTTCCCACACCTGCACTATTCACCGTAGTACACATTGGGTGTGGAAACTCAAACTGCCTGTTTCATAGCACAGCACGCATGCATTGCATTCTTCTTTTCATAAGAAGGAACCCAAACCTGTTTGGGTTTCTAAGACTGACGTTTGATATTTTTGTAGGTGTGCTCTCACACAAGACCTCGTGAGAGCATGTGGTACCTGGACAGTGGATGTTCTAGACATATGACTGGAGATGTAAATCAGTTCATTTCGCTGGAGGCCAGAGCTGGAGGCAAGGTTACACTTGGAGATAACACCACCAGGAAGGTGGTAGGCTCAGGTATAATTGGTGATTCTAAGAATTTTATGATTGATAATGTTTTGCTTGTAGATGGACTGAAACATAACTTGCTGAGCATCAGTCAACTCTGTGACAAGGGATACAGCATCAAATTCCTGCCCACTGGCTGCATTTTAAGCTTAAATGATGAAGTTGTTTTGTAGGGGCAAAGGATCAACAACGTCTACAAGCTGGATGTAAGTTGCATTAAATCTGATAATTCAATTTGCTTAAAACTGCTGCTGATGAGTCTTGGTTATGGCATAGGAGATTATGTCATGCCAGTATGAAAACCCTTAGGAGAGTCACCCAAAAGGACTTAGTTAGAGGTGTGCCCAAGCTTAAGTTCACTAAGGATCACCTGTGTGATGCCTGTCAGTTAGGAAAGCAAGTCCAGTCCTCCTTTCATTCTGTTAAGGACATTAGCACCTCTAGACCTTTAGAAGCACATGGACCTCTTTGGACCCATTAGCACTGCCAGGTTAGGGGGGAGAGTCTATGGGTTTGTGATTGTAGATGATTATTTGAGGTTCACTTGGGTTAAGTTTTTGTCACATAAATCTGAGTCATTTGATGAGTTTAGATCTTTCTCTGCTTGGATTCAGAAGAAGTTAGGATGTGAGATTATTACCATCCATAGTGATCACGGAGGGGAGTTTGAAAATGAAAGATTTGGAAGTTTTTGTGAGGATCATGGGATTAATCACAATTTTTCAGCTCCTAGGACCCCTCAGCAGAACGGGGTAGCTGAAAGGAAGAACAGGACCTTAGTGGAAGCCGCTAGAGCCATGCTTGCCGAGTATTCACTTCCAAAATACTTTTGGGCTGAAGCAGTGAACACAGCCTGTTATGTGCTGAATAGGGTGAATGTGAGAGTCAAACTGAACAAGACACCTTATGAGATCATTAAGGGTAGAACTCCAAATCTGTCCCACCTCCATGTCTTTGGCTGTAAGGTTTTCATTCTGAACAATGGGAAATCACCCTTAGGAAAATTTGACCCCAAATCTGATGAAGGAGTGTTCTTAGGATATTCAAGTGTGGGGAAATCCTTTAGGGTGTTCAATAGGAGGACTTTGGTGGTGGAAGAAACAACCCATGTAGTGTTTGATGAATCTGATCCTAAGGAGTCTAGATCTAAAGTAGAAGATGAAGAGATTGTTGAGGTTAGCCAAGGAGTGAAAATACAAATTTGGAGGAAAGGGTAGAACCTCAAACCACGTTGCCTAGAGATTGGAGATATTCTTCGAGTCATCCTAAAGAACTGATCTTAGAAGACCCTTCTAAAGGTGTTAGGACTAGACATGGACTTAGGAAGGAAGTAAACCATTCTGCCTTTATCTCAATAACTGAACCCACCAACATCAATCATGCCTTATCGGATGAGTTTTAGATTTTAGCTATGCAGGAAGAATTGAATCAATTTATAAGGAATGATGTTTGGGAGTTAGTAGAAAGACCTAAAAATTAAAGTATTGTGGGAACCAAGTGGGTCTTTAAGAATAAGATAAATGACTCTGGTGTGGTGGTGAGAAATAAGGCAAGATTGGTGGCTAAGGGGTATAATCAGATAGAAGGGATTGATTTTGAGGAGACTTTTGCCTCTGTAGCTAGATTGGAAGTCATTAGAGTGCTACTAGCCTTTGCCTGTTATAAGGGATTTAAGCTGTTTCAAATGGATGTCAAGAGTACCTTTATAAATGGGGTAATAAAAGAGGATATTTTTGTAGAACAATCCCCAGGTTTTGAGAGTTCTCAATATCCAAATTATATTTCTAAATTAAAAAAGGCCTTATATGGATTGAAACAGGCACCCAGAGCTTGGTATGAGAGGCTTAGCACATTCCTGTTAGAAAGAGAGTTTGTTAAGGGGAGCGTAGACACCACCCTTTTTCTGAGGAGATTAGGAGTGACTTACTCATTGTCCAGATCTATGTTGATGATATAATTTTTGGATCTTCTGATAAATATTTATATGATGAGTTTTCTAAAACAATGAGTAAGGAGTTTGAGATGAGTATGATGGGAGAATTGTCCTACTTTTTGGGGTTTAGCATAAGGCAAACGGATGATGGAACCTTTCTTAATCAATCAAAATACACTAAGGAAATTTTGAAGAAATATGAAATAGACAAAGCCAAGCCAACCAATACTCCCATGCCCTCCTCAGTTCAGTTAGATAAGGACTCAAGTGGAAAATCTGTTGATCAGAAGAAGTATAGAGGGATAATAGGATCACTGCTTTACCTGACTGCTAGCCTACCTGATATCATATTTAGTGTCTGTCTTTGTGCTAGGTTTCAGGCTGATCCCAAAGAGTCCCACCTGACTGCTGTTAAGAGAATTCTTAGATATCTTTTAGGAACCCCAAACCTAGGAATCTGGTACCCTAGGCACAGCACCTCTTTTGAGATCATTGGATATTCTGATTCTGACTTTGCGGGGTGTAGGGTGGATAGAAAGAGCACTTCTGGGACTTGTCAGTTCATAGGACAGTCGTTAGTCTCCTGGTCCAGTAGAAAATAGAACTCAGTTTCACTTTCCAGTGCTGAAGCTGAGTACATTGCCTTAGGGAGTTGTGTGGCCCAAGTTATTTGGTTGAAGCAACAAGTCTTGAATTTAGGGGTACCTGTTGGCACAATTTCTGTTCTGTGTGATAATACTAGTGCCATCTGTATCTCTAAGAATCCAATCTAATATTCTAGGACCAAACACATTGATATAAGACATCACTTCATTAGGGACCATGTTACAAAAGGGGACATTGAGCTACATCAAGTAGCAACTGAAAATCAGCTAGCTGACATATTCACTAAACCACTGGCCTTTGACTCATTCAGCATTTTGAGAACCAGATTAGGAGTGATTGATATAAATGCTTGATTCTGATGACTGCTGATTTCTGATTGTTCGGATTGGTATTCTATTTTCCGTTAGTTAGTTTTTTTTGTTTTTATTATTTGCTTTCAGTTGATTTTATTTCCTCTGCTGATTTCTATTTTAGCCTTACTGTTAGTTTGATTTGAGTATTTACTTTGCTGTGATTTTCTACCTATTTTTATTCACTGGTTCATATCTTGCACTTATTATTTTATGCTTTTCAAAATCTGATCACCGCTCACTACTTCTGATAATCTGAATTTTTGACTGGGAGTTTTTATCTTGTTTTGGTTTGGAAGCTGGTAAGTAGTGATTGATTCCACTGAATCCGTTAAAGGGAAGAAACATTGATGATTATTTCTCTTCCTCTAACTCCTTTACTGATGTATAGTTTCTTTTGGATAAAAATCTTCTTCAAAATTAAAATATTAGTTTTTGAAATAGAGATTATTTTATCTTTCTACAGTAATCTGCCTCATATCAATAGTATTTTTCAAAGTCTTGAGTCATTGTTTAATTTTCTAAACCAAGTGATTGCATTTATCATATGATGTATGGCTTTTATTTTGTGAATCGTTCTTCCTTACTATGGAGAGTCATCTCCTATATCTTGAAGATAATCTCACAGCGGAGACTCTTTAATGATTATGAAAAGGAGAAAGCTTATAAAAGATACGCAGTGCGCCAGATAATTTGAAAATGAGGCATAAAATGAGCCCAAAACTGAAAAAATGCGAAATTGCCAAATTGGATACACAAAGTGTATCAAAAATCAAAAGATGCGCAAAGTGCCAACCAATTTGAAAAAGAGGCACAAAATGAGCCCAAACCAAGCTTTCCTCCTTTTCAGATTGTTAAATGTCTTAGAAAAATCCGTGCGCCACTTAATATTTTCAAAAGCTTGAGTTTGAAAATCCTGATTTCTAATTTTTTACTTTGTAACACTATTATATCAGATATTTTTATGGAACGAGGCTTAAAAGGATCTCTTTTCAAATCTAATCTCTTTTCTTCTGAATCGGATTTTTGTTTTGAAAGAGGTTTGCATCGATAAGGTGCCCGGGGTCAGAGTTACGAAAGTTGATTTTTTCAACCTTTTTCTGGACTTCAGCGCTGTCAATCATCTTCTTATTAGTTTTTGAATCTAAAATCAAGGAAAAATTCTGATTTACTCGAGCAGCTTAATAAAAAAAACTTTGCTTTTCAGTGTTTTTATTGTGAGTTTTATTCATTTTTGGTTTATTTTGATTTCATGGTTGTGTTTTTAGGATCCTGATCAATCTTCTTCATCATCCATTTTTTTTCTATTTTCTTCACATCGTCCTGGACGATATATCGATCATCCTGGACGATCCAAACATCATCCTGGACGATTCATTCAAAATCATCCCCACACTGCTCCTGCTGCTGAAAAATCCTAATTATTGGTGATCGTCCTGGACAATCCTTACATTGTCCTGGACGATATGATACATATCTTCCTGATCTGATCAAACGGCTGACATTGCACCAATTATTATCCATCGTCCTGGACGATCCACCTCATCGTCCCAGACGATCCACGTGTCAGCCGCTGGACGATTGGAATTCGGCTCGTCCGACATATTTATTGTATATCATCCCGGACGATCCACCTAATCGTCCTGGACGATACTTTTTGTCAATGGTCGTCCAGCCTGACTCCTCAGGATGATCGCCTGTGTCTAATCATCCTGGATGATATCTGATCGTCCTGGATGATCGGACCGCCTTTTTTACCAATCATCCAGGACGTCATAAATGACCATATCATCCCGGACGATGTCGCGATCGTACGGGATGATCAGGTCGTTTTCTATATAAACAGTAGTTTTCTTCAGATTTTTCCACACCGTTTTTCTTCCACTCTCCTTCTACTTCCTTACACTTTGGATTCCTAATGGCTGATGGCAAAATGTCTCATCAAAAGGGTGCCAGTTCCTCCCGGGGACCGGTTGATCCTCGCTTCCCCAATGAAGCCGATCAGGCTGCCTACGAGCGATACTGCGAAGTGGGGATCACACCATCGAAAATCATAAATCCCCGCACTCTCACTTATCCTGTCCTTGACCTCTTCGCACACACCTCCCTCACCTTCATCATGACTCTCACATTTCCCTTTAGTTCTGAACTTCTCCGCATTTTCTTTGCAAACTTGCGGATTTCAGCTGATTATTCCACTCTCCATTCTTATGTAAATCAGCGCCCCGTTGAACTTACCTATCAGGACTTTCACAACATTCTCCAACTGTCCGTCACAAGCGACAAACTCCACACCCTTATCACCGATCCAGACTATGATTGGAGTGTCGCCAATCATTTCCTTTGCAATACCAATGCCCCTTATCATGACAATGCCTGCTCCACACTTCTTAAGGACGCCCGGACTATTCAGCATGTTCTTCGTTCCTATGTCATTCCAAAGGCAGGGGATCAGATTCACATCACCCCACTCCTGTCCTTGACCACCTACTACATCCTGGCCAATAGGGAATTCTATGCCACAGACCTTATTATCTGGTACCTCGAGCACCTCACCACCATTCAGGATCCAGGTCATCGCCGTCGTCGAAATCTAGCCTTAGGACACATCGTTTCCTATGCCCTCAAAACCAAATATGACCTGCAATATCCCGCAGCTCCAGATGTTCCTCCTTCCTTCCTCACCAACAATGCCTTCCATGTCCTACACAGCACACGACTACATCCGGAGCCCGCCCCGGATGTTGAGGAAGAGGAGGAAGAGGCCATTCCAGTTCCTGCTGCACCAGAGGCACCTGCTCCCCTTCGCATTGCCTCTCCCTTTGACCACCTGGTGCAGCGTTTCAATCACTGGGAGGCCAGATTTGACTCCTACGTGGTTGCCCAGGAGCAGCGGCACACCGAGGACATCCAGCGCTTCACTGACTTTGCTGCGCAGCAGCAACAGCAGCATGACCAGGACATCGCCTGGATTGGAGCCCACTTTCAAGCCATTCACCATTACTTCAACCCTCCACCGCCACCTCCTTCTTCCGATCAAGATCCGCCTCAATTTTAGTTTACTGTTTTGTAGTTGTTCTCTCTTATATTTTGTACTTGTATTTCCGTTTTCTATTTTACCCTCCTCCTTTTTGTGATGTCAAAAGGGGGAGTTAGTTGTAGTCATTTTAGTTTTTATTATGTGTTATATTTTCTGTATTAGTTTGATTATTAAATGAAATTTTAAAAAATATATATATGTTTTTAGATCTCCTGTTTAGTTTTATTTTCAAACTACTGTACAAATATTTGCCATCATCAAAAAGGGGGAGATTGTTGCAAATTTGGTTTTGATAATGACAAATATGTTTCCAGTGTGTTTTGCTTGGCTAATCTGTTTCAGGCACAAAAGACCACGAGCCACTCAAGCCAACTCAAGATCGAGTCCAAGTGTGTCCAATGTACTGTTTTTCATTTTATTGAGTTAATTGTAATGTAACTGATCCCCTAGCTAAGTAACTTTGCACACAAACACTCAGGGGGAGAGCTTGAGTGAATTAGAGTTTCTGTTCAGTTTTTGGTCAGATCGTCCTGGACGATATTCACATCATCCTGGACGATCAGGTAAAAATAGAAACCCTAATTAGGGCAACTAAGTTAAAAGGGTCTGATTAACCAGATCATCCTGGACGATCTTTGGATCGTACGGGATGATATGCTCAAATCAGAAATTCTCAGCCGCCAGATCAAGTTAGGCAAGTTTTTTTTTTAGTTATTTGGTCTGATCGTCCTGGACGATACGTGTATCGTCCTGGACGATTCAGTACAATTATGCCTAATTTAATCTGGTAATTAAGGAAAGCAATTTATTTTTGATTGATACGATCATATCATCCTGGACGATCGCAGTATCGTCCCGGACGATCATGATCGTCTAGTGCATTTTAGTTGTACGACCCGAACTGTGTTCAGGATGATTTTGGCACTTTTTGAACTAATAGTACAGGACGATATCCCTATCGTCCTGGACGATCAAGTCATTTTTTGGTCATCCGGCACAGATTTCTCTGGACGACCCGAACTGTCTTCTGGACGATATTCCTCGATTTGCACTAATCATCCCGGACGATCACAGGATCGTACGGGATGATATGAATAATTTTTTTACTGATCGTCCAGAAGAGCCAGATCGTCCAGGCTGAAACAGTTGAATTTGAACTGATCGTACAGGACGATCTATCGATCGTCCTGGACGATCTTGGCCGACCAGTTGAGATTTAGGGCAAATTTTAAGCCCTCCTATAAAAGAACTTTTTCTTGAAACAAGAAAAATCTTTTGCCACCTTCCTTCCCTGAGAAACCCTAGAGAGAGAGAGTTGGGAGAGAGAGAGAAGATCTTGTGAGGGGGAGTTAGTGAGGGATTCACTAAGGTTGCTCCAAGCACGGATCAGAGTCGTCTTCTCCGCTCGTCGTCTTTCGTCTAGTCGGTGTTCGTCGTGGGAGGATCGTTCGCAAGAAGATCCGGGGTTCTCTGCCCGCTTCAGGTGGAAGCAAAAGGAGTTCGAAGGTTCTCTGCCTGCTTCAGGAGGAAGCAAAAGGAGGTCAGGTTCTCTGCCTCACCGTGTGGTGAAAAGGAGGTGTTTGTACAGGCTTCTCCGCCTTGCTGTGGGAGCAAAAGGAGAGACACTTTTTGTTTAGTGCAATACCCGAAGGGGAGGATCTGGGGAGTGGACGTAGGTCAAGTTGACCGAACCACTATAAAATCTGGTTTGCTTTTCTGATTCAATTTTGCACTTTATTTTTTCGATATTAACTGCTTGGGTGAATATTTGTGATTGATCTTTTCGTTCTTGTTTACTTATTTCCGCTGCTAAAGTATCGAAAAGATTTTCATTGTTATCGTAAAATTTTTAAATAACCAATTCACCCCCCCCCTCTTGGTTAGCCTCGGGATTAGTTCACTAGGGCTTAACATCCCTTTCGAACTTTCATATAAACCCCCAGGACTCGCTTCAGAATAAATTCAGATACTCACATACATATAGAACACTCACAGACATATGTAAAAGAGCATAAGGTTACCTTTACTAATCCTGGTTAGAATATGCATAATTGCATGTCGCTTCACTTGGTATTACACACATATATATACAAATAACTTAATCAAATATTAAAATATTAAAATCTATACTATCCAACTTCTACCCACTTATAATCAATCCTACTACTCTAGATACAATTTAATTCTTCAAATAACTATTACTCTTATACTACATTGTGATGCCCCAAGATTTAATTGGGGAAGAATAGTCTATTTTATCTCATATTTTATCTACCAGAGCCTCTGATAGTTCATTAATATAAATAAGTCCAACAAAAATAATTATAAATCAATTTACAATTCTATATTCTTCTCTCAAAATTTATGTATAATAACCAAAAAATCATTTTATAACATTATTTTGTCTTTAAACACTCTTGTTTACAAAGAATAAAACCAAAATACAAAACTAAACTAAACTTAATGATCCTGATTAGTGTCACTTCACTTGATTATGATCCCTTCCTAAAAAATATACAAAAATTATAAAGTGAGCTAACCGCTTAGTAGGTCATTAGATCCTACAATTACAATCAATGCAAGACACTAATAATAAATATGTATATTTTATCTTAAGTAATATAATATATAGAGATCTATATAAATCGAAATCAATCAATGAACAATATGAATTTGTGTGAACCAGTATGATCAGTAAATAAATGTTGGCCAATAAATCTTTTGGATATCAATAAATAAGAGTAAATAAGCAATCACTATATAAATAAAAATGTTATATAAGCCTTCAATAATATTACAGCTAAGCTATTACCTATGGGTTATATGCTTGCACCAGCCTTACCAATCATATAAATCTATCTATCTCATCATGCGTATTATCATGTATGCTATTATGTGTCAATTAATACATCATATACTATCATATGAATTATGCATGTATATATATGCCATAACAATACTAAGCAATGCAATACATCTAACTATCATTTGGTGTTTTCCCACTCTATCACATCAATCAATCTTTAAACATGTGATTTTCATTTAAGAGTCATCACTCTCTACCTGTTGATTAAATTCATAATCAATCATTGACTCAATCCAATACTACACCACAAATCTTTTGATTTCATGGAAAGCATGTCAACCCAACCTTCTATATAAGGATTCAATCGATAGGCAACCCTCATCAGTCATATCATTTATAGCTAGTCTTTCTTACTTACATACTCATGCTATTTCATATATATCATATCATAATTGATCATCACATAACATGTGTGTATTCAATGCAAATAACATTATGTATAGTATGCTCATTAGTACATATGTATCATGCTAGAATGCATGTTAGGTAAGATGAATAATAAATATATACATATCATATATTTCATGCCAAAGGTAATACACTGATGTATGATCATTTCATACTTGATTTTATCCTACTTATTTTTAAAAAAAATCACATATATACAAAACCAAATGGTGAAATCTCAATATAAATATATCAAAATATTTAGGGTGATGATATCAATCACATATCAATAGTTGCACGATGAAAGTTCACTAAATTAGGGGATATTGCATTTTTATCAATGTTAGGGGAGATAAATTATGGGAGATAAAAATTATCGAAAATAGAAATAGGAATTGGGTTATCCACCACAATCAAATGAAATCTTATAATAGGTTTGGCAGATCAAAATACTCCGAAAGACCTTCTCTCTCCTCCTCTTCTGCTTTCTTCCCCTACAAGGTAGAGGGGCAGATGTTAAGGTGGTAATATATATATATATATATATATATATATAAACATCATTAAATGCATGCCATCATGGCACTACAAACCCATAATACTGTGGCACTAAATGCAGGAACCCTAGTTAATGTAAATTAGATAACAGAGCACCACACTCAATACTAACTCCCTAGCTCCCCCATACCCCTGTACTCACTTGCGTAGTGTTGTAATGCTATAGTTTAATTTTAATATTTTTATTTTCCTTTTTAAATTTTGGATTATTATACAAGATGTGCTAAAATAGGCTAAATTGTAGGTTCCACTTTCATATGTATGAAGTGAATGACATGATGGGCACCATGGAGTTTGGCAATACTTGTGCTGGGAGGATCCCATAGAAGTTGAGAATCTCCTTAAACTAACAACACAGTAAGAAGCACAACTCCAAGGAGAAGTGGGCACAATTAATGCATCATTGTAGGGAGTGTTCAAGCATTTATCCTCACTCACTGTTCTCACTTCTAGGTCATTGTGGAGAAGTAGTATGCATGGCCGACAAACTTAGTGCACTCAATTGACAACCAAGACTTAGGGAGATGATCTAAATTAGTGAACATCACAATAAATTTTATTAAAGCATCCATGGAAACAATAGAACACTCATAGAAGAAAAGGAAGGAGAGCATAGTAAGGGAAACTGTAGCTTGCACCTATGAGGGACCAACCCTAATATTTATAGGTAGAAGTATTATATACAAATATCGAGGTGCCCCCACATTAGCATTAAATGCATAAATATTACCTTCACTCTCTATTATTCCACAGAGATTTGGAAACTCTTACTCACTCGTCTTAGTGAGTAGTCACCAATATACGTCTTCTCACTTGCTAGTCTAGGTGAGCCATTACACCAAAGAACATTAATTAACTAGACACATAATCACACCTTCTCAATCATCATAATAAAGTAAAACTCACAAATCTAAAAAATCACATAAGTATTGTACTCATCATTTGAAGGATACATATTGTTGCCCTCCATAGTGATCGAACTCAAGTACTCACAAGGTAGTCTCACTCTTTGCATATACAATACTCACCACATCATAAAAAAAAGAGTGCAAAGGCTGTAAACATAATCTAAACATAACATTTTATTAAATAATATGGTTTCTTACATAATTCTCAACAAGCACAAACATAACATATACAATAAAAAGAAAAGTGGTGCAAGGCTACTTACCACCATGAAGAGACTCACACATAGGGTCCAACACCATCAGTTGTAACAACCTCTTTATCCTAGCTAAGAAATATAATTCAAACTTGCCACTTGCCATGAAGTTGGATGCTTTCTCCTGATGGTAGACTGCCCACATATCTGACTTCAAGTAGTAAACTCAGTAACCACCTTCTAGGCTATAGCTCCTCATGAGCTTCCTAACTCACCAAAACCTTAAAGGTTCATATCTTCTCCAAGATGGTCAGTCTCCTAGTGAACTCCTCTAGTGAGAACAACCCTGAGGGAGGGAAGATGTCGATGGAGTGACTGGATGATAATGAGCTTATAGGCTTCTCCTTGTATGACTCATAGACATGCTCCTCTATCTCCTACTCAGTTTCTATTTCAACCTACACGACTATGACACCCACCACCTGCTCTACAATACCTACAAGTTTGGTCACTCCTTAAGGCCCAACATCTTGAAATTCTTTAATAGGATGTGCCCCTTTAATCAATAAAAAATGCTCATTAATGGATATATCTAAAAAAATGTAGAGGCTCATCCATGAGCTAATCATGTATAACAATCTCTAATGAGCACCAAATGGATGATACAATAACTCGCTCGGTGGATGCCACAGTAGCTTGCTCGAGGAAATGCAGACTATAAACACTCTCACAATGAGCACCTTTTCCTAATAATGAAATTCACAAATACATAAACTTTTTTAATTTTCTCTTACTTGCCCCAGGGAGAAGAGCTTAAGAACTCACGCCGATCACAGTAAAAGCCACCACCTCCACAACCTCTGCTAGTGAATGCCCTAACACTACTAGCCTTATCCATATACCAAGAGGCTCATCCTCTTCATCAAGAGGAAGATGGATCCCTACAGGAATATCAACACCTCCAACAATGGAAGGCACTATATTATTAATCAATGTAGTCGATGTATTAATGGTCTTAATTATCAATCTCGGGTAAACCATACCCTTTTTATTCATGTGGGCGATGATGAGGTCATGAGCCTCCTACTTCCTAGGCGCCTTTGTTGATTCCTCCACTTAGCCATATCTCAATCACCCTATTTTTAGTTATCTCAACTCACCCTTAAGGGAAGGCGATCTTCTTTGAAGCTCTCATGCGAATGTGGGTTATCATTGCTAAGTTCATTCTCTCAAGTCTCACAGGCTCTCAGAATGCCAAACCAAAAGCAATGCTCTCTCAATATAAATCACTTATTTATAAAGGGACAAATTGAAGGTGGTATCATGTCACCATCATCAATGTAAGTTCAACACAATCACTGAGGCTATAGTAAAAATAGGGCAATAAATCTACATTTACTTTCTCTCTTTATATTTGGTAGTCACATTTTATATTATTCACTTGTCATTTTCATTGCTCGCTATCAAAGGGCCAAGTAAATATGAGAGCTAAATATATACTCGCATATGCCATCATAAGAAGTTAACAGGTAGTCGATGGGATATGATAGAGAAGCTCACGCTCTAAGGGGTCCATAAGAGGAACTCTCTTAAGTATCCAAGTGGCACTACTCACCTAGAACCATAGGAGAACCTCCACAACATGATTAATAGGTGCTACTCGCCCAAGCCTACTTAGGTGCTTGTCGTTTTTATAAGGTGAATCGAGGATTCCTCATCAAAGTAGCATCTTGATAGCCATCACATATCTGGATCACCATCTTAGTTTATCACTCTCTATTAGAAACGATCAGTCTCATGTAAACTCAGTAACAAGAAAGAACTTATCCAGGGGAATCTCAGTTCATCTTGCCACTACCATCTAGCATGAGGCCTCCCCCGGCCCTTTTGTAATAACATTTCACTCACCTTCCTCTTCTCAAATAATCTAATATCTCTCACATAAGTCACCAACAACATCAATTAGACCATTGGTTACAGGTCCTCTCATCTCAGCACTCACCCAAGCCTACTCACCTACTTGGCACTATTGAGCTCTTCAAGTGATAACTCACTAGAGCCCTTTCCGACTTTGCCCTCCTTCAGCTAATTAGAGGTTGACATGTTTCTAGGATAGTATATGTAGCATTATATAGGTGTTCCTTAAACTATTATGCTTTTTTTGTGGCCTTTCCTGTAGTCCTCACCTTATAAAAAAGAGGTGATGAGGAATAGTTTGGGACTTCTTAGACTTTTGATTCTTGAATTATTCTAGTGGATCCTGTGCCAGCTTATAGTTTTCTTAAGCATTCTATAGATTATCTCTTTTTGTTAAGTTTACTCTCCACTACCCATTCTCACATAGGTTCAAACTCACTCACTCACTAGGTAAGCCTGCTAGACCACATAAGCATTTGGATCCAACACTTAAAAGTCAAAGCATCACGATGAGAATAATTAAATGAGCACATATTTATTTAGATTTGATATCATGAAATTAGTAAAATGTTGAAAGAATATTGTATAATCAAAAGGATTAATATAGTCTATCCCATAGTGTGTTTATGAATTTGGACTAAAATAATAAAAATATCACTCCAAATATTTATAAATTGCACATTGTTCTTCACATGCCTGGGACTTAAACCTTCGACTAGTGGGAGAGATCTCTGCTTGACGATTGGTGTTAATAATCACTAGCAACGACCATCATTGCCTGATAACCTCACCTTACCATAGTTGCTAGAACACCATTACCTGATTGTGCCCTACAAAAAAATTAATTTTTAACGACATATATATTAAGGCACTTTTATTTAAGTGCCTTAAGAGATATCTAATAGGGCATATTCTGATTTCGTGCTAATTAACTGAGCGATTTGGCGCTAATAAAGCCATCATGGGATAAGTTATTGTGTATTTCATCTTGCTCGTATTCAACTGTTTCACCTCCTTCCGAATGCCACTCCGCCCTATGTGCGTTCTCTTCCTGTTTACCATTCCCGTATTCTCGTTGATTCGCTACCACTACATCGTCAATCGTGACCGCCGCATCAGATAAAATGATTTCAATCGTGCCTTAATCCTTCGTATGTTGAATGCCCACTATCTAGGGTTTAATAAAATTTTCTTCTTTCTTCTTTTGATTTCTTGGATTGTTGAGGTTCTTGCAATTTCTGAATGGTTGAACGCCCACTGTTTGTATATTGCTGAAAGATAAATCTTCCGTTGATCTTGAAGTTCATTAACACGTTGGTCTGATTTTAGTTTGCTTCATGAAAATATTCGGTTAGTCTCTTTCTTTAGTTGACTTGATTGTAGCTTTTTAACAACATTGCAATAATTTTTTTCGAATGTTTTGATATTAACAAGTCTATGCATTTAAAATCCATTCACGATAAAATATGAATTTCTTCCTTGCTTTGCCATGCTCAGTGTTGATATTGATTCTCTTATCATTATTGCTGTGTCGTAGCAATGAACACTTGAACTTTGATGTATTCCCACTTAAAATGTACCTGGTCAAGTTGAACCCCACCAGGGGGTGCCGCCCCCTTGAACCCCCAGCCATATAATAGTTTAAAAGACCAATTTTGGGAATTTGCACTTGATTAAAACTTGATATTTAAATAAAATGTCTTCATTTTGTGCTAATACACAAAATGCTAGAAAGAATAGCTTACATCCATTCTTAAATTATCAGAAAAAACTCATTTGAAACCAATTTAATGAAAGCCATGAACGTGAAAACATTATTTGTTGAAGTTATCAATGTGAGAGTAATGGAGACTCGAAGTATACACAACAAGCTACTAATAGCACCCCATTAAGAGCCACTCAATATTCTCAAAATGGTGATGTATACTTATGAACTTGTAGAGCCATATTTTGATCTTTCATATGTTCTTACAAATTTTTGTTAAATCTTATAAACTTCATATATATATATATATATATATATATATGTTGGAACTAAAGTTGCAGTCAAAAGTGTTATTGATTTTATTAAAACTGTGGCAATTGGATATATTCAAAGTATGGATCCTACACATCGGATTGGTAACTATCCATTAGATCCAAATTGGTGTTTAGTGCATATAAACATTCCTGTGAATTGGGAAGAACACTTGATTAGACCATATAGTACTTTAACAACAATTGGATAGGTAATTGGAACTTATGTTGCATGGCCTCAAGCTTTAGTAAGTATTTTTAATTTTAAATATTAAATTTTTTATTAAGTAATCAAATTAATTTAATTCAAGTTGTTTGTGAAGACGATTGATATATAAGAAGAATTATAAATTTCTGAAGAGTCTACTTGGATTTGAACTGTCTTACATGTACTATAATTTTTTTTATATGTTGATAATATTTGATTATATGGTTACTCTTTCTTCATTAGAAACAATGATAGAGGGAGAGAGAGAGAGAGGGAGAGAGAGCGATAAGGTGAGTGAGAGAAAGAGAGGGTTCGACAGAAATTTAATTCAGGTTGTTCTTTTGGTATGCTAAGCAAGTGAGTGCTGGTAAGTACCATTTTGTCAATGGAGGTGAAATGGAACTCTTGCTTTTGGATGTTTGACTTTGGCAACCAGAGTTGCTTATATTTTCCATGAACTTATTTCAGTGTTTTAGATGCATTTTTGATGTTTTTGCCCATACTGAGTACTCTTGTTAGCAGTACTTTTCAATTTCCTTATTCATTTTGGTAAGTTATGGTTTTGCTGATAATTGAAATAGGTTTTTCTTCATTTTTTTGCTCACTTTTTGGTTACAATCTTCAATAAGTCTATTTTTTTCCTAAGATTGTTACTGCTTTCATATTTCTTGTAATTTCTATATTCAATCAATGAAAATGGGATTTAACGATAGTAGATAATTCTACACTGCATGCAACTTCAAATCCACTAAAAAATGGTGATTTTATTCTCACTTACAATATAATGAAAATAAAATCAGCATTTTATGAAACATTTATCCTATATACACAACCTACCAAAAGAGTCCCTAGCAAGTTTGGATTCAGTGTTGTGGTTCTGATTATTTTTTTGGAAACTTATAAGCCTGATGCTTATTTATCTAAAAAGATTTCTATGTGAAAAAGCAATAATGACATTCACAGGAGACCCACTGATTGGCTGGAAAGGTTTTAAAAATTCATAGTGCCATCTTACTCTAGTATCAATATCTGTCAATTTGTGTTTACTTTAACTCATTAATTATTTTTTAATGGATTTACATATTTGGATTAATTGCTCCGCAAAGGCAGTTGGGCATATTCATGCTCAGCTTGGTCAGACTGAAAAGGCCTTAGAAATCTTTCGGAAAGCAACACGTATTGACCCAAAGGATGTTCAGGTAAATGTTGCAATTGATTTTGATTCGTAGCCACAAAGATGAATGATATGCTAATATGTATTGATTTGAGGATGCCTCATCTCTTATTTAACAATTGAATAGTGTACTATGCCCATATTATTCTAATTTAACTTGTATATAATATCAAGCTTGCAGTTTCTAAATTTGCATTTTCAAGGTGTTAGTATCCTGAAGCTCATCTAAAGTGGCCTATTTTGGACAAATTAGTTGGATAATTATATGGTCAAAAAACCCATATGTGAACTGTTTTCTCAATGCACCGGCATTAATACTTTATATTTGTCCATCTAATCCGAATGTAAATAAGCATGAGGTTGTTTGATTTGTTGTATTTATAATGTCAGGTAAATTTTGATGGCATTTACTTCGCAGCATATTCTTGAATTAAGGTAAGGACGAGGAGTATGGCAGTCCATTAACTTCTAGCCCAACACAAATAGTTACTTTGCATTTGAGCTTACACCCAACTAAGCAGCCCCTATAAAAATCTTGTAACCACTGGACTTGGCTCCTGCCTGGGTTATGATGAGGGGTTAATATATACAACCCAACTGTTGCATAGACGAGGTACAATCTTTGTTTGGTTCTTTGATTTCTGGGTCACAACGAAGAGAACCTAATTGTTCTAAAGCACTGTCACTTTATGTATGATGAACCTAATCGGAAGTACTTTTTCCTCAATTTAAGTAATCATATGGAAAGCTGGCTAATTATTAACTTCATGCGCTTTTCCAAATAAATAGTGTAATATTTAAGGTTGTTTAAGAGATATTCAATCCTTCAAGTTTTACGTTCCCATGTTCACT
Organism: Dendrobium chrysotoxum; assembly: GCA_019925795.1. NCBI lineage: Eukaryota > Viridiplantae > Streptophyta > Magnoliopsida > Asparagales > Orchidaceae > Dendrobium > Dendrobium chrysotoxum. The sequence goes on from CM034297.1 coordinate 41,128,406, forward strand.
GCATCAGGTTTGCATGTTAGATTTCTGAAGATATAATTTTGTTGAAGCTACAGTTGTACTATATATACCCTACAGAACTATTAATAGAATTTATGCCTTACTGCAAATCTTGTGCAGGTTTGAGAAAAAAGTGCATACAATATAGATGAATGGGTTCGGTACATTACAAGGGCTGGATCATATGAAATTAGATGTTAAGACTTGGCATTGCATATGTTGTTCACAAGAGGAGAAGAGCTTTGTGAACTAATGATACCAGAATGCAATGCTGAGTAACTGAATCACATTAAATATTTTCTTATATATATTCTTTTGCAGCAGAACCGGCAGCACACCAGTGTTAGATTAGAACTGTAAATTTCCCAACAGGTTAGATGAACTGCAGCTGATATTTTGGTTTTTGAGTTGATTTTGTTATTTTAGCGACGTTTAATTGTACTATTTTTTTCAATTTTTTTTTCTTAAAATGTTCTTATGTTTAGATGATGAGGCACCTGTGCTGGTTATTGAATCTTCATTGGTTATTGAGATAAGTATCAAATAAGAACAACACCTTCCAAATGAAACAGAAATCTGCCAGAGATTAAGAAGTAGATCAAATATGCTACTTACCTATGTTATAGTGTGATAACAAATGCGAAGATCTTGTAGTTGAAGAAATAATTGATATGAAGTCTGAACTTTTATATAATAAATCAAAGAATGAAAAAATTCTGCTCAAAATAAAGTGAGAAGTACATTCGATATGAACCAAATCACAGGAATTATGAAAGATTAAGTCCTGTGACACAACCTGGAAATGAAATCAATAAAAATGAAAACCTTGGAATTTCTTTGGTTGCTGAAAATAAAGAGGTTCAAGCTAGCAAGCTTGATGATCCCCAGATTTACCAGCAGCAGCTTGAACCATCAACTGGGCGGTCAGTATGTATAGAAGCAGCAAATCCATTGAATAAGAATCTACCTTATCATGGTAGCCAATTATATCAGTGCTCAGATAATGACGAGTTTATGCTACAACAATCATTATACCAATCTTTTGCACCAAACAGTTCGCTCAACTCCAGTAGACCAGATAATCTATTTTTATCTGCAGTTGACAGTGCTGAAAGTCCTTCGGTAGGCATATCTTCCATCTTGAATTTGGAATCCCTCAATCCATTTTTTTTGTCAGACAATCGTCTTGGAGCAGGAGATGAGACACTCAGGTTTTGGAATGTTTTCCCATCTCCCAAGTATCAGGTTGGTGATGTTCTGCACCAAATGAAATTCTTTTGTAGTGACATTGTTTATCGAGGAGTGTGTGATTTTCTACTCCATTGCTAAATCCCAAATTTACCATTATGTATTTATTTCTTACAATATGAATTAGCAAACAAGAATTGTTATTCTATGGTAATATTTGGTTTAATTTCAGAGCACTGAGAACAGGATTGGAGCTTTCTCTCTTGATAGAATCAAGATTAGGTGACAATTGGAGATAAATCAACAGATTTGGATGGCAAGTCTTTGTTTATGTTTTGTTGGCTATCCTGACACGTTCTCTGGAGCCCTGAAAGCACAGAGTTAAACTTAATTTGTTCCAGCATTTGTCTTATTTATCTCAGATTACAAGTTTGGGGATGCAGGACAAGGGCAAGGGCAGTCAGAAATGGGGCTGAGCCAAAGGCTACAAGTGGAAGGAGAGCTGCCATTTCATAAAAAACCTGGAATCAATTCTTCTTATTTCCTCAAGTGCACCAACTCCACTTATGCAACTGCCCAGGTCCACTCTAATTTAACTTAAATCACAGTGAAAACAACTCACATTTTATTAAAAAAAACTAATTAAAACCATGGGATATGATATGTCAAATTCTTTATATTGGCTCTAGTTATCATTTATAGTTAAATATACTTCTGCTATTGTATAGAAAGCTAATAGAAGTCAAGTTTTTGGTACTAAGTGTGATGATTTTTTTATATATAATATATTAGAATCATACATTGATACTAGGCTGCCTTCAGCTCATAAAATGTGACTTTTTACCTGCTATTTACACCTTGATTCTAAACTATTCTTTGTAACTTACAGTTTATATCAAGATCTTAAGATTTATATATGATGATTTATTCAACTTGGATAATTCAGATTTGGATAAAGGTTATTTTTTATTTGAACTCTAATGACATATGGATCGTTACTTCAAGTTTTTTAAAAGTTTTTTGGTTCAGAGAACTATCTTTAGTTCGTTATTTACAGGATATTGTGTCTCTAGTTTTCTGAGCTCTGTTGGGTTTCTTCATCATATATTAGTGATACGTCATCGGAAAATTATCTTGATCGGGCACGAATCTCGAGGAAAAATTCAAGTTGGAAACTTCAAAAATTAATTCGGAGACCATTTAAACTCCGATTTCAGCAAGCTTATAGTCGAACTGAGCGTCTCGGAAATACGAATCCAACAACACCAAATTCGACTCAATCCGAGCTCAAACGAGTCCAAATCAAGTACCCGAAGCGCTGTTGGAAGCATCAAACAGTTATTTGAGTTACCAAACGGTCTCCGATTTTGACGAGCTTATAGTCGAATCGAGCGGCTCGACGAGACGAATCCAACGAGCCCAAGATCGTAGAATTCTGATACCATTAAGACCTTCAAATGCTCAATAAACAGTTCATGATCAAGGGATTCAATATCGGCCGTTCATCCGGATCACTCCTTATTTGCCCATGATCCTTCATCTATTTACGGGCTATGCCACTCCAGAAAAACTATAAATAGCCCCTCATTTCTCTTAAGAGGGGACCCAAGCCAAGAAGAAAAGAAGGAGAAGAAGAAGAAGAAAAGTGTAGGAGGGAACAGCTCCTCCTCGACCACCGCCGGTACTTCGCAGGAATTCCGCCGGATCACCACCGGAGCACCACCAGGCGTCCAAGGGACGCCGGAGCTCTGCCCGACGCCGGAGCAACATCGGAATTCTGCCCGACGCCAGAATTCTATCCGACGCCCGAGTGACGCCGGACTTCTTTCCAAGTGACGCCGGAATTCTGCTCGACACCCGAGTGACGTCGGAACTCCGCTTGGCCTTGTAACCGATACTCATTGTAATCTGATCGTCCTGAATCTAAAGGACGAATCAGTCTCGTGTATTTCATACAACACTAGTGGAACTTTTTCAACTGGGCGTGGCCCCGTGGTTTTTCCCTTATTCAGGGCTTTTCACGTAAAAATCCTGGTGTTCTTTCATTCTTCTGTTTGTGTGCTGGATATACGTACAACGCTGAGACGGAAATTTAAACTCTATCGCCGCGTATATTTAAGTCCGCAACAGTTTGGCGCCGTCTGTGGGAAACTTATCCCACAACTTCAAGTATTGCTACGATGGTCAATAGGCGTAGCAATCGCCTCATAGGAGCCTCCCGCTCCCACTCTCCCCAATCCAGAAACCAGTCTATAAATCGTGGACATCAAGTTTCTGCCTCCTTTCTTCCTGGGGGGCAACACATTGCTGGAGAAGGAACCTCAGGGCCTTCTTTGGAGGAGCGAATCCGAAAGATGGAAGAATCTCAAAACGAGATCCTACACCTCCTGCGAGAGACTCGACAACCGACCCTAGCACCTCAGGAGGAGGTTCTTCTCCCTCGAGATCCGCCACGTGTTGAAGCTGTTCAAATCGAACATCTTCAAGCTGAGATTCCTCTTCCTCCACCCAGGAGGCTTTCGCAGTCACATCAAGATAACGAACTGGCTGATACAGCAAGTTCTACCCATCCTCCGCACACAGGTCGGCAATCTCTCCTTCCTCAAGACCTCCCTGAGGAGCTAGCCCAACATCACATTGCTGAGCTCCCTCGCAATATCCTACGCCACGAACTGCGACGATTGGTTCGAGAAGAGTTCCCTACAGGAGGCGTAAGGCAACCTCTTCATCAGTGGGACTTCCAGGATTCGTCACCCCTGACGGAAGCTATTCTTCAACACCCTATTCCGACAGGATTCAAACTACCGAACATCGACCCCTATGACGGGACAACTGACCCGTACGAGCATATCGATCATTATCGAACAATTATGCATATCCAGCGAGCCTCAGACGCGCTCCTCTGTCAGGTCTTTCCTGCCACCCTCAAAGGACAAGCTCGAACATGGTTCTATTCGCTTCCAGCCGGAACTATTCCAATGTTCGTCAAATTGGCAAAAGTGTTCGTCGAACAATTTGTCGTCAATCGGAGAATTACTAAGGACTCTTCTCACCTCTCGGGGATCCGTCAGAATGAAAGTGAGTCCCTCAAGGAATACTTCAAGAGATTTTCTACTGAAGCTCGTCAAATTCCGGGAGTAGATCCCGAGTTACTTAGAGGCGTTTTCCTCGGAGGGCTTCGTCCGGGCCCATTCTACTCAGCACTTATGCGAGACACGGTCCCTTCATATGCCGACCTGATTCATCGTGTGGAGGCACAAATCTCCGCAGATGAAGCCATAAATGCTCACAGAAAGCAGTTCGAGCAGACAAATGGGAAGCGCAAAGGTGCTCCTGGGATGGATAATTCTTCCTTACAATGGAAAAAGCAAGGGAATAGCAATCTACCTCCTAGGCCCCCATTACCACAACGAGAACCTCGGCAGGAGAAAGAGTACACTCCGCTCAACACATCTCAAGCAAATGTGTTAATGGCGATTCAAGATCAGGACAAAGTGAAATGGCCGCATCCTTCGAAGCCAAATACAGGAAATCAAGATCAGTACTGTCACTTTCATCGTAGTCGTGGCCACACTACTGAAGCGTGTCGGCAACTTAAGGATGAGATTGAAAGACTTATCCGCCAGGGCTATCTTCGACAGTTTATTGGGAACCCACCTACCCGAGAAGAAGCTCGCCCCACTGGGGGGCAAAATCAACAACAACAAAGACAACCATTGAATAATATTCAAATGGTTGGTGAGATTGAGTAATGCTGCAACTTGAACCTTTGTGTTAGTAATACTACTTGTCATGTGTCACCATGTATCTCTTCTATGATCAGTAGGATGTCACTCTAATGTCCTTAGTATTTCTACCAAGTCAAATGATGTGGTTGTCCCTATATGTATCTCTTCTGTTGTACAAGGGAATTATTGTCTTACAGTAATATAATGTGTTGTTCGTCCAGTTTTGATATTGTCTCTTTCTTTAAAAAGAATACAAATAAAAGTGAAAAACTACTGACAAATATAGTCTCTTTATCCTTGATTCGAGAAATACGCAATCTTTATTGTGTCTCAATCACTGGATGATCAATCCCAGGGGGATTCGATCCGACCTCTTCCATACAGGTTAACGTCGTCGAGCAAAGGCTCCGACATACAACCTTGGATAGGTCTCACATCCTTGGTGGATTCTCTCGACCTCTTCCATACAGGTTAACGTCGTCGAGCAAAGGCTCCGACATACAATCTCGGATAGGTCTCACATCCTTGGTGGATTCTCCCGACCTCTTTCATATAGGTTAACGTCGTCGAGCAAAGGCTCCGACATACAACCTCGGATAGGTCTCACATCCTTGGTGGATTCTCCCGACCTCTTCCATACAGGTTAACGTCGTCGAGCAAAAGCTCCGACATACAACCTCGGATAGGTCTCACATCCTTGGTGGATTCTTCCGACCTCTTCCATACAGGTTAACGTCGTCGAGCAAAGGCTCCGACATACAACCTTGGATAGGTCTCACATCCTTGGTGGATTCTCTCGACCTCTTCCATACAGGTTAACGTCGTCGAGCAAAGGCTCCGACATACAATCTCGGATAGGTCTCACATCCTTGGTGGATTCTCCCGATCTCTTTCATACAGGTTAACGTCGTCGAGCAAAGGCTCCGACATACAACCTCGGATAGGTCTCACATCCTTGGTGGATTCTCCCGACCTCTTCCATACAGGTTAACGTCGTCGAGCAAAGGCTCCGACATACAACCTCGGATAGGTCTCACATCCTTGGTGGATTCTCCCGACCTCTTCCATACAGGTTAACGTCGTCGAGCAAAGGCTCCGACATACAATCTCGGATAGGTCTCACATCTTTGGTGGGTTCTCCCGACCTCTTCCATACAGGTTAACGTCGTCGAGCAAAGGCTCCGACATACAACCTCGGATAGGTCTCACATCCTTGGTGGATTCTCTCGACCTCTTCCATACAGGTTAACGTCGTCGAGCAAAGGCTCCGACATACAACCTCGGATAGGTCTCACATCCTTGGTGGATTCTCTCGACCTCTTCCATAAAGGTTAACGTCATCGAGCAGGGCTCTGACATACAACCTCGAATAGGTCTCACATCCTTGGTGGATTCCCTCGACCACTCCTATACAGGTTAACGTCATTGAGCAGGGCTCTGACATACAACCTCATATAGGTCAAATGTCATTGGATGATGTCTTGTATCCCAATCATTGGAAGATCATTCTTGGGGAGATTTAATCTAACATCTTCCCTTAACGTCATCAAGCAAGGGCTTTGACTTACAGTCTCAGATATGTCAAACATCCTAAAAGGATGTCTCTCACATTCGTTCAGACTAATAATACATCAAAAGCACAAAGCATGTCTTACAGATGCAATAACAATTCAGGTCCCTCTAGGGGACAAATCCTCATTTCATATACAATATCATTGGAGTTACATAAATTCAGATTCAAATATACATTTCTTCTCACCAGAAGTTGAAATCAAAAGGTACACTGGTGACACTCATACAAGCTAGTATCATCCAGCAACAAGTAATTTTAACACAGTCAAATATCCTTGGTGGATTTAAGTGACTTCTCCCTTACTGCACGCAAGCATCTCCTACAACTGCTCCTTTAAAGAAAAAACATAACTGGATCATCATCAGACCTCCACTCAGTTGACATTGTTAGTGTATTGCTAGAATTTTGGCATGTCACACTACTTCGGCCTCTTGATTCAGTAATATCTGATGTTGGCACACTTCAGTATGGATGAATATTGCCTTAACACAATGTTACTGGATGTCGACCATCATCTGCCCGTCGCCAGACCCTCGTCGAATTTCTACACAACGTTGTATTTCTACCAGTTGCGTGACTTGCCTCGGATATCTACCCGACATTGTACTTATGCCCGTCGAGGGACTTTCATCGGACTTCTGCCCGACGACGAGCTTCTTCCCGTTGCTGGGTCTCTGCCCGTCGCCGGACTTTCGTTGGAATTTTGCCCAATATTTTCGTCGGACTTCTGCCCGACACCGTACTTCCACTCGACGCAGGACTTCTGCCAATCGCGGGACGTTCGTCAGACTTCTGTCTGACACCGAACTTCCTCCCGTTGAAAGACTTCTGTCAGTCGCGTGACTTTCGTCGAACTTCTACCCGACGCCAGACTTATGCCCGTCATCGGACCCTCGTCGGACTTCAACCTGACGCTGTAATTCATCCCGACGTCGGACTTCTGCCCATCGCCGGATGTTTCTTGGGCTTCTACCCGACACCGAATTTCTACCCGTCATAGGACTTCTTCCCGCCGACGGATTTTTGTCGGGGTTCTACCCGACGCCGTACTTCTTCCCGACGCCTGACTTCCGACCATCTTCAGACTCCCTCCGACTAATATCTCACCTCCACATGAAGGAATGAAAAAGAAAAGAAATTTCTAACTCCGGTACAAGAGGAGGGGCGTTGTCTCAAGTAGGGAAAATCACCTACTGAATAACAACGGAATGCCTCAACTGTCAGAAAAAAGAGGGAAAACCGCTAACTTCTGTGCAAAAGGAGGGGCGCCGAGTTAAGTAGGGAAAGCCACCTACTCAAAAATGGCGGAAGGCCTCAAAATGCCAGAAACTAGAGGGGAGAAGAGATGAATACTCTAACTTCTGTGCAAAAGGAGGGGCGCCGAGTTAAGTAGGGAAAGTTACCTACTCAAAAATGGCGGAAGGCCTCAAAATGCCAGAAACTAGAGGGGAGAAGAGAGGAATACTCTAACTTCTGCGCAAAGGGAGGGGCGCCAAGTCAAGTAGGGAAAGTCACCTACTCAAAAATGGCGGAAAGCCTCAAAATGCCAAAAGCCAGAGGGAGAAAGGAAGAAGGGGCGAGTTTCTCCTAGGCCCTGGGGGTCTATTTATATTATTTTTGAGGGGGGGGAGGATTCCAAAATTTTATTAAATTCCCTGAATTTTTTCAAATTTTTCGGAATTTTTTGGGATTTTTTCGGAATTTTTTGGGCCCCGCCACTTAAAAAAAAAAAAAAAAAAATTTTTTTTAAAAATATAACCGCGCGGTTCCACGCGGTTCAGCGGGCAGACGCGCCCGCTGGCGCGGGCGCCGCCGCCGGCGGCGGCCGGCCGGCCGGCCGGCCGGTTCGGCCGCCTACGCGTTCCCGGGCTCCAATTTCGGGCCCGGACGGTCCAAATTCGACATTTTTGGGGTCCCCGGACACGTTTTTTGACGTTCCGGACTCAATTTTGACACTTTCGGAGCTCAACGGGGCCTCTATGATCAAGTTCGAGCAAACATTTAATTTTTGGAACGCAAATTTTTGCGATTTTGCCAAAGTGAAAAGCCGACACATATATTTTTGGACTCCTGGAGCTTTGACGTCCAAAAATAGGGGGGCAACTGATACGTCATCGGAAAATTATCTTGATCGGGCACGAATCTCGAGGAAAAACTCAAGTTGGAAACTTCAAAAATTAATTCGGAGACCATTTAAACTCCGATTTCAGCAAGCTTATAGTCGAACTGAGCGTCTCGGAAATACGAATCCAACAACACCAAATTCGACTCAATCCGAGCTCAAACGAGTCCAAATCAAGTACCCGAAGCGCTGTTGGAAGCATCAAACAGTTATTTGAGTTACCAAACGGTCTCCGATTTTGACGAGCTTATAGTCGAATCGAGCGGCTCGACGAGACGAATCCAACGAGCCCAAGATCATAGAATTCTGATACCATTAAGACCTTCAAATGCTCAATAAACAGTTCATGATCAAGGGATTCAATATCGACCGTTCATCCGGATCACTCCTTATTTGCCCATGATCCTTCATCTATTTACGGGCTATGCCACTCCAGAAAAACTATAAATAGCCCCTCATTTCTCTTAAGAGGGGACCCAAGCCAAGAAGAAAAGAAGGAGAAGAAGAAGAAGAAAAGTGTAGGAGGGAACAGCTCCTCCTCGACCACCGCCGGAACTTCGCCGGAATTCCGCCGGATCACCACCGGAGCACCACCAGGCGTCCAAGGGACGCCGGAGCTCTGCCCGACGCCGGAGCAACATCGGAATTCTGCCCGACGCCAGAATTCTATCCGACGCCCGAGTGACGCCGGACTTCTTTCCAAGTGACGCCGGAATTCTGCTCGACACCCGAGTGACGTCGGAACTCCGCTTGGCCTTGTAACCGATACTCATTGTAATCTGATCGTCCTGAATCTAAAGGACGAATCAGTCTCGTGTATTTCATACAACACTAGTGGAACTTTTTCAACTGGGCGTGGCCCCGTGGTTTTTCCCTTTTTCAGGGCTTTCCACGTAAAAATCCTGGTGTTCTTTCATTCTTCTGTTTGTGTGCTGGATATACGTACAACGTTGAGACGGAAATTTAAACTCTATCGCCGCGTATATTTAAGTCCGCAACAATTAGAAATTTTAATTACACGTTTTTACTAGAGATTTATTTTAGAGTTCCCACTTATTATATCAATGAAATTTTATTATTAAAAAAAACATTTGCTGTAGATGGATCTAAAATCACTTGAAGAATCCAGTTTAATATTCAGTGTAAGTACCGCATCTTTGAGCTTTTCAAATAAGTAAATCTCAGTTTCTCTCGCAACTTGTATTTTTGTTGCAAATTTTTTTCCAAACAGTTTCTGAACTGGATGTCTAGAACAATTTCGAAAGATATGATCAAGACGTTTCATCCTCATCGTGAGATTATAAGAAATAGTTTATTGTTGTTAGAAATAGTTCATCGTGAGATTATAAAAACACTTGCTGGATCTCTATTAGGGGATAAAGCTAAATAGGAATTTTTTTGTTAGAAATAGTTTATTGTTGTTGAAATTTTTAAATATATGTGGTGGCTTAATTGACAATCCTCTTGCAAATGTCCAGCTTTAATAAGATATAAGCAATCAACATATTCATATTCATGATTTCACATTCCAAATTATTTTTTCAGATGCAGGCTCGAGTAAATGCTACTGAAGTTTGGAAACACAGATCCTAAGACTTGATTGATATTGTGTAAAGAAATTGCCCTCATGATAAGGGCTATTTTTTTGGATTTTTGTGTAATGTTTTGTCGGGGCAAAAATTGTAATAGATTGATTATGTACATATATGAAGATTGAAATAGAACTAATGTTATATTTATGGTGAAAAATTCTTGTAATTTTTTATTTATGAAATAAATTTTTTATTCGAAGAAAAATATCTTATGTAAGCTCTCATATGTACGTGATATTTTTAGAAATTTGACTGGAGATTAATTATTTACAAATGAAATATTATGAGTCAGCATAATTAATTGATAATTGAATGTAATTTATATTGGATATAACATATATTGAGGCACATAATAATGTAATTTTATGAAAATTATTTCTTTAAATTTAAGTGTTGTGAAATCATATATCTTAGAGCAACTTAAATGTGCCTTATTATTAAACATGTTTCATCAAATAATTGTGTTAGGAAAACTTACCTATTATGACACGTAATATTTGTTGTAATTACTCACAAATTCCATCATATGAAGGTGCTAGGAAAGCTTGTATATTAGGACATTTTATAGGTGTTGTTAAAGAGACTATGCCATCGAAAATATATGCCATGAAAGTTAAGTTTTTAGGGCACATAAAAATGCCTTGAACCCTATGCCAATGACCACCTAAGTGACACCATTGTTTGATGCCCAAATATATAATGTGCTCTTAAGGGGCCCTAATAGCCATTATTTTTTGTAGCCCACTATCGCCACCTAATCACTATAGCCCAACCGCTAAACGACTTTGATGCCAATTATCTTTAACAAAGTCAATGCAATCCATCAAGACGCACACTATTGCTAATATGGACCATACATGTCATTGACATTAACATCACACATACGACATTGCCAAGATGTATGATGCTCAAATCGATAACAACACGAATGCATGTTATCACCAATGTGTGTTATAAATACCAATGTCTACAAATGTCACCTCTAACAAAAGTTGTTACCCGCCATTGACGTCAACCCTAGTGCTTATTATCATTAATAAGGTTGAAGCAAAACATTAATTCTAATGTTGACTTTTGCCATTGCTAACAACCTCAACACCGGTCATTAACACCAATTATATTGCCCCCTATTATCAATAATTATTTATGATATTTCATTAAAAAAATTTATCTTGATCGGGCACGAATCTCGAGGCAAAAATCAAGTTGGAAACTTCAAAAACTAAATCAGAGACCATTTGAACTCCGATTTCAACAAACTTACAGCCGAACTGAACGTCTCAGAAATACAAACCCAACGACACCAAATTCGACTCAATCTGTGCCCAAATGGGACCAAATCGAAGACCCGAAGCACATTTGGAAAGTTTCAACCATACTTTGGATTACCAAACGGTTTCCAAACATGCATGCTTATAATCGAATCGAGCGGCTTGATGAGACAAATCCAACAAGCCTAAGATTGCCAAATTGTGATATCATTAAGACATTCAAATGCCAAATAAATGGTCCATAATCGAGGAAATCCACATCGACCGTCCATTCAAACCACTCTCAATTTACTCGTGATATTCCTCCTATTTACTGGCCATGCCACTCTGAGAAAATTATAAATAGACCCTTCATTTCTCATGGGGAAGGAGAAAGAGGGGGCCCCAAGCAAGGAAGGAAGAAGAGAAGGAAGAGAAGAAAGAGAGCTCTCTTGCCACCAAACTCCTCCTCGACCATCGTCGAACTTCCACCTGCCAGCTAACCGGCGTCGGAGTTCTGCCTGACAGCCGACTGACGCCGGAGTGCTACACGACCGTCAACTGATGCTGGATTTCTACCCTGCCACCAACTGACACCGGATGTCAACTCGGCCACCAACTAACGCCGGACTTCAGTCCATCGCTAAATTTCTACCGGACGTCAGACTTCCACCCGCTGCCGGATTCCTACCTGAAGCTGAACTTTTGCCCGATGTAAGACTTCCACCCACCACCGGACTTTTACCCGACGCGGGACTTTCGCCCATCGCTGGATTTCTCTCCGACGCCAGACTTTTGCCCGTCCCCAGACTTATACCCATCCATCATTGAACTCCTGTCTGACATCAGACTTCCGCCCATCGCCAGACTTCCAACCTCTGTCGTGAGTCAATTACGGTCCTTCCGACCTCCTTTACTAACTACGGTCCTTCTGACCTCCTTCGTCGATTATAGGTTTTCCGACTTCCATCGCCAGACAATGGTCTTTTCGACCTCCGTCGCTCACCAACAATGGTCATTCCGACCTCTTTTGCCCGCCGACTACGGTTCTTCTGACCTCCTTCGTCGATTACGATCCTTCCGACCACCAACATCCTAATGCGGTCTTTCTGACCTCCATCGCCCGCCGACTATGATCTTGTCGACCAAGCAAACATATAAATAATGATTATTTCAAATCCGCTCATGTAATGCAATTTATAAGATGCATATTTATTACATCAAGCCAAGATCTTCCCCCAAGGTAGAGCCTCATTTGTAATCGACTGCAAATACTAGTGTTTTCATTCAAACTGGGTAGGCCTCGTGGTTTTTTTCCTTTTTAGGATTTTCCACGTAAAAATATTGATGTCTCTTATAAATACTGCACCCTCTCTATCTTATCTGATTGCGTGCTGAACTTTTATACAACGCTAAAGCTTTAAACTTTATACTTCTTTGCCGCCGCAAATATTCCAGGATGTAACAATTTATAATTATCACACTCATGAATTTGATGTAAAAAAATATTGTAATAAAATTTTTTAAAAAATAATAAATGTTAAAGCCAAAAAAATTTAATTTCAAAAAATAAAATAATAAAAAAATGGCACCCGAAGGACCCTTTAGATTTTAAGTTCTACGATGGATACGTCGCTGTGTTGGCATTCAACTTTTCGAAATCAAGTAAAAGGAAAATGCAGGTGATGTCGACGTGGCAATCCCGCCCAGTCTGTTGGCGCTAGCGGCTAACTCGTGTGTGCCAACGAGAGTTCTGATCAAGGGTTCCAGTTTCGAACCTTCAAATTACAAAAACTGGCAGACGTTGAGAATGAAAATCGCCACATTGGCCGCCGGCGCCGTTACATCTTCTCCTAAGATTACTGATTCGCTTACAATTTTCTCCATTTCCAATCTTCGAGGCGAGCTGCCTCCTTGCATATCGCGTGCCCTAAGGAGGGCAAAACCCTCGCTCTATTAATCTCTTTTCAGCGAGATATGGAGGGGGACAGTGACGCCGCCGGGAGGTTATCAAGGGTTTCGCCACCCCTCTCATCGGTTAGTCCTCCTATCACCTCCCTGCCTCAGCCTCAGCCTCAGCCTCAGTCAAATCCAGCGCCGACCGCGAAGGAGCGGAGGATGTTCACAGTTGAGTTGAGACCAGGGGAGACCACTGTTGTTTCCTGGAAGAAGCTTATTAAGGAGTCTGGCTCTGGAAAGGGGGAAGATCCTGCCACGATGGAAAGTAAACCGGCGCTTGAGGCTGGACCAGTCGCTGGGGTAGGCTTGTCACATCGAATTTTGTCGTTTTTCGCGTTTATGATTGTTCTAATGACGTCTAGGCCTGCATTTTTCTCTCTATTGTTTATTACGGTGTTTTTATCCAATTGGCTTGTGTCTTCTGGAAGTCCGAAGACCGAGGCCTCCATGGTAATTCTGCTTTGTTCTCATGCTTCAGACACGGTTGAATTCAATCAAGGATAGGGTTCATTTGATTGCTTGTCGATATAATTTAGTTTTTTGCTCATATTGTGTCTGAAATTGAAATCATCACACTTGAAGAGTAAATCATTTGATTTTGCACAGTGCAAAATGAATTTTGATTTCTAACTGCGTCCAAGATTAATGACGGAATCTAGTTAATTGACTTTTTTCAGAACATGATTTCTAACAGCAAGCAAATTTTTTTTTTTTTTTTGGGAAAATCGAGGGCCCATTCATTAACTGTGAAGAATAATTACAAAGTTACAGAAGCAACCAAAATGCCAATTCAACACAATGATGTAATCGGGTAAAAACGTGAGCTGCGACATAAATGTGCAATGCTCATAACTATCCCCTAAAAAAACTATAAAACGAAGGGAAAACTAGACTCAAAATGTGTCAAAATGGTTTCTCCAACAAGCGAAGAAGATGCAAAACTGACAACCTACAATAGCCCTGATTGCCAATCCGACCATCTATAGGATATGTATAAGAGCTGCCAAATGCTTCCTAGGTTGCTATACGGCCGTCCAGAGGCTGAGACAAAAATGAAAGTGAGAGATTCCATTCATCATCATCCAGTTCAAAAAAGGAGAAGCCACCTGCAGCCAAAATCTCCAAAACATGTAAACCAAATTTAGCTGGATCAAACAATGAAAGTGTCTCCAGCAGAAACAGACTAAGCCCACCAAGCAGCATATTGCAGATGAATTGCATTTAAAAAAACTGAGTGAGAGTGCTTTGGCGTTTGATACAGTTTCCAAATCTTCTATCATTTCTTTCTCTCTACATGAAATAAACCACACAACATATGAAAAGGTAGGCCAATGTTTTTTTGCGTTTCATCCATGCCTTGAAAGTCAACAATATGCTAAAAAATCTGAGAGAGGTTTGGCCTAAATAGGAAGATGGCAGCTTGAGGAATAATATTCTTTAGGATGCCAAAAGTGTAGTCGCATTTAAAAATAGGTGATTAACATTTTCAAAGCCATCATGCAGAAAGAGCAGTGATTATGAAAATGAATGCTGTGGGAATTAAGGATTACCGTAGTTTTAAGGCCCCCAATCATAGCAAGCCAATATAAGAAGAGAACCTAATTACGTGATGCTTGTGCCAAACATATTTCCACCATGATAATCAGCATAAAAAATAGAAATAAAGTTTTTGAACTTAGGTTTAGATAAACTGTGCTAAAAAATGTTGCCAGATTCATTCAGCATGTATATTGACATCCTTAATCAGATTAGTCACTTGCACTGGGAAGATATCCAGGTTTACCCAATCACTATTTGAAATGAGAACAGAAAGAGAGCCTCCCAAGGTTGCATTGAGGGGTGCAGTTTCATCATAAAGGATTTCTATTAGATTTTTCCCAGCACACCAAGGATCCCAAAGCATAGAGATCTTTGCACCATCATGAACTTTATAGGTAATATTTGGTTTCATAATAGTAGCAACTTTAGAGATACTTTCCCAAATACGAGATCCCTTAGTAGATGCCAGAAGCTACCATATTTTTGTAGCTACCATATTTTTGAAGCCACCATTTGGCCAATAGGCTATTGGAATTTAAACGATGCCAAACAAGAGAACAATTAAAGGCAAAATTAGAGAAGGGATAGAAGGTAAACCCATACCTCCAAGATTCTTTGGCTTGAATGTATTTGACCATGACCAAGAAACTAAATGCAAATTTTTAGCATTGATATTACCATGATATAAGGACCTAGAACAAAGTTTGGAGATAAGTTTGCAGTAGCTCTTAGGGGTGATTGCAACTCGAATCCAATATGCCATTGTATTAGAGATGGTAAATTTAAGAAATTGTGATCTGACATCAAAGGAAAGGGTTTTGGCTTTCCAGCTGCCTAATAGCATTGCAACTTTTCTCATGAGGTGGTTGAAATCAATGGTGAGAAGCCTTTGGATAGAGATAGGGATGCCCAAATAATAGATGACTTTATTAGTTATTAATGTTGAGAAATTTGGAGAAGTGTTGCTGGTCTTGGAAGTTCATAGAGAATGTGATGGTGCCTTTAATGGAGTTGAAAGAGAGCCTAAATAAATCTTTGAAGTGTCTAAGGATTCTTTCCAAGCTCAAAATATTTTGGGGGGTCTCTTTCCCAAAAACTAAAAAGTTGTTAGCATATAGCAAGTGTGAGAGATGGAGATCACCCATAATGATACCAGTGTAATTTTGAGAGAAGTAACTGTTTCAAAAAGGTTAGATAGCTCATCCATAATAATACAGAAAAGATAGAGGGATAGTGGGCACCCTTTTCGAAGGCTAGAAGTAGAGTTGAAGAGGCCTCAATATTAACGTAAATGCACATAAAAAATATACATTGTCAATACAAGCTTTGACCCAATCAATAAACAATTGAGAAAAGCCTTTTTGTCTCATTCTCAAGAAATCCTTTGACACTGTATCAAATGCTTTGTAAATATCAAGCATAGCACAAAAGAAAGCCTCTTTTTTATTTCATTTGATCTCATTAAGAATCTCTTTAGCTAAAAGAATATTGTCAGTAGAAATTATTATTCAGTTCCGTAGGGGTGATAAGTTCTCTATTACAGTTGTAATTATTCCTTCCATTATTCTGCCAATAGATAAATTTGAGGTCATCCTCATGCTTTTCAAGCCACTTTGCTTTTGCCCTCTAAGATATCTAGGTGGCCCAAGCAGAATAGGAACTAGATAGAATCTCATTGATGCTAGAAGCTTTAGCATTCAAAGTAGGGTTTAGAGGGTCACCATTAAGCATAGTATGGTAGGTTCATTACTCTCTTTCCATATTTGCAATGGAGGAGTGGAGGTGTATGGAAGATGACCACTCAGAGGCCTTGATAATAGTTTTGAATTGTTGAAGCTTGGCATATAAGAAGGTGATGGGTCTCTTTTGTAATGGTGTGCAAAGATGGTTCTTAAAAGATCCCAAAAGGAGAGGAATTTGAGCAAGTAATTTTTGAATTGGTATATGTGTTTATTTTTAGTGGGTAGGTGGGTGAAAAGAATGAGAGGTTAGTGATCAGAGTATCTGGGGTTATCGAGTTTGTAGTATGAACCATGAGGAAGGGAAGAGTTTCATCCTGACTATTGAACCAAGTGTATTTTAGGCCAACATAAGCTAAATCCTTGATACTTGCATCGAAAATCATATTATTTAGCTCCCATAGCTTACTGGTAGGGATGGGGTTACTTCCATATTTTTCTTCGGAGCTCCTACAATAATTTGAGTCCCCCATTACAATCCAGGGGTCTGATGTTTGGGTCACAATGTGATTGATGAATTCCCATAAAGAGGATCTCTCAGCAACTGAGTTGGCAGCGTAAACAACAGGAAGAAGGAATTTTTTATTGTTACATATGAGACCTCTCCATGTTTAACTTGGCTAGAGGCGTGGAGAGGATTAAAGGAGTCCATATTAGCATTCCATTTGATCCAAATTCTATTGGATTTTGAGTGAAAAAAATTATGATGGCTTTCTTCATTTTCAAAATGTCTATGAGATGCATTAAACAAAAAATTCGACAGAGGGATAGAAACTTTGCTTCTATAATGCATAAAAGGTCGAGATTGCAGAACTGAATGATATTCTTACAGTTGTGACACGATCCATCCCATTTAAGCCTCTCACATTCTTAGGGGCAAAGGAAGGTAATGCCATTAAAGTTTTGTGGAGTTGGAGGCCAGATTCTTGGCCTTAAGTTGGGCTTTTGATTTGGATGGACCAGAAAGAAAGTGTGATTGCTGTATGATAGCTTCTTGGGGCTATTCTGATATGGAATTGTGGGGAGTTAATTAAGAGACTTCAATAGAATCAAAGGTTGCAAATTTATTTTGCAAGGAGGTTACAAGGAGCTTTTGAAGAGTAGAAACATTTGGATTTTGATTCAAGTTTTGGTCTTTTGGGGGCTGTGCCGGTTCAGCAGTTGTTAGGATAGCATTAGAGGAGTTTGATGAGTGCTCTGGGGAGGAGGTTTTGTTAGGTGGAGGGTCATGTTGGTTCTCACCTGGGTTGATGGGTTTAGAGGCAACTGACTTAGTGGTAGATTTGGCTAAACGATAGTGTGGTGTTTGGGCTTTCTGCTAAGGCTCCATCCTGTTGGGGGGAAGCGGGTTTTATATAGTCATTTGGTTTAGTTGGGCGTAGGTTTGAAGGATGGACAAAACAGCCACAGTCTTTGCCAGCTTCAAGTTTCCAATCATAAATGACGTGAAGGGTTTGTTCAACTCCCCCCACATAGATGACATCATCATCGGGTAAGATGGCCCACCTGGACTCAGTCTCTCACGAATGTGAGGCATGTTTTAGCAGCGGTAAGGGGGTCAACGGTTAGTGGAGTATTTGCCACACTGACAGTTTTGGAGATGTTGATAGGGTTACAACATGATAAGGGGAGATCAAAGATTTTGATCTAGATCATTATAGAAGTGAAGTTCTTCCTTTTAGGTTTAAATTCCAGAACCCATTTTTGAAGAATGAATGGTTTCTCAAAGAAAAACTAAGGCATTCCTGTCCATGCCATTTCATAGTCTTTTGTACAGGAAAATTTGAGCAAAAAAAAAAAATCATCATTTAGAGATAGAAGATCCAGAGTACCTTTAAGCAGCCTGGATTTTTTTTATTGCCGACAACAAGGCTTTATAGAAGGGTCTTTTTCCAATGGAGTATTCGACCAGTGAAAGTTCACATTCTTTGGAACCTTGGCTGACTTCCTTAGCAAAGGAGACAACTTTGTCTTGCAGGGGATGAAGTTCACAGGAAACTATTTGGCAGAGACATTTCTATTATCAAGGAGGGATTTCCAGTTTAGGTTTTTATTGGGTTTGCGGTGGAGTGAGGGTGATGGCTGGGGGAGAGCATTTCCTAGGGGAGAGGAAGACGAGAGTGGCGGGAAGTCTTGCTGGAGTATAGAACCTGACAGAGGAGCATCTTATGCACAGAAGTGGGTACATGATTCTTGAAGGGGCTTGATTGAGCTAGTCGGTTTGTGGGTGGTGGGATTTCATGGGAGGAAGGGGAAGAAAGTGAAGAAGAGGCCTCCGACAAGGCTGGAGGAGAGAAAGGGTGAAGAGACACCAGGGAGAGAAGAGTGGCGGCTAGTGCATTAGAGCGCACAACAAGCAACCAAATAGACCCTTATGCTGTTTCACATTTTGGGAAAGTTTTACTAGGCTTTATTTGTCAAAGTTTCTTTTCAGGCAAGCATTATTTAAATTGTTCATAGTCAAATTGGTGATTGCCAGGAGACTTGAATTGGAATGGCAATTGTCTGGAAAATTTTAATAACAATAATTAAAAAATCGAAGGAGCCCAATGCCAAGCATTGATGAAGCACAACAATACTATGGAACTAATTCTATGTTCGAGGAGCCTTACAGGATCTTCCGTGATGTTAGTTTGACACAAAATAGAAGATAGATGCTTGAGAATTATTTTTATAGCATATCAAATGATCTGCTTTGCTTAGTTATTATCCTATATGTTTTGCTATACTAAGCCTTTGTTTTTCCAAGTTCCAACACGTCTATCTTTTTTTCACAAAAAACCAAAAAAGGTATCACTAATGCTAGTAGAATAAAGCCAGAAGGTTTACTATAGTTGTGAGTGACCATGACTATGCTTTGCACAGTCCTAACTAAATTTTTTTATAAAATAGAGCTGTGCCATATGTTTGTCACAGAATCAAGAGTTTGTTGTTATGACATTTTTTTTTACTTTATTTTTATTTTTAAAGCAAGGCTTGGTGGCATGGTACTTATAGAAGCAGCCCTAGGAAGTGCTTTAGATTATTAAAAGGGATTGTATCATGTATGAGGAACTTTATTTGAGTATTGACAATGTTCATCACTGCTTGCTACCAACTACTTGATAATTGATTTGAATATATTGTGGTTGTATTGTGATAGCTGTATAAGACTAGCAATTGCTGCTCAATAAAGGCCAGGCACAGGCCTTCAGGAATACATGTGCTAATTTGATAATACTCGCAACTGATCATGTTCAGCCTAATATTAATTATTTCTAGTCTAATGGTAGTAGAATAACCAATTAACTTGTTTGATGTTACCAATAATTCGGCTGATACACCTGATTACTTATTTTTAAGTTGGCTTTCATTCTTGCCACCAACAGTTTTTGTCCAAAATGGCCATCAATCTGGACTTGGAACATGTAATGCAATTTCAGATTTTGACTTCTAATGTAATAATTTGTTTGACAAGGACTCGTATGTTTTGTTGATTTTGTACATTACTACCAAATTGTATATATTATTTGCTTGTTAGTACTCTTTGTCTTTACGCTTTATGTTCATCTCTTTGTTTTGAATTCTCAGTCATATATATCTTAGTCTCAGTTTCTTTATGAAGGTTCAGCCAGGTGGGGGGGATCTTAAACATACATTACAGCCTCCAAATTGCTTTAGCACTGTAATTGAAAAGATTGAAAGATTGTACATGGTATGATTCCATTTCCCCTCGAAAATATTTTTATCTATATGGTTTATCATTTCCACAAGAAACTTTATTATATTATTTTTACGATTTTCATGTCACGGCCTATGAGTTCCGTTTTATGTTCTAATCTATATTTTAGTAAATTAATTGTTCCATTTTTATTGAATCCAGGGCAAGGAAAGCAGTGATGAGGAAGAACTTATAGCACCAGACGATGAGCAATATGATACTGAGGATTCATTCATTGATGATACAGAATTGGTTGGTTATATATATATATATATATATATATATATATATATATATATATATATATATATATATATATATATATATCTATATAATTTTTTCTTTGTAATGTCAACATGCAATTGGTTGTAATTACCTTTCATTATTGGACCATCATGAAATGTTTCTAGTCTAGAGGGTGCTTGATTGTCACTGTCGTAGGAGTAATCTATGTTTATAATATGATCATTTGTCCTTTTATCATCCCATTTGACTTCTTTGACAGCCTTTTTTTTTTCATTTTACGCTGATTGTTGAACATCACTCCTTTCTTTATTATCACGTTGGTTATGAAGCATTCTTTAGGATTTTATCTGATTCTTACACCTACAATTTATGCAGACTTTGCAAACTAAAACACTTATGATTATTCTTGCTTGGTCTATCTTGGAACTGTACTTCATCTATGGTTAATTCTTCATGCATACGCTTCTTTGTATTCATTCTTTGACAAACTTCAATTGGAGAGGAAGATTTTGACTATATATAATTTTTTCTTCAATTTTTCCACTAAAATTTGATTGGAAGTGGATGCACTTTCAGTAAAATCAGCGAACAAAAATATGAAAATTGGGAAGAGGAATGCCCAAAAATATTTTTTATTGAAAGAACTATGATGAGAAATGCAAGATATAATTGGATCTTCAATTGGAGAGGAAGATCCTGCTCTCCCAAATCCCTAGCCGATGGCTAGAGCCCTCCCAACCTATGTAAACTTCAAAAACAACAAACAAGACATGCCCATAACCCTAGGAAATAACCTCCTTAAAGCATACAATAATCCATAACAAAATCCCAAAACAGCCCCTCCCTTTTCCCTCCTAGCCAGCGCCCCCACTCCCAACTTCCCCATTCAAAATTTGCCCTAGGCCCCATCCAAAGGGGGGCAGGTTTCCGGGTGGCACGAATTACTGGGCGGAACCCCTATTTTGCCTCTTGTACACGAGGGCGTCTCAGGAGAGATCGATCTATCAATATCGCTCTCCTAAAGATCCACCTTGTCTTCAAGGTGGAAAGACGGAAACTGCTACTTCATTCTCTCGTATGGCTCCCATGTGACATCATAATTGGGTAGGTCCTTCCATTGAATTAGCACTTTCGTGATCCCTCAATTTTCCTATCGTACCCCTTTTAGCTCCAATGGTTTCAACACTACATCCAAATTCTCAGTCAATATCACGGATAACTTTGAACTGGATGCCTGATTGCTGGTAGCTTTCTTCAATTGTGACAAGTGGAACACCGGATATATAGTAGCGATTGGGGGTAACTTCAATTGATAAGCCACTGCTCTAATCCTCTCCAATATCTCATAAGGACCAAAGTATCTCGGGGCCAGCTTCTTATTTCACCTGTTAGCTACCGTCCTTTGTCTATAGGGACAAAGTTTCAAGTATATCCGATCACCTATCTCAAAGTGCACGTCCTTCCTGCCCCTGTTCGCCTGCTTCTTTATGATTTGCTGAGCCATCAACAAATGTCTTTTTAATTCCACCAACACCCTACCCCCCTCTAAATATTGATCCACCAACGAGACTGGTGTGTTATTCTGCCCAAAGTGCACCAAGTGAGGTGGGTCATTCCTGTACAACACTTTGAAAGGAATTATCCTTGAAGCTGAATGATAGGAAGTGTTGTACCAGTACTCCGTCCATGCCAGCCACTTGGCCTTTAGCCGAGGTGTCCTTGAAACAAAACATCATATGTAAGTCTCTAGGCTCTTGTTTACCATCTTCGTCTGCCCGTTCGTCTGGGGGTGGTAAGCGGTTCTCCTCTTCAATACTGTCCCATGCATCCTGAACAACTCTCTCTAAAAATAGCTGAGAACACTTTATCTTGTTCGGATTCTATTCCAGTATCCCACGCAATTTGACCACCTATTTGATGAATGCCGCTGCCACTGTCACTGTTGTATACGGATGTCATAGGAGAATAAAATGAGCGTACTTGTGCAATCTATCCACCACCACTAAAATTACTATAATCCCTCAGACCTCGGTAACCCCTTTATAAAATTCCTGATGACCTCCCACTATACTCTGTTTGAAAGAGCTAGAGATTGTAGTAACCCTCCTGGAGTCATGGCCATATATTTGCTCCTCTGGCATACCTTACATCTAGCAACCATCTCCTCCACATCCTTATGCATCCCTTTCAATATAACTCCGCTGTCAACCTTTTATATGTCTTTTGCACCCCGAATGACCCTCGACAACGCTCTCGTGGAACTCCTGCAGAAGGTGAGAAATATGGACCAAGATCCATGGCATCAGAAACCTCCCCTGATACAGTAGTCTCTTCCCCTCTAGGGAATAACTAAGGTGGCTACTCTCATCCTTCAACAGTTCTGTCCTAATCACCCTTAGCTCCCCGTCCTGCACACTCTCCTTCTTAATAGCTCCCTAATCCAACATCAGTGGTACCGAAATAACTAACTCCTTAAGCTCCCCCATATATCTGGACATCGCCTTGTTCTCTATCCTTGACCTATAATGGTCTCGAAATCATATCCTAACAGCTTTGATAGCAATCTCTGATGCTTTTCGGTCACCATCCTTTGCTCTAACAGGTACTTCAAACTCCTTTGATCCATCCTGACAATGAAGCGTCGACCCAGCAAGTTAGGCTTCCACTTCTGAATGGCCAACACTATGGCCATCAACTCCCTCTCATAGACCGATTTCAATCTCGCTTTAGTTGCCAACACTTGGCTAAAGTAAGCTATGGGCCTGTGATTCTGCATAAGCACCACCTCCAATCCATACCTTGATGCATTAGTCTCTACCACAAAAAGTAAGGTAAAATCTGGTAAGGCCAGCATTGTTATTGTGGTCATGACCTTCTTCAATCTCTCAAAGGCCTAGGTAGCTGCCTCTCCTCATAGAAAACGACCCTTCTTCAGCTGTTCCATCAATGGCCAAGCTATAATGTTGTATCTTCTCACAAACCTCCGTAGTACTCGGTCAACCCTAGGAAATCGCTCAGCTCCTTCAGAATCCTAGGTAGCACCCATTCCAACATAGCCTCAATCTTGGCCTGATTAACGGCCATCCCCTCCTGAGATACTACATGCCCCAAGTACTCCACACTAGGCTGTACAAAATAACACTTCTTCAGGTTGGCCCGTAGCTGATGCTCCTTTAATACCTCCAGTACCACCCTCAAATACTCTAAATGCTCCTCGTCCGACCAGCTGTACACTAGGAAATCATTAAAGAAAACCAGTACAAATCTCCTGAGGTATGGTTGGAACACCTTGTTTATAAGGGACTGGAATGTAGCATGGGCGTTGGTGAGACCAAACGACATCACCAAGAACTCATAGTATCCCTCATTTGTCCAGAAAGCAGTCTTCGGGACATCCTTC
Source organism: Dendrobium chrysotoxum (assembly GCA_019925795.1). NCBI lineage: Eukaryota > Viridiplantae > Streptophyta > Magnoliopsida > Asparagales > Orchidaceae > Dendrobium > Dendrobium chrysotoxum. The sequence continues at coordinate 41,152,439 of CM034297.1, forward strand.
TCTCTCTTCCTGATCTGATGATACTCGGATTTCAAATCCATCTTTGTGAACACCACTGCCTCACATAACTCATTTAGTAACTTGTCAATCACTGGGATAGAAGACTTATTTGGCATAGTCTCCTTTATTTAGGGTCCGATAGTCCAAACCAAATCTTCAGCTCCCATCCTTCTTCTTGACCAGTAGGACTGGGCAAGAGAAAGGACTCACGCTCGGCCTGATGATCACTGTCTCTAATATCTCCCTATTAGCTTCTCTATCTCATCCTTCTAGATCTGAGGGTATTGGTAAGGTTTGACATTGATCGGTGACACTCCCTCCCTCAAGGTAATGACATGCTCCTGCTCCCTTGACGGTGGCAATCCTTAAAAGTGATTGAAAGACCTCATTGAATTGCTGTATAAGTGGCTATGCTAAAAGTGAGATGTCTCCCCCCTCCTCCAACCTAATCCCTTCCAAGCTCTACAACTCTACCAGAAATCCTCACCCTACCTCCTGTATGATCCTCATCATGATTTTGAGAGAAATCATGGCTTTGAATAATCCTGCATCTCCCTTGATCACCACCTTCTCTCTCTCCACCATCATCTCCATCGTCTGGGCTTCCCAATTGACCTTGGTGTCTCCCAAAGTCTGCAGCTATTTTATCCCCATGATGACATCAATGCTTCCTAACTCCAAAGGAAGGAAGTCCTCCCTCACCTGGACCCCCTAGTATGGTCATAACCATCCCCGACACACTCGTCTGTCTGTCTCCACTTTTCCTATGCTCCTCATCACCTCGTAGCACCCTATGTCTACTAGCTTCTCCCCCAATTGGCCCATGACCTCATTGGAGATGAAATTGTGTGTAGCCCCACTATCTATCAGCACCACTACCTCCTTATCTGGTATCTCTCCTTTCACTTTCATGGTGTGATTTAGAGTGAATCCCACCACTAAGTTCATGGAGACCTATGCCAAATCTAAATGCAGCTCTTCCTCCTCCACCACTGCCTCACTCCCACTTTCATCCTCAGCTTCCTCGTCATTGCAGATTGTGAGAACCTAAAGAGTTCGATCCTTACGCCTATGACCCTGGGTATACCTCTCATCATAACTGAAGCACAACCCTTTTGCTCTCTTTTTTTGTAGCTCCTTCTCAGTGAGCTTCTTGAAATTTCTCCCGGTTCCTCTCTCTTATGATTTTCTCCTTTGGGGTTTCCCGACGAATACCTGGTGTCATCCCTTTGGGTGCCAAAAAAGTGGTGGTCATCTTGTACAAACCTCCTGAATTGTTGCCTCTAGCCCCTGTCTCCAGGTGCTTCTGATCCTCTACTAACTGGGCTAGATGCATAGTCTCTCCCAAATCATAAGGCCTCGTCACTTTAATTGTTGCCCGAATCTCTGGTTTGAACCCCTTGATAAAGTTCTCTACCAGTATAGTCTTCGACAGCCAGTTCAGTCGGGCGGCAAGGTACTCAAACCTTTCACGGTACTCCACCACAATCCCCTCCTGCGTCAAAGCGAAGAACTGCTCATAGAAGTCCTCTCCTCTGTTGGTTCAGAAACTTCCAGTAGACAATCATTAAACTCCCTCCTACTCCGTATGGGCCGCCTCATATCCCTTCACTGATACAATGCCGATGCTTTTCCCTCCAAGCGCAGGACAGTTGCCATCAGTCTCTCCTCCTCTGTCAACTCATTAATGAAAAAATACCTTTCTACCTTGTAGATCCACCCATGGATATCCTCTCTCACAAAAACAATCATCTTCAGCTTTCTCAGCCTTAGATCTCCTCCATTCCCCCTGTTTCCTCCATAACCTCCTATCCCCAAGTGGGTGCCCCCCACCCAAAAAAAAGTGTCCCGATCATCCCTTCTTCGCTCGTACCCAAGCCCTTCATCAAAATTTCCCCTCATCATTTCAAAATCAGCACCCCTCCGGTCATAAGCAGACCCTCTTCTTTCAAATTCAGCTGCCCATTTTTCATTCCTAATCCCCTCACGCCTCTCCTCACACCTACCTATCTCCTCCTTTGGAATGAGCTCTAGAGGAGATCTTCTCTCTTCTCCCTCCAAGATCTCCATCTCTTGTTCTTCCTCTCTCCTTATTAGATTAGGGTTTTTCCCACTCTCTTGGCTACCGACGGCTTCCCTCGCTACCGAAGACGCTGTTTTGGTTTGGCCCTTGAGCAACTTCATCATCTCCTCAATGATGACAAATTTCCCATCAATCTTCTCGTGGACTGCTGAAATTTGAGTTTGGAAATCTAAAATTTCAGATTTCAATTGTTTGATCTCTCATTCCAACACTTCTACCTTTTTTTTCTGCCATAAGTATCCTGATCTATGCTATGATACCAATTTGATATGAAGTGGATACACTTTCAGCAAAATCAGCGAACGAAAACATGAAAATTGGGAAGAGGAACGCCCAAAAATATTTTTTTTTGAAAGAACTATGAAGATAAAGGCAAGATACAATTGGATCTTCAATTGGATAGAAGATCCGACTCTCACAAATCCATAGCCGCCGGCTAGAGCCCTCTCAACCTAGGTAAACTTTATAAACAACAAACAAGATATTTCCATAACCTTAGGGAAACAACCTCCTTAAAGTATACAATAATCCGTAACAAAATCCCAAAACAGCCCCTCCCTTTTCCCTCCTAGCTAGGCCCCACCTCAAAAGGGGGCGGGAATCTCACTAGGCGGAACCCTTCTTCTGCCTCTTGTACAGGAGGGCCAGTCCAGGAGGGACCGGTCCATCAATCTTCTACTTGGTTATTTGCTTTACTAGGCTGTGGCTTATCAATCTCATCTTTGATGACTTGAAAATGGCATTATTATCAATCTTGGACATGCCTTATCGAAAGCCATATGGATTGCAGCAATAAATGTAATTTTCCGTTCTGTGAATGTACTATACCATCATGATTAACCCTTCAGTGAATTGTTTATCACAAACTTGCACGTTATGATTTGGATTCTATCCAATTGCCATGGTAATTGCATAGTGCAATTACCATGGGCCATAATCCCAGTCATGCAATCCGCTTTGGGCCATTAGGATTAACTCTACTAAAATTTTCCAAATCAAAGCAATTACACATCTGGGATGAGGTTATTACTCCATGCAATTTCCATGGTCAGTGGAGAGGATCAATGATGAGGACATCTACAAGAGATTTTGGCGCGAGGAGACATCGAAGATCTACGACTACGCTCGCATCTTTTTATTTCTGATTGATGTATTGTAATTCTATTATGTTAGTATCCTTTTTTCGTTTTTACCCTCACTTGAGGGACTAGATGCATGTAACCCTAAGGGGTAGTTTGGTCTTTTGTTCTGTTCTTGTATGAAGGCCTATTTATAGCCTTCTTTTCCCTCTTATGAGGCTAATGAATGAATTATAAGAAAAATTCCTGCTTTGTGTTTCTTGGGGAGCTTGAGAGTCCTTGGAGAGGAAACCTAGGAGAGGCCAAACGTAGTACCCAACAACCATCTTCGGGTGAGTTCTTGGTTCCCTAATCTATCCTCTTTCTTTTCCCCTCTTGCACCCGCCGACCCAGCCGCCGGCCAGCCATCCCCACCGCCAGTCCACCATCCCACCGCCGGCCAAACAAACCACCCCACCCTTCTACTTAAACCGGCCACCTCTCCCTCCCCACACAAGCCATCCGTCTCCCCACCCTCACCACACCGAAATCCCCCACAAACCCTAACCTAGCCGCCGGCCCTACTTCCCCCTTCCTTTTCCCTTCACATTTCAAATCCCCTTAATACTTGCCTTTTATGAAAAAACCAATTGGGAAAGCCTTGAATTCAAATTTCCAATCAATTTTGAAATTTGAAATGTTTCATAAATTAGAACATCTATTTGAGGAAAGTCTCCTAAATCAACCCAAAATCAAATTTAAATTGAATTTGATTTAATTTCACTTCCTTAATTTGAGATCCTTATTTAGGTAAGCATTAAACTCCCCTCCCCTAGCCCCTCCACCTCATCAATCCGCCGGCCCCTCTCTCCTACCCGCCGCCCCTCTCTCCCCCATCTCCCACTAATCATTCCCAATTAGGAGGGTTAATTAAGGGAACATTTAACCTATTTTCCCTCCATTACTCCCCTCCAAATCTGAGCCAACTTCTTCCCAAGCTCCCACCTTTGGGCCGTCCACCTCTCACCCTTCTCCTCCCCTACATCAAGCACCACCACGGATTAAATTCCATGTATGGCCGATCCGGAGGTTGACCATGGGTTTGTCTAAAATCACCAAGGTCTAGTGGACATCCTACGATCCCCTTTCTTCGACCCCGGCTTTGGAATTGACGGCACCGCAGAGGAATACGTCGATCGTATTCTCCTTTGTTTGGTTGAGGTCATCGACGAGCAACGACCATCCGGAAGGTGTCAACTCATCGGACATCCACCTGCACCTCCCACTCTGGCTACCTTCCCGTGGATCAAGACTGACAACATCTTAACTCTCTTAGTGGCTTCGTTTGGTTTGGTGAAAATATTTCTCCGCTAAACCTGTTCATCGAGTGTGAATGAGAAAGGAAACTCTAGGTGAGAAGCTCTAAATATTAACCTAGGGATTTTTGTTAAAGCACATTTAGTTTTATTTTCGTATTTGTTATTGTTTTAAATTGTTTTGCCTCCAAAGCTTGTAACTTTTACCTAACAAGGTAACAACTAAGGATTCATGAATCTATAATTGTGAGGCATTAGACTTTATATTGGTTAACTTACGCAATTGTTTTATTACTTCCAAGCAATTCCTGTTTCCGTTCTATATCAATCAAATTCTTCCCCATTAAGTTGCAGCTATTTGAATCAATAGCCAACCTCTTAATGTTATGATGCAAATCCACAATGTGAGGCTAGAACAGATTTGGAATGGTTTTAGGAATTTTTCTTGACGTTCTTATTGATTTATCAATCAATTAAAGGTGTTTTTGAGTGCTGTTTCACATAATACTGGGCTTCTCTTCTCTCGTTTTCATTTCTTGTCTGTTGTCCACAGCAAACATTTCCTCTGATGTCCCCCAGAATGCTCAGCATTCGATTGTTGGTTTTCCTTTGGTGTAAGTCATCACCAAACTCTTGACAGCTGTAGATTCCAGTCCTCCACTTTGGAATGTTGTTAGCCATTGATTGACTTTCTGCCTCTTATTTCTTTTGCCTCTTTCTTAACTTACAGTGCATTTTCATACAAGAATCAGCTTTCTTTTGTCTTTAAATCCCTTCTCTATTTTTACCCTGCACTAAGGAAAGATGCCCTCAGACCAACTTGATCCATAGCCAATATCTTAACATTATGATGCAATTCCACAATAAAATGCTATCGTATGATTTTGGAATGTCTTAGGAATTTTTTGGGAGGTTGGTTCCCTATTAATTGGATCTCAAATGTTGTTTTATGTCATACAAGCCTTCTCTTCTCTCAATTTTACATTCTTATTCGCTTTTCACAGCAAACTCTTCCTCTGATTGCCCCCAGATTGCTGTATACCGCATTTAATCTCTTGTTTTCTTTTGTTGGTAATCACCGCCAGACTCTGGACAACAGTAGATTACTGTCTTCTACTTTTGAATGTCTTGGACAGCATTCAAGTTCCCGTTTTTTTCCTAAACAGCAACCAGCTGCCGTAGTGGTTCCTGTTTCCTGTGTAACAACTTGGTAGCAGCTCTAAGGAAGGTAGCAACAAAGATCAAGACTGCAGTCAACAGCAGTGTAGCAGATTCGCTGCCAGCGGAGAGAAAGAACAACAGTGGCAACATTAGTATTCAGCAACAAGCAGTGGCAAATGCTACAGTTCCTGGAGGCCAGCACTGGGTGTTTTTTGAGACTCTGTTCTGCAGGGGCAGGGAGGAGGAATAATTGTTTTTGGGAGAATTTCTGTTGTATTTTGTTGCAGGATATAAATCTTATTTATAGGCAATTAAAACATGGATAGTTCTCATCCAACCTTTAAATAAAACCCACAAAAGAGGGAATTCTATCTACAATAACAAACTAGATTACTTCAAATTACAAAATAATTCTAGCTGATTATCCTAGTTTGATTTTATGTTCAAATATAAACTTATCCAAAGCAAGCTTAAAAATTCAGAACTTGCGTCATGTGGTAATTTGAATTTTTATCCAATGATCCAATTTATGTGGTCTTGATCTCTCTCGTATGATGCATTATTCATGATTTGATCGTGACTATAGACTCTTGTCGATGCCATTTTTAATCTCAATGGTATGATATGAGAATCACCTCCATTGATAGGATTGTGACATTTGGTGATCAAGTCATGAAAAAGAGTGCATGTTTTAGATATCTCGGGTCTATTGTTCAAAACGACGGTGAAGTTGATGGGGATATTATTACTAGAATTCAAATTGGATTGTTGAATATGAGGAATGCATTGGGCCTGTTGTGTGGTAAAAAGTAACCCTTGAACTTAAAGAAAAATTTTATTAGATGGTAGTGAGACTCGCAATGCTTTATGGCTCAAAATGGGCCATTAAAAGAGAAGTATAAAAATTAAGTGTTGCAGAGATGAGGATGCTCACGTGGATGATTTCTTTTTCACTTAGAGACAATTCAAAACGAATATATATGTGAAAAGGTTGGAATAGCTCGAGTGACAGATAGGATTAGAGTGAGTTTCCTTAGATGGTTTAGTCACATAAAACATCGGCCTTCCGATGACCTAGTTAGGAGGTTAGATGTTTTAGATCCGGTTTATGTTAAGAAAGGTAGAGGTAGACTTAAAAAGACTTAGGTTAGAAAGTATTATAAATGACTTTTTTTATTTGATTTAAATGAGAGTTTGATGCTTAATAGAACAAAATGGAGAAAAAAGATTTATGTGGCTGACCACACGTAGTGGGATAATGGCTTGAAGTTGTTGTTGTTGTTGCTGCTATGCTTAAATAGTGCATGCTACATCATGCGCTATGCACTATGACTCTACATGACCTTTGTGTTATAGTGTGATGTTCATCATTGTCAGGTATGAACTGCTGTTACTCAAGGATATTGACATATTGAATATAAGTTTCCAGTAAAAGTTTGTTTATTCTTATTTTGAGATGCCAGAACCAATTTTTGTTTCTTTTAATCTAGTTTAGTCAGTTGATTACTCAATGTTCAAAGGAAGATTACAACAACAACAACAACATCATCATCAAACTTTTATCCCACTATGTGGGGTTGGCTAAATTAAAAAAAGATTATAATCGAGGAGTGTATAAAAGCTAATAATTGTCAAGGATGAACATTTGAATCTTATCTTTTATTTTGAAATTAGAATAATGATTGTCCTGAAACTTTTTTGTTGCTCTAAGTATCTTCAAAAGGGTTCAAATTCCCTCTCAAAGCAGACTTTTGATGTGGTTTAAAATATTTGATAGACATATTCTGCAAAGACTTACAAGCATTCATTTTCCAATTTCCCAAAATAATGATTTCATCTTTTTTTAATGTCTTTATTTTAAATTATATCTCATTACCTTCACCTTCATCCATTTAACTTGATAAATTCTCTGCATCTCTTATCTCTACCCTTGATAGTATATCTCTTTTTCCTCTTCTTTTGCGGCTAATTTGTTATACAATTCATCAAAATTTTTGCTTTGACTTTGCTAAATATTTTCTACTCTAGTTTTCTAGCTTATAACTAATGTATGTCTCGATGGAATTTATCTTTTGACATCATTTTGACGCACATTTTTATTTTTAATGTATTCCTTGCTCTTTCACTAAATCTTCTTATATCAAAGGTATTTTTAGACTTTTCTAGTGCTTATATCAGTCTTTTTAACGCAATCAGCTATTTTAACTTGGATCATGTTTGGTTTAACTTTAAATTCCAATTAGTTCCTCTTAACAACTTCTTTTAAAAGATTATCAACTTCTTATCTTTAAAATTTACATTCATATTCTCTGCTATTAATTTTCTTTGAATACTCTGTTATGATATTTGAAAAAATATTTTTCTTTCATCATAAAAACTATTCTATATTTGATCATGTAGTTGCACCCTAAATGTAACTAAGTGCTATTCTTTTTTTTTAATATAAGTATTAACAATTACAAAATCAAATATTGTTTACAAATACTGATTTAAGTCATTGTAAATAACTGTCCTCAATTTTACATTGAATTTAGTTGTACGCAATATTTTCCTTCCCAAGTTAATGCTTTTATTTTTTCTTCTAATCCTATTTAAGAAGCATGAGCATTAAATACATCCAAATTGCCTACCATTCCAAACACCTCAAAGGGTCATGGTTGTTGAAGATCGTGGGGTCCACTCCCTGCCTCTTCGCATTCACCCACTCCAAGTCTGTCTTATGTCTAGATTCTTTGACTTTCTTTCTAAGAAGTCAACCATCATGAATGATAAAAATCAGATTAAGGGAGAACACTTGGGGCTACATGCCTCATGTCACATGAGTAGAAGAAATTATCTTCAATTGTACCAAATTGTGATGACTTTTTTTAAAGTATAGGGGAAGATTCATCACCTTGTTGATCATCTTCTGAGATCAAATGACTCGAAGTTTACGGTTTTGGATGAAGCTGGTTCCATAATCATGATATGGCTTTAGAATACCATGATGCCCAAAATTAGTAGGTAATATATGTTATTATCTACTGCAAAATACGTTTGAGATGTCGTCAAATTAATATACTTAAAAGTGAAGGATGCTTCCCTCATGTATGAGATTAAATTAAGATCTCAACAACTAAACAAGATAATTTTTATGGTATTAAATACTTTAATACAATGAAGGCTTTTTGACTTGAATTAGATCACTACCAAAATCTCAAGATCATATGCTACGATGATGTGGTAAAGCTTAGGTGTAGAAAGATATATGATGTTTGGGTTCTCAATAGGACTTTATGATGGCTTTGATCAAGTTTGCATTCAAACTTATAGATATTGCCCTAATAATAGAAAAACTAATGTGGTCGATGGTTCCCTAAGAAGTAATAGAGGTCAAGAAAATGTTTCAATTTTCCCTATATTTACTCTCTGTATTGTATTTAATGTTACTCATATTGTAGTAAATCTTTTATTGATCCACTAAATTGCTAAAAATCATGGTTGTATGATAATCTTTTTTGCTAATCATTGTGTATTTGAGGATCTCACTATAGGGAAGATGATTGGGCACGCTAGAGAGAAAGATGGGTTGTATCTTCTCTACGATAGAAATCGCTTGTCATGTTTCTTAATTTCCACTGACAATATGGAAACCGTTTGAAAGCATCATTACAAGTTAGGGCATCTCTCTTTTAAAACTCTATGATATATGGTTCATTTCTTTTTATGAATACAAACATAACAAATTTTGATTATGAGACCTATGAAATTATAAAATATCATTATGTTATTTTTCTCAAAAGTAGTTTTAGATCCTTCACTCCTGTTATTTTGGTTTATTATGATATCTACGGATCCTCCAAAATCCTCAATATTTCTAGAGTTATTGGATTTGTCATTGTTATTGATGATTGTGCTTGAATGATATGTTTTTGTCTCATCAAATATTAGCATTATCCACCCACTTTTATTGCCGTGATAAAAAAATAATTCAATATTAACATCAAAATATTTCAGAGAGATAAAACTCATGATTAGTTCAATCACACATTATCTTCTTTTTTTTCATAGCGTATCATTCACCAATCCTCCTTCTCTGATATTCCCAACAAAATAGGATGGTAGAAAGACAATATTGTCACCATTGGAAATCACGAGGATAGTTCTCTTTAGATTCAAGTATCATGAGGAGAAGCTGATCGAACTGCCACTTACCTAATCAATAGAATACCCTCAAGGTGATTTGCTTGAAAGGTTCTTTAAGCTATATGGAAGCATTTTTTTCTCAAATAATTTCTATTAAACATTCCTCCAAAAATATTTGGATGCATTGCATATATCCATATGTACAAATAATATAGGGGTAAGTTGGATTTTAGAGCCCTCAAATGCTTGCCATTATTGGGTTTCCCTCACTAAAAAAGAATACAGGTATTTTCATTTTATCACAAAAAGATTTTTTACCTCAAAGGATTTCACTTTTCATGAAAAACAACTTTTTTTGAATCAAACTCATCTTGAGAGGGAGAATTTGAACTAAAAGATAAGTTTATTGAAATATGTATATTTCATCTTAATATTCATTTAAATCCAAGCACTGTACCTCTTTAGTTTTGCGCAAGAAGGAATAAACCCAACTAGACTTTTCAATAAGCTCAAGACTAAAAACTGTTGTTAGGTAATAATGTCAACTATCATTACCACTTTGCATTCCATCTCCTAATACACATCCTTACACATTTTTTTCCCTTTCATATAAGGCCTTCTTGACAAATATCAACTCTAGTTCCATTCCAACATCACAAACTTTATTTAAGGCACTTGAAACTAAGAATTAGAAGGATGTCACGAGAAAAGAGATAAATGCTCTAAAAAAATCACACTTGGGAAGTTGTTGTACTACCAAAAGGAAAGCAAGTTGTCGGATGCAATTAAATTTGTTTTGTAAAATATAAGGCAGATTATGGTACAAGGAAAGATACATGGCTAAAGAATATACTCAATCATATGAAATTGATTGTCAAGAAACCTTTGATCCTGTTGCAAAAATTGCATATAGTTCATATATAGAATTTTTTAGCAGCTAATCTTGGATCGTCTATACAACATTATGACATAAAGAATGCCCTTTAACATATAGATGCTGAAGAAATCTATATGGATCCTCTATTAGGGTTTGATATCCCATTCACGGAGAATATGGCATGCAAGTTCAAAAATGTTTTATATGGATTTAAATAGTCATCCAGAGCATTGTTTTGTAGATTTATAAAAACTGTGATTGGAGCTGAATACAAAAAAAGATAAGGGAATCATGTCTTCTTCATAAATGCTTCACTCATGATAATATCTCAATTATAATTGTATATTGTTGAAAATATAATTATTATATGTGACGACAATAAAGAAAATGAGCTCCTTAGAAGAAAATTTGCAGAAGACTTTGAGATATATATGGAAAATTCAAATTTTTTTGGGTATAGAAGTAGCTCAATTAGGATAAGAAATATTCCTCTCAACAAAAATTTGTATGGAGCTACTATATGAGACAAAATGACTGCTTGCAATGCTTGTGAAACCCTAATTGAACCGGTTCAAAAGTTGCATGTAGATGAAGAAGCGGCAGTAAATATGGACAATATCAAAAAGTAGTTAGAAAGCTAATATATCTATCTCATACCCCTTCAAACATTACTTTTATAATAAGTCTCATTAGTAAATTCATGCTTAGGCTCAAAGAGTCTCACAATCAAGCTGCTTATACAGTGCTGAAATATCTTAAATCATGTCCTAGAAAAAGAATTCTCTATAAAATGTTAGATACTATGCAAATCGAACGTTATATTGATGCGGTCTATGCAGAATCACTAGTAAATAAAAGATCTACTTTAGGATACTATGCATTCTTAGGAGGAGATCTTATAGTATAAAGTAGCAAAAGGTAATCAGTTGTTTAAGATCTAGCATTGAATCTGAATTTAGGGCAATGGCCAAAAGAATTTGTGAAAATTATCTTGGAAGATTTAAAAATCAAGTAGGAAGAGCCAATGATGATATACTGTGATAATAATTCTGTCATCAACATTACTTATAACCTAGTACAACATGGTTGTAACAATTATGTAGTGGTAGATTAACATTTCATGAAAGAGAAACTAGAGAGTGAGTTGATTTGCACTTTATATATACCAATAAGAAATCAATTTGCCGATATATTCATCAAAGGACTCTACAACCTTACGTTCAAGAGTTTTGTAAGCAAATTTGGAATGCTAGATTTATGCCAACTAGTTTGAGGGGGAGTACTGAAGGCCGTATTGTGGGACCCACTCCTTATCATCCTTTCATCCGCCAACTCAAAGTCTCCTCCTTAGGTAAAGAAATTGTGGGTTCCATTATGTAGCCAATCATAGTATGATCTACTGAGCAAATGACTTAAGGGACTTAGCTATTGGATCTTCTCACTCTTAAGCCTTGGATTGCAATCCATTTGCTTCTCTCTTTTCACCTTACTGGATCCCGTTTTGGATTATTTATTTATTGTAAATAGCATTTACTTTTTTCTTTATTTTGAGGAGCTTAGAAATACCTCCAATCTGAGCGCAGAAGGAGAGCAATACAATTCAAAAAGTAAATTTTTTTATATTTCTACTTATATGCAAAGGTTGAGAAATATTGATTAGTATGGCGTTTACCTGATTTAGAAACATCACTTTATTAAAAAGATTCGCCTGTCAATGATTTTATGATGGGCTAATGATGTTGCGTGAATAACTTCTTCTTGTGTTTAATTTTACAGGATGAATATTTCAAAGTTGACAAATTGTCCACCAAGCACAATGGATATTTTGTTAATAGGGGAAAGCTAGAATGGAAGTAAGTTTTTTAATAATTTTATTTTATTTTTCTTTTTATTAGTGCTTTTATCCTTTTATCACAGTCATTGCACTTAATAGCTACCTTAATACAGTTTTATTGCATTAATGAGGCATAACATTTTCTTCAATACTATTTTTTAGGAAGATTTTCTTTTAGTAACCTGTCATTTATGTTTTGACAACTCACCATACTATGTGTATTAAATTCTTATTTTGAAAGACCAAATGCCTTCTTCTCGTATACATTGACTTCACAATCAATGCATTTCTTTTCAATCGACATGAAATATTATCTATCTTGTCTTTGATCATTAAACTGATTTGTAGTAGTTAATTGCTTGTAGTTAGTATTGTGGGATGTAATGAATTTCACAGCTATGAATTTGAAATCAGCTGTCAGAAGTGGGACATTTTAAATTAAACAAAATGCAGCGCATGCATCTGTCAGTATTAACTATTGGAATAGTTAGATTTTATAGTTATATATCTGTGACTATTGGAAATCTCATTCTTCAGATGATGACCAAAAACTATTTCTAAAATAATAGCTATGAATCCTTTATCGAGAAAAATTATTGGGTATATTGTAAGTGTATAAATTAATTTTTGGAGAGGTCCTGGTTTTCTTATTGTCTATGCACTAAGCCTATTTTTTTTTTTCTGCTGAAGGTATTTCATAGATCTTCCATTTTGAACTGCGGTTATGTATACCATGGCTATTAACTTGAATTGATAGTTATGAGGGAAGAGTTTCCATGGCTATTAAACTTGAGATATACTAATGAACCATTTACATAAAAGAAGTATTGTTATTGCCAGGGTCCGGTTTAAAATTACGCAATTGAGTATTGAGGTATTTTTCATTTGTGAGGCGAGGCGTAAGCCTCAATGCGTTTTGAGGCTTAAGCCTCAAAATCTAAAAATTGCGTAAAGTAAAAATAAAAATTAAAAATGATATTTTATATAATATCCAAATAGTATGTTAAAGGATGGCATATTAACTTATATTAAACTATGAAGTAACAAATTTACATACATATGAAACAAAAATTGCATAAGATGTAAAGTAATAAGTGATAAATTATGTGAAATAAAATTGAAATCCAAATATTACAAGAGCAAAACAATATAAAATATAAGAATTGCATAAAATTATCATATAATATCAAGTTCAGCTCTAAACTTTTTCTTTCTCAATTTCCTACTCATCTACGTTTAATTCCTAAAGAAAGCTGAAATAATTGGCAACAACTCAGAAATCATCTGTACTGTCATTATTAAGTGAATTTTTATTTGAGTCATTATCATAACAAATTGTTCTCTCCCCTGCCTCATCCTATAGGATGGATACCTCTCAATGTGCTTCTTCTTAATTTATTTAAGTCATCTTCATCTTTCATAAATGTTTGTCAGCAACATAAAGATAAGAGTAATACTCCAAAATTTTAAGAGGAGATGGTGGTGGCTTGCAGCTTTCAAGTGATCCCTTGTGGTGGCTACAACTCTGGTGATTACGGTGAATGCAGAGGGCTAGAGGACGAGAAAGTTTTTGTGGCTTGGCGGTGCAAGAAGGCATGATTTTTTTGATGCTTTGTATAAGATTTTGGTAAGTTTTAAATAAAAAAATACATAAATAGAGTGAGATGTACGCCTCATGCCAGCGAGGCGAGGCGCACCTCAAGGCGGGCCTTAACCAAGATGAGGTGTAAGCCTCATAAAAAAAGTCTTAGACGTAAGCCTTGAGACATTTTTTACTACAATTGTGCTGAGTCGGGCCTCAAGGAGAGCCTCATATTGCGTAATTTTAAACATTGGCCAGGGTGTGTATACACGAAGTTCTACAACTACAACAACAACACGAAAACAAGAAGCCTTATCTCCTTTCCAGAGACATGAATCATTTTTCTCCATACTCGATGAGCTGTGTAGAAAATTATAAATGCTGCCTATTCTTGCTGCTATTCTATCATCATTTATCTTAATATATGAATGATTCTTATTTCATTTTTGTTTTTCTTATTTTCGTTTATGATATCTATTTGTTTACTAGTCATTTTTTACATTACAACTTGGCCAGACATTCAGGTTTTGTTTGTCCCTAATTACTTTGTGGGTGGGTTTTCCTTGAACATCCATATTGTATAATCCTCTGGAGCCTTTTGATAAAAGTTGAGATTGAAAAATTTCCTTAAATCACTTTTAATTAATACTTCATTCTGCATTAGAATAGCAGTTAACATTACTTCACTTTTGAACTTTTAAAAGGGTTCATGCATTCTTATGCTTCGTTTATATGTTTTGCTAAACTAGTGAATCAAATCCGTCACCAAAATTTGAGACAAAGAAAAGGAGGAGAAAAGATTCAGCTGAAATTCCGAATGAAATTGATCATGAACATGCAAAGAGGGGTAATACGAAGATGAAAGCTGCTGCAAGGAGTGTTCCTTTGGTAGCAAAGAGCTTAAATCCAGGAAAGGTTGTGACTTCCTTTGGTGAACATCATCAAGAAGAAAAGCATCTGAAAATTAAACCAAATGCCTCCCCAGTAATATATAAGAAACAGTCTGCTGAATTTTCCATTGATTTAGATGTTCCCCCATCTACCAGAATAACAGATAAGGACGTTTCATCAGTTAAGCTTGAACCGAAGGATGTTGCCAAGAACAAATCTCTCTCTTCTAAAGGACTTCATAAATCAAGCCGCACAAGCGAATCATTAGATGCCATATATCAGACATCTCAAGAGAAAGCTGTTGTTTCGCAAGTTGAACCTCAACTAAAGAAATTATTTAATTGTGAAACTGAACTAGAGCAGTTACCCAAAATACGGTGCAAGGACAGATACGGAACTTGTGAATATCCGCAGATTAGTTCATCTATGACTTCCTACCCTGCACAGACGATTGTGAGTAATCTTGGGAAGCCTAAGAATGCAGTAATAGGATCTCTTTGTTTGTTTTTTTTATATAGTTTCATTAATTTAACCATAATATGATATTTTAGTCTTGTTTGATCCCCTCGGTATCTCTTATTTTACTGTTGTTTATTGAATTGGTGACCTCTTTCATTCTGTTATTACTAAACTTTTTTGGAAGCCCTTTAAAAAGGTTTCTTTCTATATAAATTCTTGCTTTCTCGCAAGTGCATTATTCCCATTTTCTTTAATTTCGTTGGATGTAATTAAAATATGGTAGTATTAATCTGCAATTCTTATTTTAATCTTATCATGGTGCTTGTTAAATAATAAATTGGTACTGTTATGATAGACTTTGAATTTGATGTGCATATTGAGAACTGTATGACTACTTTTGAGGTCAAATTGTTTGTTTTGTAACTAGCTGGTAGCTATAATTTAAGTGTTTTTTGCCTTATTTCCAGCAGGTTTTTCATTTTCTCCCGCTTAAATAAATCCACCTGCCAGAGTTCTAACCAAAAATAGGCCAGTAGATTACAGGAAGAACGCACATGAGAATTCATGATGCTTTGTGACGATTTCTGCAGATAAAATCAACTACCATAAATAATACATCTTTTGAAATTTTCTGCTACTTGATACCTTAGGATTTATCCTGTTGTCTTACAAATGAAATACCAGAGTCCAAAATATATGGGATGGTTAACATCAGCTTTGACTGAAAATTTATGAATATGTAGGCTCTATGGATGGGCCAATGTACTCATTGGGCCTGATGCTTCTCAAGCCCAAGCTTTTACATTTTTTAGTGAGAGACCAACATCTTGGTGCTCATGTGGGATCATCCAATGACCCACTGATTTAGATAAATATCTAATGTATTATCCAACCATAGACATTATTTTTGGGAGAGAAATTGTGTTTTTGGGACTCTCATACTCTCTGGTTAGAACCTCTAAGTGGCATAGATGCTTGGCCTTGAGTAGGCAGAAAAAAGTATAATCTTGACTAGAACAATGTACCGCATAATATATAACTTTTGTTTCTTTCGATTCTTTTCATTTTTAAGGTGCATATTTACCGAGGTTAATGCAGTCAATTATAACTCTCCTAGAAGCTTGTTAGCTTTCTCATTTTGTTTTGGGATTATTCCTATTTTTGGGGCATTGATGGCACGTGGGAAGGGCATGCGCAGCCATCAATTGTGATTTGGAACGTATTCTTTCCATAAATCTTGTGGGCAAAAACCTCCCTAACCTTCGTATTGTTGTTGTTTATGTAAATTGCAGGGCTTCATGTTTTACAAAAGTGGAAATTTTCCTTCAATATTCTTTTATTGTGTATTCAGGTCAGAAAGACTCAATATCAAAATTGCATGATTACTAGCACAATATTATAAAACTACATGACATCATTTCTTTTCCCATTTGTATGGCATGTAAAATGTTCTAATTCTCATTGATCAAACAAAACTTGGGAAGCTAAGGAATAGGTCAAATCAAAGTCATATTTTATGCAACTCCAAAGCTCAATATATAGTTAAGATTTCATACAAATAAATGTTGTGTTGGACTAAAAATTTGCGGTGATGAAAATTTTAAAGCATGGATAGTTATTTGTGGCAAGAAGGTCTTTCCCATAATTGCTGCATTCTAGAAGGCATTCTTTGAAGGGAAAAATACTACAGTTAGGGACATGGCAAGAAGGTTTTAAACTGTTATACTAATCTGGTGCCCATAGGATAAGAACCTGTAGTTGGAGGGGTATTCATTAAGACCGAGTATTTAGGCTGTTTGAAAGTTTTTTAGATATAGGTTTTCAAGAATTTACTCATCTGTTTCCACTTTGTTGTACATATGGTTAGAAGAGAATGTTATGGTATGCTTTTTGTTTTTGAACGTCAGATTTAGTGTTTTGTAATGTTGTGTGATTAAAGTTTTGAGCGGGGAAGTAGTTGTTATTTTAATTTCTTGTTTAAATGTCAGATTTAATTTCCTCCTTAATTTATTTTAATTTCTTATAAGAAAAATAGATCGTTTAGATTGCAAATATTGTAAAGTTATTCCAAGTGAAAGTTTATATACCTAACATCGCTTATTAGTTTTGGACTTTAAGATGAGGGGCAAAAAATAAAAAATAAAATAAAACTTTATTCTAGGATTAGATGGGGGCATTAAAAGAATATTAACAAAATTATTTTTGAGAGTAAGTTTCTCGATCTTAAGATTTTGTCTGTGCATGAGAAAGCTAATGTTATATGAGAAAAGTAGCTAGTGATATTAAGAATGTTACAAAAGATATGTTTGAATTATCAAAGGAAAAAACTCCTAATAGTAAAAATAGTTGGTGGTGGAATCAAAATATTCAAGAAAAAAAAATAAGAAGATTTATTATAAAAATTGGTTTAGATGTAAAAATTTTGATAATTGGAAAATATATAAAGAGGCCCGTAAGGAGTCTAAGAAAGTAATATGCGATGCAAAGATTTTAGCATTTAATGATTTATATAATAGATTAGATACTAAGGAGGGCAAAAGATATATGTATAAGTTAGCCAAACAAAATGATAAGAGTAGTAAGGATTTAGTTCAAGTGAAGTGTATTAAGCATGAAGATCAAAAAGTGCTTTTATTAGAAAAAGATATTCAATAAACATGGATGAGATATTTTTATAATCACTTCAATGAAGATTATGAGAATGTGATTGACTTTAGTGACCTTAGCACCCTAACTGAAAATAAAGATTTTTATTTTTATCGGAGTATTAGTAAAAATGAAGTTATAGAGGCTTTAAAGAAAATAACGTGTGGAAAAGCTGTTTGTTAACCTGTATACGATGAAAAAAAGGAAAATTGCGTATTTGTGCCGAACTCGGCACTTCAAGTCGTCCACTCCGCACGTCTTCACACATCGACGCCACTCTGCCACTCGCACGTCTTCGCGCGATCTCTACCTCGAGCCAACCCCCACTCGCTTCGTTAAAAGGTTGAAGGAAACAAGGCTTTCGACCCCTCGTTCCTTCCTTCCTCACGTGAAAGCTCTGACGCCTCCACCTACAGCTGATCTTCCTTCTGCTCTTTCCCGCTGCCACCTCCTTCCTCTTCGATCCATCTGTACCGAATCGTCTCTAACCCTTCAACCCAGCCGCTTCACCCTCCTTCCTTCCTCACACCTTTGCTTGCTCCCTATACCGTAGGCTCTAGCCTAACTCGACTCCACTCCACTGCCGACCTCCCGGTTCCTCCAATCTAGATCGGAAGAAACGATGAAGAGGAGCTTGCTCTCTACGAAGGTAATGGTCCTTCTCCCTCTCACGCATTTCTTCAGCTAAATCTCGTAAACCCATTGAACTAAAGGGTTGAATTAACCTTGGATTTACGGCAAAAAGACGGAAGTGGAGGATTTAATTCGTTGTTGGATTTAGCGGTTCCCTGAATCCTGTTTAAATAGGCTTTATTACAAATCCTACTCAAACTCTGCATAAAGCCCGTTCAATCTTTGCATAAATCCTATTCAAACCAAGCATAAATTGGTTTTCAAAATCCCTCAAGCTGAACCAGTGATCACTTTCATTTTAGATTAATTATTATTAATTATAATTAATTGTTATTAATATTAATTAATTTAAATTAATTAGTTTAATAATGGTTAGTTGTTAATCAATTATAATTAGTCACTTTCATTTTAGATTAATTATTATTAATTAGAATTAATCGTTATTAATCTTAATTAGTTTCAAATTAATTATTTTAATAATGATTAGTTATTAATTAATTAACTTTCATTTTAGATTAATTATTATTAATTAGAATGAATTGTTATTAATCTTAATTAGTTTCAAATTAATTATTTTAATAATGATTAGTTATTAATTAATTATAATTACTCAACTTTCATTTTAGATTAATTATCATTAATTAGAATTAGTCATTATTAATCTTAATTAATTTCAAACTAATTATTTTAATAATAATTAGTTGTTAATTATTCATAATTAATCACTTTCAATTTAGATTAATCATCATTAATTAGAATTGATCGTTATTTAATCTTAATTAACTTTAATTTAATTATTTTTAGTAATGATTAGTTAATTAATTATAATTAATCACTTCTAATTATGATTAATCATCACTAGCTTTAATTGATTATATTTAATTATTTTTAATCTTAATTAACTATTATTAATTATAATTAATCATTATTAATTATAATTGATTATTTTAAATTAAAGTTAATTATTATTAATTATAATTAATATTTATTAATTATGATTAATTATAATAAAATGAAAGAATAGATTAATTATTATTAACCTTAATTAGTTTCAAATTAATTATTTAATAATGATTAGTTATTAATTACTTATAATTAATCAACTTTCATTTTAGATTAATTATTATTAATTAGGATTAATTGTTATTAATCTTAATTAGTTTCAAATTAATTATTTTAATAATGATCAGTTATTAATTAATTATAGCTAATCAACTTTCATTTTAGATTAATTATCATTAATTAGAATTAGTTGTTATTAATCTTAATTAATTTCAAACTAATTATTTTAATAATGATTAGTTGTTAATTAGTCATAATTAATCACTTTCAATTTCGATTAATCATCATTAATTAGAATTGATTGTTATTTAATCTTAATTAACTTTAATTTAATTATTATTAATAATGATTAGTTTATAAAGAGGCATGTAAGGATTCTAAGAAAGCAATATGTGATGCAAAGATCTTAGCTTTTAATGATTTATATAATAGATTAGATACTAAGGAGGGAGAAAGATATATGTATAAGCTAGCCAAACAAAGAGATAGGAGTAGTAAGGATTTAATTCAAGTGAAGTGTATTAAGGATGAAGATCAAAAAGTACTTTTCTTAGAAGATGATATTCAACAAAGGTGGATGAGATATTTTGATAAACTTTTTAATGAAGATTGTAGGAATACAATTGACTTTAGTGACCTTAGCATCCTAAATGAAAATAAAGATTTCTGTTTTTATCGGCGTATTAGTAAAACCGAAGTTAGAGAGGCTTTAAAGAAAATGAAGTGTGGAAAAGCTGTTGGACCTGATGATATCCCAATAGAGATGTGGAAATGCTTAGGAGATGAAGGAATTTCTTGGCTAACTAAACTTTTTAATAATATTTTGAAGACTAAAAAGATGCCAGATGCGTGGAGAATGAGTGTATTGATTCCTATTTATAAGAATAAAGGTGATGCACAAGATTGTGCGAATTATAGAGGAATTAAGTTAATGTGTCACACTTTAAAACTATGGGAGCGAGTTATGGAGCGTAGGCTGCGGCGTGATACTAATGTTTCTCAAAATCAATTTGGATTCATGCCTGGTAGGTCTACTATGGAAGCCATACATTTATTGAGAGGTTTGATGGAGAAATATAGGGAGAATAAGGAGGATCTACATATGATATTTATTGATTTAGAGAAAGCATATGATAAAGTTCCAAGAGAAGTGCTATGGAGAGTTCTTGAAAAGAAAGGAGTTAATAATGCTTATATTCAAATCATTAAAGATATGTATGAAGGAGCTACTACTTGTGTTCAAACACAAGGTGGTTTGACCAAGTATTTCCCTATTTCGGTTGGATTACATCAAGGATCAGCTTTAAGCCCATATCTTTTCGCGTTAGTCATGGATGTTCTCACTAGACATTTACAAGAGGATGTACCCTGGTGTATGCTTTTTGCTGATGATATTCTTCTTGTTGACAAGACTAAAGAGGGAGTTGAAGGTAAACTTGAAGTCTGGAGATCAACCTTAGAGTCTAAAGGTTTTCGCTTGAGTAGATCTAAAACTGAATATATGGAGTGTAATTTTAGCAGTAATAGACCTAGTGAGGGGATTGTGACTTTGGGCGATCAAGTCATTAATAAGAGTACACGTTTTAGATATCTTGGATCTATTGTTCAGAGTGATGGTGAAATAGATGGGGATGTTATCAGTAGAATTCAAGTTGGATGGTTGAAATGGAGGAATGCATCGGGCTTGTTGTGTGATAGAAAAGTCTCCCTTAAACTTAAGGGAAAATTCTATAAGATGGTGGTGAGACCTGCAATGCTTTATGGTGCAGAATGTTGGCCATTAAAAGAGAAGCACAATACTAAGTTATGTGTTGCGGAGATGAGGATGCTTAGGTGGATGAGTGGATTTACTCTTAGAGACAGGATACGAAATGAGCATATACGTGAAAAGGTTGGAGTAGCTCCAGTGGAGGATAAGATTAGAGAGAGTCGCCTTAGATGGTTTGGTCACATAAAACGGCGGCCTTCCGATGACCCAGTTAGGAAAGTAGAGGTATTAGATTTGACTTATGTTAAGAAAGGTAGAGGTAGACCTAAAAAGACTTGGTTAGAAAATATTAGAAATGATCTTTCTCTATTAGATTTAAACGAGAATTTGACTTTGAACCGGACACAATGGAGAAAAAGGATTCATGTTGCCGACCCCACGTAGTGGGACAAAGGCTTGTTATTGTATTGTTATTGTTATTGTAATGATTAGTTAATTGATTATAATTAATCACTTCTAATTATGATTAATCATCATTAGCTTTATCATCATTAGCTTTAATTGATTATATTTAATTATTTTTAATCGTGATTAACTATTATTAATTATAAGTAATTATTTTTAATTAGAGTTAATAATTATGAATTATAATTAATTTTTATTAATTATGATTAATTATAATAAAATGAAAGAAAGAGAGAAGGAAGAAATGTGCCTCGATTTGTGTGCCGACACTACCGATATAGTTGTCGTCGCCTCGACACTGTCCCTGACACCCCTGCATAGGTTTAAAGGTGCAAACCCTGTCCTCGACGGGTGTGATGCACTGGGAAACCACCTATATACGCTTTTCTTAGCGTAGTAGGAGGAAATCCGGTGTGACACATGTGACGAGACACGTAGGCCATGTACACGCTTTTCTTAGTGTGGCTGGGATAACTTTAAGTACCCATACGCTCCTCAGTGCCAGAGGGGAAACAATTGTGCATTTTAAAGTAGGTACCCTTAAGACCCATTGATGCTTTTCTTTGCGTGTTGAGATTGAAAACCACGGCCGCGGTGTCAACGGATATCAACCATACATACTTTTATTAGTGTGGTGGGAAGCCACAGTCCCACAAAATTTCCCCAAATGGGGGATTCACCAAGATGCTGTAGAAATTTAGAGTAAAATGCACAGAAATTGAACAAGAAACCAAACTTGAACTGAACAAGCAGGTACCTTTGTAGACCCATACACGTCTTTTTTGGCATGGAGGGATTGAAGACTACGACCGCGGTGCCTATGGACATCTACCATACACTCTTTTCTTAGCGTGGTGGGAATACCCAGTTCCCCAAATTTCTCCCGAATAGGGGATATGTCGGGATACTACCAAAATTCAGAGCAAAATGCACATAAATTGAACAACAGGGAATTTGAACTGTACAGGTACCTCTAAATACACATACACACTTTTCTTAGCGTGGTGGGATTGAAAACTACGGCCGCGTTGTCTTTGGACATCTACCATACACGCTTTTCTTAGCGTAGTAGGAATGCCTTATTCCCCAAATTTCTCCAAAACAGGGGATATTTCGAGATGCTGTCAAAATTCAGATTAAAGTGCACAGAACTTAAATAACAACAATACAAGGGACCTGACTTCAATAGAACCCGGGGGATTTGAATTAAACACAGGGAATAGAACCCTAAATTCTAAAATGCAAAATTTAAAATGTATCATAATAATCAAAATACAAATGACAAATAATAATTTTGATTATTCAAGTAAATATCAAACCATAATTAGAGGACTCGTGATGAACAAAACCTCGATGCATGCATATAATGAATAGTAATCAATTTGCAGCATCTGAACAATTACAAACACCTGCAAACATATGACACGTAACAAATGATGATGATTAATGCATGATAAATGCATTGAACTCTTATAATAGTCCCCATGCAATTGAATGCACAGTACTTGCAAGTAACAACAGCTAGTTGCAGAATGCATGGATGTCTCCCACATGCATTAATGAAATCACCAACACAAACAATGGTGCCTGGAGATTGAAATGGCAATACTAAAAATTGATGAAAGACAACATATCATGCATACAACAAATCACATCAAGACATGCACTGAATACAACAGTGCTTTGCAGTTTACATCAACCGTTTGCATACAACCTGTCGCTATAAACAAGTTCACCAAACCACATGTGAATAGTGAGGGTGGATATGATGCAAGTATATATAGCATGCAATAAACACTAAAGTGTCCATGCTGTCGACAACAATAGTACCCTATAAGTACATTTAACCATGCAAGCGACAATGAGCAATCATGCTGAGAATTGCCAGCCAAGCCATGGTCGAAGAGCCTGAAGCAAAGACAATGTAATCATTTTCGCTTAATTATATAGATCATGTGGTGGCTCATTCACAAGCAATTGCAGGAGAGAACTGACAAGAAAATGCACCAGTTCGCTTGTGAACGATGATAGCAGATGAACGGTGGATGTAATAATCTCCTATCAATCAAGGTCAATTGACTTGCATGTGTACGTCTCCTATGAATACAAGGCCAACATGCATGAGAAAGTTGGCAATAAATGTAATTCAGTCTACGTCCAACATCAAATCAGATAAAGGCACTGATTTGGATGCAAGCAAAGACAGTTGATATAACCTATTTGTGGATAACAACAGTGGGTATATCGTAAGTACGACGAATTCCCTGTGGACACAAACACATACAACACCTACAGTAGAGGTGATTGAGATGCTGCTAGTACGTTGGGTATAAAGACAAGTCGATGTACGGAGGAAGTCCATTGATACATCGTCAAAGAAAGATTCCAATCGTGACACGAAGTCAAATGATTGCATGAATGATTCTGTAGAGTCAAAGAATGATGAGTTGAAAAGATGTTTCATCTTATCATCTTTATAAAGATATCGAAGACTTTCAACAACTGCGAACATCTGCAAACTGCTACAAGAAGCTCATTGACTTGCTGCCAGTAGAAGACCCTAACTGCGATACTATGACGCAAAAAAAATTAAATGATTTTATGAATAATTCTGTAGAGTCAAAGAATGAGCACGTGAAGAAAAAAAGGAGAAAGAAAATGTCTCATTCCATCATCTCTTCAAAAATCCCAAGGCTCGCGAAATATACCGGATCATTCGAGCAAAGATCTGAAGATTAAGCCCCTCAACTCAATGTCCTACCGTTGTGACGAGTCGGGGACAGAGCAATACAATGATGTACTAACCAAGTCTTTGGTCTCATCAGCGTTTGATACATCATCTATCACAAAATGACCTCATTATTTAGATGTGTTTACCCAATCTAAAGAAGGTTCAGTTGATTCGTAGATCTAATCTCCCAAAGAATGAGAAAAAGGGAGCTTGCATCAGATCAACATGGCTACGCCGAATGGTGACAACGCTACGATTCACCTGTAAGCAAAAATAGAGAATCAATAGTAAAAACCATGAGCTACTGAAGCACGACGTTACGCTATTGGATTCGCAACATTCGCACAAACAGACAGAAGGCATCAATAAAGCACAAAATAAAGCCCCGCGCTTTCGACAACAATAGTTGCTCATGCAGCTGGACACCTCTTTGCATTGCATGCAAATATTTTAAAAGGCCCCCATTCATGCATTGCAACAGGCATGATATGTTATATAAACATATCATCCAACACTACATTTACATGCATATGTGTCGTATGTGCATGGCCAAGGGCCTTCCTGCGTGCATCTGTAGGATGCCGAGGATTTCATTCTAGCGTGTCGCTTTGACATTTCTATTTCATGTAAAAAAAAGCTCTCTGGCGTGTATTTGTAGGATGCCGAGGATTTCATTCTAGCATGTCATTCTGACATCACTATTACATTTCAAAATAACCTCCCTCATGTATTGGTGATATGTAGAGGGTATCACTCTAGTATGTCGTTTGACACTACATTTACATTTCAAGAAAAACATCCTCCTGCACATATTTGTAATAGGCAGAGGGTTTCACTCTAGTGTATCATTTGACACTGCAATTATATTTCAAAATTTTTTTCTCCTGCACATATTTGTAATAAGTAGAGGATTTCACTCTAGTGTGTCATTCGATACTACGATTGTATTTCATAAAGTATAAAATGCACACACATGAATGCATTGCATGAAGTGTATCCAACGACATATACCCGCGTAAGCCCTGAAGAGTGTGTTGTAGGTACAAATGTGACATTTGAAATGCCGCGTGGGTTAAGAAATAAATTTGGATTCGAACCCGATACTTTGTCGGCAAGTAGACAGTCGATATGGTTCAATTAACAAAACAAAATGTTCAAAGTCACCCCGATGATGGCGTCTTGAATGTTTATCTCAACCGGAGGGGATCACATCTTCTCAAATGCTCTCAAACTTCTACAAAATACAAATATTTTCAAATGACCTCAAAGTCACCCCGATGATTGCCGTGTTGAATGTTTATCTCAATTGGAGTGGATCACATCTTCTCAAATGCTCTTAAACTTCCACAAAATACAAATATTTTCAAATGACCTCAAAATTATCCCAATGATGGCCATGTTGATAGAAAGTCCCAGTCGGAAGGGACCAAAAATAATAAAAATGCCCTCAAACACCCATAAAGATTTTGAAATTCAGAAATGCCAAAAGTTAAAGATATTTTAAATTAAAAATAAATCATTAAATACTTAAAGCAAAATCCATCCACCTTCCGCGATAGTTTGTCAAGGTGAACAAATTCAAATATAACTTCAGCTCACAAAAAGCTAATGTCTAATCGAGAATATCACTAGGATTTATTCTCAATCTGTCTCTTGCCAATAAGGACATGACACGTGTCCTCTAACTGGTGATTTTGCTGCCAAATGACATCACACCGTGGATTTCTCCGCCAAATAGCATCACAGGTAAACGGTTGTGACTGGGACCCTTTGAATTGGGTGGTTCGCTGTGAAATAGCACCATTATATTACGGTCATGGCAGAGCCCGTATGCTCCCTAATGATATTAAATCCTTGAGATATAAATTAATAGGATATGCTCGATAGGGCACAAAGCCCTCTATCAGTTAAGGCGGATTCAAATTTTTTTCCTTCGATAAAAATTCACCCTAGGTCTACAAGGTACCATTGGATGACGCAACCCATGACTGCTGATAAGGATCCTTTTGTCAGGTTGGGTCGACTACCTCCTCTAACTAAGTAGATCAGGGACCACGATGGCCCGAGACAACGGAACCATGAGATCTTGATCTGGCTCATCACCATTCCTCCACCATCCGCTTTAAGTGCAAGATGGTGAAATTTCAAATTTTAAATATTAAATTTCCACTTTCTCAAACTAATGCTGCTATTATATGCCTGATACTGCCTATCTACGGGTACGATGTATTCATCGACGATTAGCTTTAATCGAAAGTTCTCTCTCGTTATCGGGAGGGGTAATTAATTATAGGGGCTTGCACCTATAGGAAACCATAACTCAGATCATAAAGTCCTCACAATATGAAGGCAAAATCTCTGGTAGTGTCTTATCTACTAACCCAATCTGCCTTCTGAAAATTTACCCAGAACTTATTTCGTTAAAACTCCCCCGAAAGCAAAAAGCGAAGCGCGGGGAGGCCGGGGTGCAAATTTTCGAAGCCCACACTGTTGGACCTGATGATATCCCAATAGAGGTGTGGAAATGCTTAGGAGAAGAAGGAATTTCTTGGCTTACTAAACTTTTTAATATTATTTTGAAGACTAAAAAGATGCTAGATGAGTGAAGAATGAGTGTGTTGATTCCTATTTTTAAAAATAAAGGTGATGTTCAAGATTGTGCGAATTATAGAGGAATTAAGTTCATGTGTCATACTTTAAAACTATGGGAGAGAGTTATGGAGCATAGGTTGTGGCGTGATACTAACATTTCTCAAAATCAATTTGGATTCATGTCGGGTAGGTCTATTATGGAAGCTATACATTTATTGAGATGCTTGATGGAGATGTATTGAGAGAATAAGGAGGATCTACATATAATATTTATTGATTTAGTGAAAACATATGATAAAGTTCCAAGAGAAGTGCTATGGAGAGTTTTAGAAAAGAAAGCGGTTAATAAGCTTATATTCAAGTCATTAAGGATATGTATGCTGGAGTTGTTACTTGTGTCCAGACACAAGGTGGTTTGACCAACTATTTTCCTATTTCAGTTGGATTACATCAAGGATCAGCCTTAAGCCCATATCTTTTTGCTTTAGTCATGGATGTTCTCACTAGACATTTGCAAGAGGTTATACCCTTGTGTATGCTTTTTGCTGATGATATTCTTCTTGTTGATAAGACTAGAGAGGGAGTTAAGGTAAACTCGAATTTTGGAGGTCAACCTTAGAGTCTAAAGGCTTTTTGTTTGAGTAGATCTAAAACTGAATGAATGAAATGTAATTTTAGTAATAATAGTTCTTGTGGGGGAATTGTGACTTTCGGTGATCAAGTCATTAATAAGAGTACACGTTTTAGATATCTTGGGTCTATTGTTCGGAGTGATGGTGAAATAGATGGGGATACTATTAGTAGAATTCAAGTTGGATGGTTGAAGTGGAGGAATGCATCGGGCTTGTTGTTTGATAGAAAAGTCCCCCTCAAACTTAAGGAAAAATTCTATAAGATGGTGGTTAGACTTGCAATGCTTTATGGTGCAGAATGTTGGCCATTAATAGAGAAGCATAACATTAAGTTAAGTGTTGCAGAGATGAGGATGCTCAGGTGGATGAGTGGCTTTACTCTTAGAGATAGGATACGAAACTAGTATATACGTGAAAAGGTTGGAGTAGCTCGAGTGGAGATAAGATTAGAGAGAGTTGCCTTAGATGGTTTGGTCACATAAAATGGTGGCCTTCCGATGACCTGGTTAGGAAAGTAGATGTATTAGATTTGACTTATGTTAATGAGGGTAGAGGTAGACCTAAAAAGACTTGGCTAGAAAATATTAGAAATGACCTTTCTTTATTAGATTTAAATGAGAATTTAACTTTTAATAGGGCACAATGGAGAAAAAGGATTCATGTAGCCGACCCCACATAGTGGGATAAAGGCTTGATGTTGTTGTAGTGGAGAAAATCATAGGACTTTAACCTGACGGTTTGTGTCTTGTCAAATATGAGTGCATGCTATCTTCTTAAGTGTTTGATAGGTGCCAGCATCAGTTTTGTTTTAATTATCCCTGAAAAGTTCATCTTTTCCTCTTGTAATTTTGTGCAGGATCCCTCTTAGTGTTAGTTGGTGTACTTATCATGGAAGTTGGCATTGTAATTGGTTTTGCAATGAGTCTATATTTTAACTGGTGAGAGATTATATCTGTAAGGTTCTCAATTAAGTTATCATACTTGAAGTAGGTGGGATTTTGAACTTGATGTTACATTGTATTCCATCGAAGAATGCACTATGAATGAGAGAGCCAGAAATTATACTTCTAGTGCATTTTCCGGGACAATCATTAACAGTAATAATTATCATCATGATGTCCTATTCACGTAAAAATTGTGTGCATGTTAATTGCTGATTTTTATGGTAGTAGTTGATGCAAGTTGGCCTTTGTAAACCTAACTGACAAATTACTGATAATAGTATCACGGAAAAAAGGCTGCTTTTCATATAATGAAGCCGGGTTTCAGGCATGAATTTTTTCCAGAATGCAACAATTGAAACGTGGCACTTGACTTGTAGTCTGCAGTTCATTGTATGATTTTCCCCACTTCAGAAACAAGATTTATTAAGTAAACTATTGATGTTGATTTATTGATATGTGATACATTCATACTTTCAGTAACACATAAGCCGTTGATTGGTTGTTTATACCCTTCTATATGGAAAGTCCTCTTTTCACTTATAGTACTACATCTTAATGCCTTCATTAACTGATATTTTAATTTATTGAAGCAAACCTTGTCTAACCGAATCAGCGAGGTTACAGTAAGACCTAAAGGCACGACACTTGAACGGGCCATTCAAGAGGTGGAAAAGATAGTTGCACTATGTAAGTTCTAGATCAACAACAAATTTGACTACTTCATTTTGATGGATGCATTAATGTTTTTTCGAAAATAAAATCACCTTAGAATTAACAAGAAATTCATTCCACAGCTAGACCGCCAAACCCTGCAGTTCAAGAAGTTGATCCTACAGTCCAAGGTACTAAAAGAAGACTGCCTCAAGAAGTTAAGCAGAAGCTGGCCAAAGTTGCTAGATTATCGGTACCATGCCAAAAAAACTCTTTTGATGTCATGCAAATAAAAAAAAACTTTTGATGCGTTTTGTTGTTTTCATATCTGATAAAAATTAATTAAACTTTTATGTATTTTCTCATTGGCCGATTAGCTAAATCCTTATTTTTTTCTATTCGGGACATTGAAATTAAAGAAACTAAACTTCAGTATCAGCGACAATTTTATTTGCATCGCATTTTAAAAATGTTTTAGCTGAAGTTCATTAGAGCAAATACCTATTTCCTGATGCAAAGATAATTACATATGAACCTTTCTCATGTTTTATGACTGGCTGAAAAGTGATTGAAATCCTATGCATGCATGAGAATCATTAGAGAAAATCCCTAATTGTTGGTGACAAGCTAATGACATACGAATCTTCCTTATGGTTTGTGATTTATGATTGGCTATGTAGTGCTTGAAGTTCTATGCATGTATGAAGAATGACATGATTTCTGAAAGAGCTTTTAAAATCCTGGAAACTCAGATTATTAAACATAAACTTTTTAGGCATTCTGTCTTTTTAACTTCTAGCTATCATTGATTTTGTTAATTTACTAATAACCTTACTGATCTTTTTTTGTTTTAATTATTTACTTATTTTTAGTCTACTCATGGTTATGCTTCAAATTTTCCTGTCGAAAGTCTTCCTGCCTTTTTTTATTGCCATGAAAAACCCTGAAAACAGTAGCTTCTGAATAAATAATTAATTGTTAATTAATAAACAGTAAATTTAATTATATTGCAATTAATACGCACCCATGCAATTGTAGACTTACTGCATCTTCCTCCTGTTTTATGCTGGCTTAAGATTTGCATTGTTAATAGTTTTTTTGATTAATTATTTTACGAAGCATCAGAATTTCTTCATGAGAAGTTTGGTTTTTAGGTTCATTCTTTATCTTCAACTATTTACCAGGTTCCGAGCACTTAAATTTTTCTATCATATTTTAAAAAAGTTTGGATAGTGCCCCTTTCTTGAAATGTTTTTTAGTTTTTTAAATATTATTGACAGGAACCTGGGAAAGCACTGCTCTAAAAATGTCACTGTTGTTTGTTTGAGCCCCTCAAATCCTTCGGTGTTGAGATATGAGAATGTTGAAGATATTGGAATTCCTTTGGTCAAGATTTGTTAGTTTGGTGCATGTGGGCTTTGAAAGAGCTTATGATCTTGAGAGGTTATCCATTCCTTTAAACTTTTTTGAAGTGAAGTGATTGGATAAGAAACAACATGGAGTTTTCAAAGGTAGACTTTCACTTTTATAGAGATTTGCCTAGACGATATTTTTATCTAAGGTTTATACTAGATTTTGTGGATTGAGATTTCTTATGGTCATAAGGCTCCTTAGTTAATTACATCTCAATGTATGGTACTTGAGAACACTCTCCATGAAGGATATTATATGTAGGGTTATAATCGAGCCGAGCTTTCACATATATATTCATAATTTTCTTGTTTAAATTTTTTTATAATCATACTTGGCTTGTACTTTGTTTGCTTAAATAAATCAATCTAGTACTTTCAAGCACTAAGAAATAAGAAAAAAATCCAAAAAAGCATTTGACTTTATATATTGACAAATATGTTTACAAATATAAATGAACAAATAATTCAATAACTTTTTGGGTGAGCAAAGTTTACATTTGTGCTGCAAATTCTTGAAAGTAAGGCTGTCACTCATTTTTTATTGCTTCTTACTTTAGAAACTCCATTACGCACCATTGATTTGGTCGGTTTCTTTACCTAACAAAGCTCATACCGTGATTTTCATGCATCTTTATTGTTGAGGTTTGAGAGTTTAGGTTTTTTAGATTGTTGGTAGGCGAAAGAAAGAAGTGAGGGGTTACAATTTACAGGAAACCAGGAAAGTTAGGAAGTGGAGTGCTTATGTTATGTATTCGGACAAGTTTATAATTATAATCTGTTATTTTATTATTATGAAATTTGACAATTCCTTAAATTATTAACAATAGTTGATTAAAAATATTAATTTTTTTTTTAAATTTATGAAATTTGAACCTTATTTATATCAAATTTATATTTGAAATTCTCTTTAAGTATTAATATATATAATTTCATAATACGATTATGATATTTTTATATAATATGATAAAGACATTTATATAACTAAAGTGTGATTAATAATTAATCCTAAAATATTATTGATATTAAATTTTAATATATTATAATTAAATAAGTAAATAAATAAGTTGTATTTAATCAAAATTTAATTAAATCATATAAGAGTTATCATCATATCAAGCATTCAACAAGTTATTTATTGAACAATAAATATGCTTATTCATAAACATAAATAAACGAGTTGGATTGTGTTCAAAATTGGTTCATTTAGCTTTCAAATTTAAATTTTTAAATGTGTTTACACTTGTTTAATTACATTGTCATACTAATGTTTCTCAAAATCAAATTGGATTCATATCGGGTAGGAGGATCTATATATGATATTTATTGATTTAGAGAAAGCATATGATAAAATTAGAGAGTTTCCTTAGATGATTTGTTCACATAAAATGATGGCCTTCTGATGACCCAATTAGGAGAGTAGATGTATTAGATTTGAGTTATGTTAAAAAAGGTTGAGATAAACTTAAAAAGACTTGGTTAAAAAATATTAGAAATGACATTTCTTTATTTGATTTAAATGAGAATTTGACTTTTAATTGGATAAAATGGAGAAAAAGGATTCATGTAGCTAAACTCATGTAGTGTGATAAAGGCTTGTTGTAGAGAAAGAGTACGATAATGTTCCAAGAGAAGTTCAATGGAGAGTTCTAGAAAAGAAAGGGGTTAATAATGTTTATATTCAAGTCATTAAGGACATGTCTCCAGGATCTATTACTTGTGTTCAAACACAAGGTGGTTTGACTAAGTTTTTTTCTATTTCAGTTGGATTACATTAAGGATCAGCCTTAAGCCCATATCTTTTTGCTTTAGTCATGGATGTTCTCACTATATATTTGCAAGAGGTTGTACCATGGTGTTTGCTTTTTTGTTGATGATATTTTTTCTTGTTGATAAGACTAGAGTGGGAGTTGAAGGTAATCTTGAATTATGAAGGTTAACCTTTGAGTCTAAAGATTTTTGTTTGAGTAGATCTAAAATCGAATATATGGAGTATAATCTTAGTAGTAATAGATCTAATGAGGGGATTGTGACTTTGGGTGATCAAGTCATTAATAAGAGTATAGAATTTAGTTATTGTTGGAGAAATTTTGTCATCCTCAACGGATTGCATATTTTGTGATCGAGTACGCCATAAGAAAATATGATATATTACCCCGGATGATAAAAATATTATTTTCTTCTGGACTCAATAATAAAATTTATAATTTTAGCAAAGATTCCCCATTCAATATTTTGTTGAATGGGGTTTATGTTATTTTGGGTTAATTACATCTCAAGCATTTGGTACTTGAGAAAATTTTTGATTAAACTAGTGGTTTTCTTTCTTTTGAAAATCATCTAAATATTAGCTAAAGTTTTGATTTTAAAATCCATGAAATTTTTATTTAAAGAGTTTTGATTTTAGGAATTTCAAAGGAAGAGGGATCAACTTTGATTAAAATTCTTGTAATGAGAGCCAAGGGGAGGAAGAGTAGGAGTACTTGATTCTGAGGGTAAAACTCATAGGTACTCAAAACTATCCTATATTGGGCTTTACATTTTAGAATCTATTTTTTATTTAAGTTGATAATTTTTATTTACAATGTTGGGGCTTACAATCCAACCACACATGTTGGAGGAAATGCTCGAAAGGTGAGGGCTTATGAAGTGACTGAAATCAACTTTCGTCTCAGACCCTAAAATTAAGGTGAGGACTACTAAGGGTTAGTGCCTCAATTCTAAGTCTAAATGAGTGCAAGAGACTTACAAACTGTACCTCACATGAGGCATAGCCAGCCCTATCTATAGATTTATTATCCTGCCTGGAAAAGGCTATTAGTTAACCCACCTAATCGTTTTTAAAATCATGATATTTGGTCTCAATGCATAGGAAGAGTAGGGAGACTGTTTTGTTTAGAGGATAGGGCTTACAACTTGGCTTTTATGCCAAGATGCCTGACCACAAATGGTATGCAGAATGCCAACTCACTAATGCAGATTTTTTTATCTGATCCTTAAGTGATGGCTTTTTTATATGAGATTTACTGGGCTATGCATGATTAATTTAAATTTTAGAAAATTTCGTTCCTTGAAGGGTGCCATGGAAATTTTCTTTTTTTGTTAGAAAAGCATGAAACCTAAGATTGATTTTAAATTGTTTACATTTTTAACAGGTAGAAATTTTAAGCCTACCGTATTAAAAGTCTAGGCCATCCTCAAGCAAAAACAAAGAAGAAAAATTTAAAAAAAACATGCATTTTCTAGTGCGCAATCAGATAAACAGATCAAAGCATGCTTGCATATATAAATCAAACAAAATGAATGTAAATTATAGAGTCAGAGTTATTACAACCAGATTTAGAAGCTGAGTTGCCTGCTATTATACAACCCAGTTAGATATTTATTTTTGCAGACTCTACTTGTGAGGGTCTTCAAATCTCGGCTTTTGAATGGATCTTGGGCTTCAACTTTAGCAAGTATATTCTCTTCGTCCACCTCCTTTAACTGAATCCCACAAGTTTAAATACAACATCCTAAATCTATCAAATACATATTTGTAAAGAAAAAAACTCAAACTTGCAAAATAATGAATTAGGAGCAATTTATATAGATATATCATGAAAGTACATCCAGAATTGCCTAGCATTTAAAATGTCAAGCTCCTGCTTTTACCCTATTGACCACATCTCTTGGGGGGTTAAGCAATATCGGTCATGCAAGCATTTTTATTTATGATTTATTGCACCACCCTTTTGGATATGACCACCTGCAAGAAGACATGTATATATTTCTATATTATCCACTTAAAAGCAAATGCAAATAACGCAGACGATCCAATAATCATCACACCAAATTATCAATCACATGCACAGAAAAAGGAAAAAATCCTAATTCTGGCATGCCTAAGGGGCTGTGCACTTAAATATGTGAGACTTGTGTGGCATGTCACTACAAGAGGTGTTTGATTTTATTTTGGAATGAAGATGTTTAATCTTATACCAATGGTGGTTTCACTTTAAGTTGTTTTTGACTTAAAGATTTTATTTGATTTTAGAGGTTTCATATTTAGAAGGGTTATGAAGAACCCGTAAAGTAGCCATTGCTTGCTTTGAGGCACGCTTGCTACTCATGAATCCTAAGATACAATAATATAGGCATCTCACCTAATTGGGGGAGATGATTAATCGTTGCATCAAAAGAAACCTAGGTTATTTTTAGGTGTTTTTGCGGTTCTCTAAATGTTTGGATAAGAGAGAAATGTCTACCTATAATGATAAACTAGACATACCTATGGGGTTATACTTATGTCTTTGTGAAATTCATCCAATAGAGTAGGATGAACTTCAACAGATAGAAAACTCCTAAGGGACACCTAAAAGTTGTATTTTAAATGTCACAGGAGAGATCACTTGTTATGTTAAATGAAAGAGACACTTAGAGTTTTGATCTAAGAGAAAAATATCCAACATATAGCTTTTAGGCTAGATGTTGGAGGATTCTCCTTAGCTTTTGGAGCTAGGGAGAAAGGGATGAAACTCATAGCTTGGTGGCTAAGAGTTGGAGCATTCCCCTTAGCTTTTGGAGCTAGGGGGAGAGAAATCTCCTACAACTTTGAGGTTGGAGGAGAAGAAAATAGACCTAAAGCTTTTAGGCTAAGATATGAAGGAGTTCCCTTTAGCTTTAGGGCTAAAGGAAGAGAAAGAAGATGTCCAGCATGTAGTTTTTGGGCTAAGTGCTGCAAGATTTTGCCTTAGCTATTGGAGCTAAGGGGGGAAAATGTAGGAATATAACATCTAGGTTTTTGGCTAAATATTGGAGAGTTGTCCTTAGCTTTTGGAGCTAAAGAGAGAGACATCTCCTACAACTTAGAAGTTATAGAAGAAAGAGAGGAAACTTATAGCTTTTGAGCTAAGGTTAGAAATCTTTTAAGGCTTTTGGAGCCCATAGAAGTGATGGAAGATTTGTAACCTTAAGGTTACAAATCAAAAGGATGTCTCCTTGAATTTTTGTATTCAAGGATTGGGGTTCATTTGCTAAGTTTAGGTTAAGCAAATGACATGTTAAATAATTGAGTTTTTGTTTTCAATGATGAAAGTTTGGTTTGCTAAATGCAGGTAAAGCAAACTTAGGAAGATGATATGTAAGCTTGATTACATATCATGAGGGATTCTTTGGACTTTTGGGTATCCAAAAAATGAAATTCATTTATCCAACTTGAGTTGGAGAAATGAAATAGAAGATGAGAATATTTGTTTGTTTTGGTCGAATAAATAAATGATTTGGGATGAAATTACTTGTTGATTTTGGTTCAAACAAATAGATAGATTTGATGTATGCTTGATTCACTGGACATGGGTCAAGTGAATGTAGGAATTTCCTACAACTCTTGAGTTTTAGGAAGAGGGATTTCTCTATAATTTTGGTTTGTAGAAAAAAAAGGAGAAAAATGCAACATATGGGTTGCAAATTCATAAATGCCCTTGAAGATTTGGTATTCAAAGGGTGGGTGTATATTTTCCTAACTTGGGTGGGGAGAATGCAAGAGTTTTCTACAACCTTTGAGTTGCAAAAGAGAGGTGCAATGTGCAACTTTGAGGTTGCAAATCAGAGGAAGATCTTTGAACATTTGGTGTTTAAAGAGGGGGGTGGGGATTATCTACCCAATTTGTGTTAGTCAAATACAAGGAGATGATTTGTAGATTTGGACTACAAATCACCATAAAAATTTCTTCGGACTTATGGTTGTTCAAGGAAAGGGATGTCCACTCACTTAACTTAGGTTATGCAAATGAGATAGTTTTCTGCAACTATTGGGTTGAAGAAAGAGGAGGGTGATGTGCAACTTGCGGGCTGCGGGTTGAAGTAGATTCTTTGAACTTTTTGTGTTCAAAGAGAGATATACACTCTCTTAATTTGAGTTTAGGAGAATGAAGAGGAAAATGCAACTTATGAGTTATATAAGGTTCATGAATGTTCTTTGAACATTTAATGTTCAAAGAGAGGTTTCCATTTACCTAATTTGAGGCTAGGCAAATGAGAGGGAAGAACTTAAGGTTTGGTGTCAAGTTCAAGAGTTTACAACAGGATATATTTAGGACTTTTAGGGAAATTTACAACATCATGCATGAAGATGATTGGTGATAACTCCTAAGGTGTGCTAGGAGTCCTGTCATGAAATATTAGAAGCCTTGAGGGGATTCCAAAAGTCATGCGCGAAGGAGGGACAAATGATTGTTTGTTGATTTTGTCTCAATAAACAAGAGATAGATGACTCAGAATTTTATTTCTAAAATCAAAAGACACATGTAATATGACATTTGGAACCTTGAGGAGGCTCTAAAAATCATGCATGAGAAAAGAGAGATGGTTGAATATTTGTCGATTTTGTTTGTCAACAAACAAAGGAAAGATGTATTAGGATTTATTTCTAAAATCCAAAGATTCATGCGATGACGTATTTGAAGCTTTTGAATGTTCAAAAATAACATGCATGAGAAGGAGGATATTTGTTGGTTTTGTGCTCCAACAAGTGAAACGAAGGAACCTAAAATTGGGTTCTAAGTTCAAGAGCCTTGTGTAATGATGTTGTTGAA
Organism: Dendrobium chrysotoxum; assembly: GCA_019925795.1. Lineage (NCBI taxonomy): Eukaryota > Viridiplantae > Streptophyta > Magnoliopsida > Asparagales > Orchidaceae > Dendrobium > Dendrobium chrysotoxum. The sequence continues at coordinate 41,189,873 of CM034297.1, forward strand.
GTTTTTAAAGGACTTCAAGCTATCATGCAAAGAGGAAGAGAGCTCCTAATCTTCTTTGAATGTTTTGGATTCATTTGAAAAAGGGAAACATACACCTTAAGGCTTTGAAAAGGATTCCTAAATCAATTTTGGCATGATTAGGAGACATTGGGGTTTTATCATGCATTAATTGAGTTGTAAATTTAAGTGCCCTTTACATACATAGTTTGCTTATCATTTCACCTAGCCATTTCCATGGGAAAGTTGCATGAATGCACTCAAGTAATTCCAAGTAGGGAAATTGGGCGTAGCCTATGAACCTTTGAAGATCCATAGAATTGTGGGCTCCGAAAATTCGCGCCCCGGCCTACTCTCGCCTCTTTCTTTTGCTTTCGGCTTTAGCTTTCGTGGGGAGTTTTAACGGAGTAAGTTCTGGGATAAATTTTCAGAAGGTAGATTAGGTTTGTAGATAAGATACTACCTAGAGATTTCGCCCTCATTTTGCGAGGACTTTATGATCTGAGTTCTGGTTTTTTATTGGTGCAAGCCCCTACACTTAATTACCCCTTCCAATCAAGAGAGAGAACTTTTGATTAAGGCTAGTCGTCGATAAATACGTCGTACCCGTAGATGAAGATCCCATGGTTATATCGTCTCAGGCCATCGTGGTCCCCGGTCTACTTAGTCAGAGGAGGTAGTCAACCCAACCTAACAGAAGGATCCTTGTCGGCAGCCATGGGCTGCGTCATCCAAGGATATCTTGTAGACTTGGGGTGGATGTTTGTCTAAGAGGACAAATTTGAATCCACCTTAGCTGATAGAGGGCTTTGTGCTCTATCGATCATATCCTATTGATTTATTTCTCCAGAAGTTAATGCGATTGGGGAACGTACGGGCTTTGACCATGACTGTAGTATAATGGTGCTATTTCGTGGCGAACCACCCGGTTCAAAAGGTCCCAATCATATCCATTTATATGTGGCGCCATTTGGCGGCGGAATCCACAGTGTGGTGTCATTTGGTTGTGAACCTTGTCGACTCTATCTACTTGCCGACAGAGGATCGGGTTTGAATCCAAATTTATTTCTTAACCCGCACAACATTGTCAAATGTTATGTGTACCTACAACACACTCACCATGACCTACCGGGTATATGTCATTGGATATAATTCATGCAATTCATTCACGTGTGTATATGATATGATTTTTAAAATGCAATTGCAGTGCCATATTACATATTGGAGTGAAACTCTTTGCTCGTTACAAATTGCATGTAGGAGCATGATTTTTGAAATGTACTTATAGTGTCAAATGACACATTAGAGTGATACCCTCTACTTATATAGGACGTTCTTTTAACATGTAACAGTGATGTCAAATGACATGCCCATGTCCTATAAGTTGTGACACATGCATATGCAACATATAAGCATGCAAATGCAATGCATTTGTTATAGTTAAACACATCTCATTATGATAGATGACATGTTTAGATGAATTGCAGTGCATGTTGCTATGCGTATGTGAGGGGGCATTCTAAAATATTTGCATGCGGTGCAGAGGGTCATTTTAAGATATTTCAATGCAATACTAAGGAGTGTCCGACTGCATAGATGACTATTGTTGTCAGATGTGCGGGGTTTTATTTTGGATTTTGTTAACGCCTTCTGTCTGCTTGTATGGGTATTGTAGATCTAGTGGCATGGTGCCACGCTTCAGTAAGTCGTGGTTTTTTACTACTAATTCTCTTCTATTGCATACATATGGATTAGCATCATTATCCGACTGCCATGAGTCACCTCATTGCCCTGATATAGACTCCCTTTTCTCATTCTTCGGGAGATCAAGTCCACGAATCAACTGACCCTTGTTTAGATTGGGTAAAAATATCCAAACGACATAAGGTAGTTTTGTGATAGATGAGGTATCCTCATCTGATGAGACCAAAGGCTCGGCTGATGCATCGTTAGATTCCTTATCTTTAGTTTATGATGAATTAGTTTCCTTGAAGTACGGATATATCAGAGTACAAGAAGATCTTCAATATCTCTTTAGAGCTGATAAGATGAAATATCTCTTCAATTGATCATTCTTTGACTCTACAAAATCATTCAATTCTACATGCTTCACGTCACAATCGGGGTCTTTCCTTTGATGATGTATCAACGAATTTTCTCCATGCATCAAGTTGCCTTCATACCCAACTATCATTGTTTGGGTCTTTAAAGTTATCAAATCAGATAACTTTAATTGTACTTGATCAGCCAGGTCTTTGATTCTGATAGAGTGATCACGCTTCTATGTTTATAGGGGATCTACCCTACTCGCAACATCTCGATCATTGCTGCTGTAGATGTATGTATTTGTGTCCATAAGAGATTTACCATACTCACAACATACTCACTGTTATTATCCACAAATGGATCATGTCTGCCGTCATTGCCCACAGGGAATGATCGTGTTCATCTACAAGTGAACTGACACTGATATTGATTACAGAGATATTGTAGCACTCATTGTAAACTTTTCATACTTCACTCGTGCATTGCAACTATTGCGCATCAGTTGTGTTGCATTCATCATTGGTCGTCAGCTATTTGCTGTTGACTGTTAGTAGGTTTGTATTCGCCTCTAATCTCTCCATGCATATCAGCTAGCGAGTAATCATGTTCATCGCACACTGGATTCCCAATGTTTGTAGGAGACCGATACATTTGACTGCATGTTATTATTAACTTTTAATTGTGCTACATTTTCCACTAATTTCTCTATACAGGTTGGCTGGCGAGTTGCATATATCATTAAACCCTTTTTGTATATGTCGACTGATAAGTCGTTGTTCAGGGCATACTTGCCCCTCGTACTTGCTGAGTACTACTGATGTGAATGTCGTACATTAGTCTTCTGCTCCTTACGAGGGATCAATGCATTTGCCTACCGCTGAATGGCTGTTGATTATAAGGCATTGTTGCATTCACCTCTTAGTTATCAGGTCATTGCACTCATCACTTGTTAATCTCTTTTACTCGCTAAAAGTCAGTATATTTGTTTGGCATCAGATGTAGGAGATTGTTACATTTTCTGGCAAACAGAGTACAATCCTCCTCAATTGTTGTTGATCATTGTTTGAAGTTCTATTCAACACAAGTCCCCTGCTCGTTTATTTATATTTGAATGGCTTGAACTGCATTTTAAGATTTGTATTTTTAAATTAATTGTGCATTTTAGAGTTCAGTGCTCAATCTTATGTAGTTTAGTTTAAGTTTTGTTCCATGTCATTCGTATAATTCCTTTGAGCATTTGTTCAAGTTTTGCGCATTTATGTTCAAGTACAGGTCCGCTTTCACTTGGAATTTCGACAACATCTCAACATATCCCCCATTTAGGGGAAATGTGAGGAGATGGCCCTTCCCATCACGCTATAAGAATGTGTATGGTAGGTGTCGCGCGACACCGCGGCCCTAATCTTCAATCCTACCACGCTACAAGAGTGCGTATGGGTCTTCGAGGTACCTGTTTGTTTAGTTTAAGTTTGGTTCCCTGCGCTTCATTTAAGTTCTCCTGTGCATTTGTTAAAGTCATGTGTTTATGTTCAAGTACATGTCCTCTAATTGCTGTAAATTTTGGAAGCATCCCGATATCTCCCCCGTTTGGAAGAAGTGTGAGAAGTTGGGCCTTCACATCACGCTACAAGACCGTGTATGATAGGTGTCGTGCGACACCGTGGCCGTAGCCTTCAATCCCACAGTGTTACAAGCGTGCATATGGGTCTTCGAGATACCTTTTTGAAATGCACAGTTTTTCCCCGCAGGCACTGAGGCGCATACGAGTATTTAAGGTTGTCCCTTCCACGCTATAAAAGCGCGTATAGGGGGTCCACTGGCGTTTCATGCCGTCGAGAATGGGATTTGGAACATTATACCTTGCGCAGGGGTCGACGACGATGTTGTTTTCGATGCCGAGGGCTATGTCGGTTGTGTCGGAGGTGTTGGCATGCAAATCGAGGTGAGAACCATATTCTCCCTTTTTATCATTAATTATAATTAATCATAATTAATAAGAAATTAATAAAAATTAATTATAATTAAAAATAATTAATTATGATAAATAATAATTAATTACTATTATTAATAATAATGAATTATGATTAATTATAATTAATATTAACTCATTATAAAAAAATTATAATTAATTTATAATTAATTATAATTATCTTTGAGAAAAAAAAGTTTATGCAAGATTTGAGCCGGATTTAGACAGGATTTATACTTGGTTTGAGCAGAATTTTGCAACATTTGAGCAGAATTTAAACTAAATCCTGTTAATAGGATTTATACATAGTTCAGGCAGGATTTATGCTAAATTTGTAAAGCAGAGGCCATCTGAATGCCTCTGGTTAACCGGAGGCCGTCTGAATGCTAGTTGTATGCTTGATTTGAGCAGAATTTTGCAACATTTGAGTAGGATTTAAACTAAATCTTGTTAACAGGATTTATACAGAGTTCAGGTAGGATTTATGCTAAATCCTATTAAATAGAGGCCGTCTGAATGCCAGATTCATGCGGGATTTAAATAGGATTTATGAAATCGTTAAATCTCTCAGCGAGTTAAATCCCCTGTTTTGCCTGTTTCTTGGCTAGGGATTTGGCGGAAGAAGCGTACGAAGGGAAAGAAAGATGGTTACCTTCTCAACAGACGAGCTCTCGTCGCTACTTCTGATCAAGATGACATGACTTCCGATCCAACAGAAGAGAACGTCGTTGAAGGAGGTGGAGTCAGGATTAGGAGCAAATCTAGTAGTTGGCGACATCAGATGGAGAAGGTAGGTTGAAGGAGGTGGAGATGGGTTGAGGTCTTCAGCTAGGGCTTGTTCGGTCGCTGGAAGTAGATCGTGAGTAGGGAGATGTTGTGGGTTTTCTTCATGAAAAGACAGGAAGAGATGTCGTCGAAGGAGGCGTTGAAGGAATCTCTAGTCGCTACTTAAAGACGAGGCATTGAGGAGTGGATTGCGGGAAGTCAGACAAGCGAAGCACGACGTCGACATGGTGAGATCGTGCGAAGCATATTGTCGGACAACCATCGGACAGGTACGAGCTCTGAACGAAATTTTTTTGTCTTGTTTGCATACGACATACAGGTCAACAAGAATATCCCCAAATCTAGCTTTGTAAGCACTTAAAAAACAAATGAGTGCATTCATGAACTCTACAACTTCTTTGACGAGCAACGATCCTAGCATGAATCCTACAACGTGCATGTATTAACTTTGCCATGATTTATGAGTAGGATGAAAGTTGATGAGATTTACAACATTCAAAACCTACACTCTGTCATTTGATTTGTAATCGAACGGTGATGCCTAGCCTAGGGCTTGAGGATAGGCGAAGTTATTGAGCTCAAAATGAGTGCATGTACATGCATTTGAAGGACGTTGGACACAAGTCCAACTTCCTACACACATCGCTATCTTCATTTGACTCTCACATGAGAGCAACTTGGTGAAAATCACCAGATTTTCCCAAATTTACTAGGACAGCAAATTTTTGGATTTTAGAGAGCGTAAATGAAGTTACTATAAGGCCCTAAGGCTTTGGGAACGTCAAACACACAACCATGGCTTGAGGACTTAGGGCTTTTCCTAAGTTTGGAGAGATTTACCTCGCCAGATTGTCATGCACCAACCACACTCCACTCGCCTTGCAAAGGCGAGAAAATGACGGAAGGAGGAGGAAGAAAACCGCTGTCTGAGTGCTCCAAATGTCGTCGCTGTTGTCCGAAGCACTCAAAGCTATTGGTTACTTCACCTCGAGCTCGTCGGAGTTGATTTTGAAGAAAGTAGAGGTTTCCTGGCTCCTATTGGCTGTAGCAGGGGCTGATTTCAACACCCTTCTGCCCTAGATTTTGGAAGAGAAGACAGCCAATAGAAGCAAGAGAGAGTTTCTCCTTCTTGGTTGAAGAAAGAAAGCAATCACAGTAGAAGAGATCTTCCTTTCAGTCCAAAGGAGGAGAGGACAACAGCTAGAGCAGATAAGATCTCCTCTTCACTCAGCTTCAACTCCAAGAAATGCATGCAAGAAGGATGAGGCTTGGTTGGCCCTCCTTCTTGGCTAGGTTGCACGCAGGAGGCCCCTCGTCGGCCTCTTCTTCTCACCTGGACAGGTGCACAAATCGCAAGCAAAGTGAGAGAGAGCCGCTCTTCCGTTTCTTCCCCTCTATCTGGGACGGACGGACAACAAAAACGCATGCGGGAGGGGGGAGTTCCGTCTTTCTCACTCTCTCGGCTGGAAGGGCCGCACACTAGCTAGAGAGCCGAATAGCTCTCTTTCTCTCCCTCTTGTTCACTTGGAGAGGCACGAGACCAATAGGCCCGCCACCCAGATGGCCCAATCCGCCCCCTCTTTGCACGAAACGAAGGATTTGACATGAAATTGAGTGGGATTTCAAACAACATCTGAGCCCTAGATTGCAATTTTGGATTTGAGAATTCAGTTTAGCCCAAATTGATCAATTAGGGCTGAAATTGAGCCCAAGTTGGGCTCGACCCGAACCGATTTGTGTCGATTCGGGTTCAATTGAGCTAATTTTGCAAAATTAGGCTCAAATCGCCATCAATTTGTGTCGAATTTGGTTCGACGGTGCTCGACGAGGTTTGATTGGGTTCGATTTGGACCGATTTAGGGCGGCTCGATCGATTTGAGTTTAATTTGAGGATTTTAAATTTAATTTGATTAAATTGGGGTCCAATTTGAGTTAAATTTTGCTCGACGGAACTCGATTGAAATGATCGAGCGCGATCGAGCCTAGTCGGGCTTGAATCGGCTCGATTGGGGCTGAGTCGATGTGAAAAACACGTCAACAGGTATCTTGGGTCTATTGTTCAGAGTGATGGTGGAATAGATGAGGATATTATTAGTAGAATTCAAGTTGGATGGTTGAAGTGGAAGTTGCCCTTGTGTGATGGAAAAACCCCCCTCAAGTTATACGTGTTGTGGAGATGAGGATGCCAGGTGGATGAGTGGCTTTACTCTTAGAGATAGAATACGAAACGAGCATATACGTGAAAAGGTTGGAGTAGCTTTAGTGGAAGATAAGATTAGAGAGAGTCGCCTTAGATGGGTTGGTCACATAAAACGGCGGCCTTTCGATGACCTGATTAAGAGAGTAGATGTATTAGATTTGACTTATGTTAAAAAAGGCAGAGGTAGACCTAAAAGACTTGGTTAGAAAATATTAGAAATTACTTTTTTTTAATGAATTTAAATGAAAATTTGTCTCTTAACAAGGCACAATGGAGAAAAAGTATTCATGTAGCCAACCCCATGTAGTGGGATAAAGGCTTGATGTTGTTATTGTTGTTGGTGTTGTGCACTTGTTTAATTACTAGAACAAGTGATAATTGGGTTGAGTTTGAGTTGTTGATTGAGTGCATTGGTTCACTTAAAACCTTAATTATGTGCACTTCGGATTTGTGATTAAGAGTTTTGTTTTATAGTTTGGTATTGTAGATTTGAATGAGTGGTTGACTCAGTTAAGAACCCATATTTCCATCATTCTAGATTAACTTGTTGGACCCAATTTGCTAGTGATATAGGTCTTGGAAGTTGTATTGTTTAAAGAGTCAGATTAGCAGTCATTAGTTATCTTTTTTCATATATTTGAGTAGATTAGAAACAAATATGCATAAGGACATTCAATCTCGGTTTGGACCCAAGTATAAATGGGCTAAAGATATTAGCATGTTTTTTAGTGGTTAGATACCTTTTTCTATATGATCATTATAAGTTAAATGCTCTAGGATTGAACGATCTATTTTTTGGTTGGTTTAAAGCATGAAGCTTGGTCAATTTTGCGGTTAAAGATCATATTATGAATTTATCTAAAAAGGAGAACATCTTAGAGCATATTTGGATATGGTTTTGAGTATTATAGGACATTCCTTGATGCCGAGATCTATAGGGCTTACATCTTTGTATTTGATAGAGAAGATTTGTGAGACTCAAGATTCATATATTTGTACGATCTCAATATAGGAGTTGGGTATTTGTTTTGTGATGTGATTTATAGACTTAATGACTTTGTGTCGGCCTGAGTGAAGGTCATGTTTTTGTGGGACTTGGGAGAATGTAATGTAGCCCAAAGATTGCTTGTGAATGAGCAATGACTTGTGTTTTTGAATTTAGTAGAATAATAGTGTTTTGAGATTTATATGTTTATAATGAGTTTAGTTTAAGAATTTAATGGTTTTTTGTGCTTGTTAGCTTTGGTATTGTCTCAACCAAGTCAATGGAACTCACATTGTAATAAAGATCCAAAAAGATGGTTTTACCATTCGGGACTTAGTGGAGTTATCCTAGGAGTTGGTCATGTTTCTTTATTGATTTGAATTTGTTTAGTTGAACTAGTTGATTTGAATCCTTAGGCTTATATCTTGACGACAAAGATCAAGTGGGAGGTTTTGTTTCCCAGGTTCTAGAAAGGTCCAAGATTGAAGCTACAATGTAATGAGAGATGCCCTGGGCTCAAGCCTCATAACTTTCACTTGAGGAATTCCCAAATGATTTGAGTTGTTGACGTGTTTGTATTTGTCCATGAGACTTGTAGATTCTATGCCAGCCTTCTTATGTTGACAGGGCTTACGGTCATAGGGGTGTATAATATGATTAAATATATTGTCATTCGTATTATTTGTTTTGTATTTGATATAATCTTGATTTTAAGTATGAGGCTCATCGCTCTATTTATACAGACAAATAAAGATCTGGGCTTATAGTTCCAATTTAAGGAATGCTTGATTGTGTGCTTACATCTCTAGTGTTGTCCTTAACCCTTAAACATAGGCAAATCCATCAATTGAGTATTAGGGGCCTGTGCCTTTATAGGCTTGGACGTTCTCCATTGAGCAAATCACCTCTCTATCTCTCTTTATTTTATGACTTAGAATCAGAGATTTGGAAAAAAATAATATTTGTAGGGCTAGAGTATAAAAGGAGTTTCAAAAAGATTATGACATGCATCATTGCTAACTCAACGACGATTTTGTGCATTCAACTCGTGAGTCATACCCTCGCCTTCTTTATCTCCTTTTTTTCCTTGCAATAAACCCTTTTTTGCCACAAATCTAATAGTGGAGGCTTTTGCTAGAAAACTTGTCAGTGAACCTTTGTCACTAATCTTTTGAACATCTATTTTTAGTATTTGGATCTACCTATAATGATAAAATTTAGATTATTATTTTTGTTCGAGTATATTTAAGTCATGTTAAGCATTAATTATTGATTAGTAATAGAAGTAGGAGATTGATTGCCTTAGAGCTTAATTTAAGGTTGTATCAAAAGAACTTCATGCGGATAATCACTTTAGTTTTCCTATAGTTCACCTAATCTGAAAACTTTTTAGATTCGTCCGTACAACGAAAAGTGTGCATATTAAGTTTTATTTGATCTTTAATATTTAATCTTTGACTGAATTTTTATTGATCCTTTGTGTCAATTTTTTCTGTGAGTGTAAATGCTGGATCTTACAACTCTAGTTTGTGGAGTTTCCTAGAAGATTAGGACTTATATTTCTAGCTTTTAGGAATGCTTGAATTTGGGATTTACATTCTCTTAATTAGAGGAAGGCCTAATTCTAGGTCTCACGATCTCACCTTTTAGGCTAAATGACTCAATAATGTGTTGATTGTAAGTTTTATGTAGATTTAAGTTGATTTTGCTCTTCATATGAACTTGATTAAAGGCCAAGGCCTATAACTCTAGTTTTAGGAAATCATAAGGGATCTATAATTTGTATGCAGGATTTTTAATCCGAGTTTAAGGAAGATCAAATGAGCTAATTCAATAGACTTTTAATCCTAGTTTAAGGAAAGATCAAAAGAGCTAATTTAGTTTGAATATATTTGACCCTTCGTTATTGATTATAGCCTTTATTTTGAGGTCTAGGACTTGTGGTGCTTAGCTTAGATAGGCAAAAATTGTTTAGACTTACGACTCGAAGGATAAGGGCGGCTCAAAGGTTAGTCTTACTTCCTAGTAGAGATGCCCATGAGTGGGTCTTACAGCTTTGCGCTTTAAGCAAGGTAGCCTAATGTTAGGACTTACAACCTCAGATCTAGGAAGGTTTAATGATGTGTAGTTCTTATTGTGTTTGATTTATCAATTTGTTTGATTTTGGTTTGATTTGATTTAACTTGCACTTTTGTTACTTTGATTTGATTTGAGTAGCTTTGGTTTGATTTAATTGTTTTGATGGTAGCATGTATTTGTGATTGGGCTTTGTGGAAATGCTCATATTATAGTTTGGGGCCCATGGTATGTTTCACTATTTCGTACACCACATTCATCTTTTGTGGCCTTTAAGGATTGGCATTATTTATCCCCTTATATTGGACAATTCTTTTGTGCACTTTTTGTTTTATCAAGACACTTATAGAGCTTATTTGATTTGATGTATTATTTGCATTTGAAAGTTCACTTAATTGGTTGAAGAATTTGAAAATTGCACATTGAGTGAGTTTGATTGCATCTGGTCTTTAATTTACATACAAGGATCTCAAGGTTAAAATATCACAATTTTTGGGATATTGTGTAATATTTTATGAATGTTTAAAACTTTAAATTTAGGAAGCCTTGGGTACTTTTAGCCGGCCTTGAATCCATTAAGGTTTAACGGATGTTCCATACTCAACATTGACTCATAAATGACTCATTGATGTTTAAGAATATTTTGAAATTTATTTATATTTGTTGAGTTTTTTATTTAATTTTAAGCTTTCCCTATATTATGAATTAGAGGTTTGTATGTTTCTCTTTGAAGTGTGTTAATTTTTAAAGAATTTTATGGCATTATATGACTTTTGAATGCCTAAGGCAATTTGGTAGTCTTGTGTGGCTTTTTTCTCTACCAAAACTTTGGAGGTTCCTCACTCTTTAACAACTGTAAGTAGGACTCCCTTCTATTTGGGAATGTTTGAATTATACAACAATAATGATATCAAGCCTTTATCCCACTACTTAGGGTCAGCTACATGAATCATTTTTCTTCATTGTGTCCTATTAAGTGTTAGATTTTCATTCAATTCTAATAAAGAAAGGTTATTTTTAATATTTTCTAACCAAATATTTTTAGGTCTACCTCTATCTTTCTTAACATAAGCCAAATCTAATACATCTACTCTTCTAATCGGGTCATCGGAAGCCTGCTATTTTATGTGACCAAATCATCTAAGGAAACTCTCTCTAATCTTATCTGTCACTGGAGAAACTACAACCTTTTCATGTATATGCTCGTTTCATATCCTGTCTCTAGAATGTTTGAATTTTGTTATGGTATTTTCAAGGAATTCTAAAGTTTAGGTTTATTTATACATACATGGTGCCTTAAAACATCTACTATATGGGTTTGGTGGATTTGAGATGTACCTCTTTAAACCAAAGGACTTCTTAGAAGTGGGCTCATCCCAAGGATCACAATGGTGCTCGCTAATCATCAATGAAGGCCCTTGCAATTTGGAGTCTTTTTTTAAGAATTATTGTATATTTAATTTTTTTAAATATTGGATATTTTAATTGATGCTAAAAATAACATTATTTCCTTGAGTAAGGAAATTTAAATTTATAGGGACAATTTCATACATACCCCCCAATTTTTGGTTATTTATAAAAGCTCCATATTAAACACTGTCGTTGTCATATCCCAAGTCCTGGATGAGAAAAGTAGAGTGTTGCGTTACGTAGTCGACAGTCAATATAAAACTTGTCTAATAATCATGACATAAATCATTTAATACATTATATTAATGCTAGGACGTTCATTGGAAGCAACACATTGTATGGCTTGAATGCAGCGAGAAGTATACAAGGGCCGCTTCATCGGCTTAGGTGCAGTGTTAAATAGACAAGGGTTCCCACATCATGGATAAATGTGGGCTAAGAAGCTAGCCCGTAAAATAAAAATAGGATAAGAACTTGGAATATAGGTTCTCCTACGGGTAAATTAATTGAATTAATAGATATTATGATTCATAGGAAGATAAATATTCTATGCATTTAGGAAATTAAATCGGTTGGAGATAAGGCTAAGGAGATTGATAGTTTAGGATTTAAACTATGGTATTCTAGTAGGAGTCGTATTAAAAAAAATATTATAAAAATTAATAGAATTGGAGATAGAATTATAGTTTTAAAGATTGTTGTTGATGTTAAGATTATTAATATTATAAGTATTTATGATTCTCAAGTAGGTTTGAATATGTGTTCAAAATTAAAATTTTGGAATGACTTAGAAAAATTAAAACAAAAGATACCTCTTGAAAAAATAGTTTTTATTGAAGAAGATTTAAATGGATATGTTGGTAGAGAGGTATATATGATTTTAATTGCATTCATGGTGGCTATGAGTTTGGAATAACTAATGAAGGTGGTAAGACCCTATTAGATTTTGCTATAGCCTATGATTTTGTAATTGCTAATACCTTATTTAAGAAAAGAAATGAGTATCTCATCACTTATAAGAATGAATTTAGTAAAATTCAGATTGATTATTTTTTTATAAAAAATAGATCGTTTAGATTGCAAAGTTTGTAAAGTTATTATGAGTAAAACTTTATATACCCAATATCGTTTATTAGTTTTGGACTTTAAGATGAATGAGCAAAATATAAAAAGTGAAATAAAACGTTGATTTAGGATTAGATGAGGGCATTTAAAGAATATAAATAAAAATATTTTTGAGAGTAAGATTCTAGATCTTAAGATTTTGTTTGTGCATGAGGAAGCTAATGGTATGTGTGGAAAAGTAGCTAGTGATATATGAATGTTGCAAAAGATGTGCTTGGAGTATCAAAGGGAAAATCTTCTAATAATAAAAATAGTTGGTGGTGAAATTAAAATTGATCAAAAAATAAGAAACTTTATTATAAAAATTGATTTATATATAAAAACTCTGATAATTGAGAATGCTATAAAGAGGCTCGTAAGAAATTTAAGAAAGCAATATATGATGCAAAGATTTTAGTTTTTAATGATTTATATAATATATTAGATACTAAGGAGAGCGAAAGATATATGCATAAGTTAGCCAAAAAAAAAAAGATAAGAGTATTAAGTATTTAGCTCAAGTGAAGTGCATTAGGGATGAAGATTAAAAATTATTTTTATTAGAAAAAAATATTCAATAAAGATGGATGACATATTTTGTTAAATTTTTTAATGAAGATTTTGAGAATACGATTGACTTTAGCAATTTAAATGAAAATAAAAATTTTATTTTTATCGGCATATTAGTAAAACTGAAGTTAGAGAGGCTTTAAAGAAAATGAAGTGTGAAAAAGTTGTTAGACCTAATGATATTCCAATAGAGGTATGAAAATGCTTAAAAGATGAAAGAATTTTTCGGCTTATTAAACTTTAATATTTTTTTGAAGACTAAAAAGATGCTAGATGAGTGGATAATGAGTATGTTTATTTATATTTTTAAGAATAAAGGTGATGCACAAGTTTGTGCAAATTATAGAGGAATTAAGTTAATGTGCCATACTTTAAAATTATGGGAGAGAGTTATGGAGCACAGGTTACGACGTGATACTAATGTTTCTCATAATCAATTTGGATTCATGCCGGGTAGGTCTACTATGGAAGATATACATTTATTGAGAGGTTTGATGGAAAAGTATAGAGAGAATAAGGAGGATCTACATATAATATTTATTGATTTACAGAAAGCATATAATAAAGTTCCAAGAGAAGTGTTATGGAGAGTTCTAGAAAAGAAATATGTTAATAATACTTATATTCAAGTCATTAAGGATAAGTATGCAGGAGCTGTTACTTGTGTTCAAACACGTGGTTTGATAAAGTATTTTCCTATTTTAGATGGATTACATCAAGGATCAGCCTTAAGCTTATATCTTTTTTGCTTTAGTCATGGATGTTCTCACTAGACATTTGCAAGAGGTTATACCTTGGTTTATGCTTTTTGCTGATGATATTCTTCTTATTGATAAGACTAGAGAGAGTTGAAGGTAAACTTGAATTATTAAGGTCAACCTTAGAGTCTAAAGGTTTTTATTTGAGTAAATATAAAATCGAATATATGAAGTGTAATTATAATGGTAATAGATTTAGTGGGCAGATTATGACTTTGGGCGATTAAGTTATTAATCAGAATTCATGTTTTAGATATCTTGGGTCTATTGTTCAGAGTGATGGTGAAATAGTAGTAGAATTCAAGTTGGATGCTTGAAGTGGAGGAATGCATCAGGCTTGGATAGAAAAGCCTCCCCTCAACCTTAAGGGAAAATTCTATAAGATGTTGGTGAGACCTGTAATACTTTATGGTGCAGAATATTGGTCATTAAAAGATAAGCATAATATTAAGTTAAGTGTTGCAGAGATGGGGATGCTTAGGTGGATGAGTGGCTTTACTTTTAGAGATAGGATACGAAACTAGCATATACATGAAAAGGTTGTAATAGCTCTAGTGGAAGATAAGATTAGAGAGAGTCGCCTTAGATGATTTGGTTATATAAAACGGCGGCCGTCCGATGACCCGATTAGGAGAGTAGATGTATTAGATTTGGTTTATGTTAAGAAAGGTAGAGGTAGACCGAAAATATTTGGTTAGAAAATATTAGTAATGACCTTTTTTATTTGATTTAAGTGAGAATTTGACTCTTAATTGGACACAATGAAAAAAAGGGCTTCATGTAGCTAACCCCATGTAGTGGGATAAAGGCTTGATGATGATGTTGTTGTTGTATAAAAGATCCATGTTGATCATTTTATCACTTGTTATTTTCAATTAATGAATTTTACGAAGTAATTTTTGCTAAAATTTATTATTTTAACTTGTAGATAAATAAAATCGGTGTTGATCATTTTGTCACTTGTTATTTATAATTATTGCATTTTTTTTATTTAATATATGAAGAAATTAGTGTGACTTGATTTTTGGTTTGATCAATTTTACCAAAAAAAAAGTCAAAATTATTATATATAACTGAACCAATACTTACGTAAGTGTATGACTCACCGAGGAGAGTAGGGTGAATTGATTTGTAATTTAAAAACTATTTTAGTGAGTCTTGAAGACTTGAAATATATATATATATATATTCAGAAAATAAAATTAACAAATGAAAGTATTTTTTATCTTTTTTTTCAATAAAAACATGAACTTCCAATAGGACAATATATTTCTGTGATAATGGAGCAAAGAACAATCAAATCTACTTGTTACTAAATAGCTAGTTCCAATCACAGCAAGCTTGTAAGATTCAAAGAAGAGTAACATTTTCATTCAAAATATTTCATTACATAATAGATTTATAATAATACCAAGTGCTATCATACCATATAAAATATGACCATGTAAAAAGTAAAATATTGATGCAGAAAATTAAAGGGAAAGAAATATGCAAATCGATTTATCATAGTTTGGCACTAACGATGACATGCAGCTCCAAATTCTCAACTCTAGATGTCACTACTTTCTCCTTTGGCCTCATCTAGTGGAGAAGCCCTTTCTTTAATGGGGTATTGGAGAAATTCTACATATCTCTTCTTCTTAAGCCGCTACTTTAGCCCATCAGCTAGTTAATCAAATCAATACAAGCCTTTTGAGATTACATGGATCCCTCGCAAATGCAAAAAGAAAAAAGCTCTTTCAATAGCCCCAAATAACAATCCGGAGGGTACACGGTATTAGAGATAGAAAAATACAATATTTAGTGTACACTCTCTAGGAAACATCTCACCATAGGTTTAAAAATCAAAGAGCAAAAGTTCTCTCCAAGAAAATTCTTCTTTCTCACTTCTTATTGATTTTCTAGTTTTCTCTTCTATCACATGTTTTAGGGTTCAAAAATATTTTTATCGAGTGCATGTAGGCTAAAACCCTAATTTTATAATAAAAAATAGAATAGTGATGATTATACAATATGATTCATCCTGGATAGTATGATCAGTTCAACATGAATCTCGTATCTTAAAAGCCTATTCTTCCAGTTGCTTTATTAGATTAATTAAGAAATTCTTTTGCATAGTACGACGTGCATTGTCAAATATGATATGTTCGAAATTTAAATTTATCTTATTAAGGTAAGTAATTATGCCAATTCCTTTTCTTCTTGTTCTCATCTATCAAAATGAATGCCAATATTATTCTCTCTTTTAATTTTACGAGGAGATGAGTAACCTACTTGTGCTAAGTTTCACACTTAATAATCAATTAATTGTATAAAAGTGGTCATGCCAATTTTTTGAAAATTATCAAATTGTGCTAGTTGGGTAATGAAACACCCATTTGTGATGCTTCTATTGATACATTGTGCCATGTGTGTGGATCTACTTTAGGTTTTAAAATTTTTAGTTGAATAACTATTCTAATACCAATTGAAGTGTAGCCATACCTGAAAGAGGGGTGAATTTGTGTGTAATTTAAAAATTATGTTAGTGAATTTTGAAACTTGAAATTTTTTTCTGTTTTGAGGAAAATCAATGAAAAAAGTATTTTAATCCTTTTCTTTTTAAATAAAATAGTAACTTTCAATAGGACAAAATATTTTTGTGGTAGTGGAGCAAACAACAATTAATTCTACTAGCTACTAAGCACTAGTTCCAACCACAATAAGTTTGTAAGATTAAAAGCAAAAGTAACATTATCATCCAAGCGTTTCATCACATGTGAGATTTATTTCACCACCAAATTCCATCATACCACATGAAAAATTTGGGCATGTAAAAAGTAAAGTAGTGACGTGGTAAAATAATTTGAAAGAAAGATGTAAACAAATGTATGTGGTTCGGCACTAACGCCAATGTCCACGCCCTGAGTCCTCGGCTTGAGATTTCACTACTCTCTCATTCGACCACACCGAGTGGAAAAGCCTATATCCTTAATGGATATTTGAGTAATTCTGCATCTCAATTCTCTAAAGTGGGAATCGCCACTCTAGCCCACCCGCTAACCAATCAAATTAATACAAGCTCTTTGAGTACAAAATAAAAGCTATCTCAAGAGCTACAAATGCCAATCCGAAGGATTTGTGGTGTAGGGAAATATGAAGCCAATATCGAGTATACACTCCCAAGAAAATAGATCTCATGAAAGGTTTGCAAATCAAAAAGCAAAGGATATCATTAAGAAAATTTATTCTCTCCCACCTCTCTCATTGATTTTAGGCTTTCTACTTTGTCACACTTTTTTGGGTTAAAAAATATATTTATATTAAGAGCATTTAGGCAAAAACTCTAATCCTATAATAAAAATAGAGTATTAAATGATCATATAGTATGATCATCAACAACAACAACAACATCAAGCCTTTATCCCACTACGTGGGGTTGGCTACATGAATCCCTTTTCTCCATTGTGTCTTGTTAATCAAATTTTCATTTAAATCTAATAAAGAAAGGCCATTTCTAATTTTTCTATCCAAGTATTTTTAGGTCTACCTCTACCTTTCTTAATATAGGCCAAATCTAATACATCTTCTCTCTAACAGGGTCATCGGAAGGCCGACGTTTTACATGACCAAACCATTTAGGCGACTCTCTCTCTAATCTTATCTATCATTGGAACTACTCCAACCATTTCCCGGATATGCTCGTTTCGTATCCTGTCTCTAAAACTAAGTCCACTTATCCATCTGAGCATCCTCATCTCAGCAACACTTAACTTAATATTATGCTTCTCTTTTAATGGCCAATATTCTACGCCATAAAGCATTGCAGGTCTCACCACCATCTTCTAAAATTTTCCCTTAAGATTGAGTGGTACTTTTCTTTCACACAACAAATCCGAAGCATTCCTCCACTTCAACCATCCAACTTGAATTCTACTAATAATATCCCCATCTATTTCACCATCACTCTAAACAATAGACCCAAGATATCTAAAACGAGTACACTTATTAATGATTTAATCGCTCAAAGTCACAAACTAGATCTATTACTACTAAAATTACACTCAATGTATTCGATTTTAGATCTATCGTGTAGTATGATCAATTCAACATAAAGAGTATTTCATGAGATGATATTTTCAACATCTTAATTAAATTAATTGAGGAAACCTCTCGTAGAGTATGATGTGCATTGTCCAATACTATCAATTCAAATTTAAATCAATCTAATTAAAGTAAATAATTATGTGGTTTAGCCATATGAAATAACACTAATTATACAATATGATCATATTTGTACGGTATGATTAGTTCAATTTTAGAAAATGGTAATTAATATAAATTGATGTTGTCTTTTGAATCAATTGTTAAGGTAGGATCCATATTATATAGTATGATCAATTATGATTGATTTATGATAATATATTTTAAAAACATTTTAATTTCAGCTTTTAAATTCTCGTGCGTGTGTGCATTACCTCTAATCTCTACACCTGAACACAAGAATAAAGACTCAAATAAAATGAAAATTATGATTTTTAAACCTTGTATCCATGCTTGATTTTTCTTGGGCAGTTTGATTTTTTTGGCTTAGCTTTATTTGCGCATGCTTTGATTACTGATATGCTTTGTTAATCTTAGGCTACGAACAATCTTTGATTCTTATGTGTTTTGCTTAAAAAGCACCTAACATTGTGAATTTTCTTCTGGTTTTAGTACTAAAAACACTTGTACAAGCATATGTCAGTAAAAGACATGTCAATCAAATTATATTTTTTATCATTAAAACATTGTAGTCGTGCTCTAGGCTCTTGTGGTCCACATTAACAACCGAGCTGAACCAAACAAAACAAATAAAATCTGTTTAGTTCATTTTTTGGTTTTATCCAAGCAATACCCACCTCTATAAATGTTTTTAATCATATAGCTGGAATGAAGAGCGAGCAATGACACGTGATGCTTTGGGTCATTGATATCTTTACCCAATGACTTGAATCAAATCTTATCCAATGACTCTGGAATATCTCCTCTCAATGCTTTAATAAGGACGATTTTGTTGCCAGCAATCCCTAATCTAGTCTTTAAAAGTTTGGTTGTTGTAGAAGTTGAGAGTCTAGGGAAACTTGATAAATGGTGGGCCATTAACATAGGTAAATATTTATGGCAAATCTTAGTCATTAGCATTCGAGGATCATATTAGGTCACTGCTTCTCTTATTAAGAAGCTTCCTCATGGTCGCCCCTTTTGGAGGCTCTCATAAATCCATGACAGATTGACAAAATCCTGAGGATTTAAGTAGATTTTTGAGAGCCTCTAAGCCTATCATGCATGGGTGCCGTTGTAAAGAGGTCTTTAGTTTGTGCTATATACATGTGGACATTATTGATGGCTTAAAGAGTCCATTGGGTACTATAGAATGCGGGTTTCCTAACGCTAGGGGATAATAGTCTGATGAAATTAACCTATGCTAGAAGTTCCCTTCACTGGAGGAATTTGCAATTTTATTACCTGAGAGGAGAGCTTGATTCTGATGGTGGGATCCTTTTTCTTGAGAAAGCATCTGCCATTTATAGAGGTTGAATGTCATAGCATTATGCTGGTGAGCCGTGGCCAAATTAGTGACGAGGATTGTTCATTTCAAGTGAGAAGTTCTTGGAAACGTTTGATTTTTGACATGTCAATGTTGTTCTAGCAACTAGGGAAGGGTCTACGGGAAAGCACCTGTGATGTTATTTATAGTGGTTGGGCTACACTGACAGGTATGATGTTCCTTTTGTGGATCTAACTAGGTGAGTAAGACGGCCCACTAAGCTTTTTAATGGTCAGGTGCTCATAGATTCATTAATTTTCTAGTCCAGTAACTATTTATTGGGCCCAAGCACATTCAGGCTTGAATCCAAATGGACCAAGAAACTTGGAGTTTTAATTTTGGAGAATTGGGAGCATCTAAGGCTCTATTTATTCAACCATGATGTGACTACGGTCAAGCAACAATTATTTAGTCAAGCTAGTTTTTTGATTGAACTTGCCGAGTCTAATTCAACTAATCAAGCTGGCTAATTGAACTTATTCAACTTAATTAAGTTGTTGAACTTAAATTGAGTAAAAGAAAACATTTTGGATTCATCGATGTCCAATTCTATTGGTTGGAGTTAAGTGATTTCAGCCTCTTCTCATCTTTCTGACTTAATTATCCCAAGAGAACTTGAGGTTGCTGATTTAGGCTGAGCCCTAGGAACCAAGTGAGGATGACTGGCTAAACTAGCCGGATATGCCCAAATTTAGGTGCACTAATAGAGGTTCAAGTACTGATTAGGCTGTTGAGTTATGCTATCCGAGTTAAATGTGCCATCAATCAAGGCTAATTTTCTCAGCTAAGTTTGGATCCATCGTTAGTTTAGGTTGAGCCAGTTTCTTGATTGACAGGATTGAATGCCAGTTGGGTTTGATGGCAAGATCTTTATGGGTTAAGTGATTATCAACTTGACTTGATGGGAAATGAGGGTTACCGTAACCTATATTGGGATTAGATTTAATTGAGCATTAACCAGTTTGATGAAGGCCTTTTAAACTGATTTTATTAAGGCTATCTTAGAGGTATGGGCGAACAATGATAGGTGAATCCCGTGTCTTCTGGCTCTATGAAGTTTCAGTCAAGTCAATAAGTAATGTAGTACTTCAAGTACTAGATTCAACAAATATGGAAAGTTTGGGACAAGGCACAGTAAAAGGTCCTAATTAATTCGGTTCATGCATGATGGTAATTTGAGGTGTAGGATGGCTCCATAATTGTCATAGTTATTCTTTTCGTCAGGATTGTTTGTGTCATATTATTTGTTCTTGCCTTCTTTTGTGTTGCAGTAATATCTTGATGCTACTAGCTCCTTATGCAAAACCATTCTTTCTTATTTTCATGTTTTTTTTTTCATAGAAGCAAAAAGAAATGTACTTCATTAATTCCTTATTTTCAGTTAACCTGCATATATTATATAAACACCATCTTGCTATGTAAGACGATTTTTTTCATATTATTTATTGTAATATGTTGTCAGGCAAGCCAGGACAAACTCTCAGAAGAGGAGTTAATTGATCGCCTAATGGTTTTTCTTGGCCACCTCGTACAGCGCAAGACTTTGAAGGTAATAGGCACGAAAGTTTACCAAATGATGGTCAGAAGTCTTCTAATTTATTTAATTATTTTCTTTTGATGAACCTTTCCTTAGCTTTCTTAATTCATAGAAGCATTAATCTAGTTCAAAAAGCATACAATTTTAGCAGTATGTTGACTGTGCTTTTAATGATGATTTTCCTATTTAATTTTCTTAGTCATGATTGAATTTTGCATGCTTGCAAGCACATGCGCATACACATAGTCATGCAAACTTGACTGTAAGATCTACACCTCACCCCTAAAGTACTAACCTGTACTCTAGTTATGTTATCATGTAGGCTATCTTCTGTAGGCATATTCCCTCTATTCTAATTTTTGAGATACAAAATGGCTCTATGATTTTGATAATTTATTTTATTAAGGATGTGTGTGTAACATGATAGTGAGAGTTTTTCAAAAGTATCCTTCATCATGATATGTGCTATTCTTTGACCGACATAAAACATACTCCTAGTAATGACCATATGCAGGCTTATAAATTCAAGAAGAGTTGGTCATGCTTGTAATGACAGTAAAGTCATTAAGGGTCTTTAAGCTGATGAATTGTTCTTAAAACAAGTAATATCTTTTTCTTATATCCACATCTTGATCAATATGGAACAATGGGACTATTTTAGAGAAATTATTGCAATTTTTTTTAATAAAAAATGCGCTAATTTGATAGGTTAAATGTATTATATTTGTCATGCAACTTAATTAAGAGCTGGTTTGGTTGGGTTTCTCCTTCTAATAATGAAAATTGAGAAGTTGTTCTGAATAGTGCATAGCTTTTTCAAAACAAAATTTTCGAAATATAGCTCAACTTTTTCCCAAGAAAGACGCTTTTGATTTGCGCCTACCTTTTTGGCATTGAGAGCTTCTATACGAAGAAATTTCAAAATTTGTTCTATAAATAGCTTTTGAAAGCTAATTTCTTGAAATATAGCTAAACTTTATTCCTATAAGAGATGCATTTTTTTTGGCCTACTTTCTCCTGCTGCAAAGCAATTAAGAAGCCCGATGAAACGAGTCATAAGATGTAGGAGGTTTTTATTAGAATACTTAAAGTTGGATAATAAAGGGCTGAGCTACCAGGGTATATTCTGAGAAGAACATGGAAAGGATAGTGAATTAATATTACAAAATGACAAAGAAAGCTTATTGCACTTGTGGATTTGAGTGTTAGGCACCAAAAAACAACATTGAGCTAGCTCAATGTAGCAGCAACATGATTTTGAAAGTGGATTTAATAACAAAATTGTGTGACGTGTTTGTTGTAAAGTTTTGAAGATATATTTTGAAATGACTATTTGGGGCTTTGTGGTCAAGTGATTGTAGTGCTATAAGTTAGCTAAGAAATCGGAGCTAGATCGTTTTTTAACTTACGTTGAAAATGTTCAATTTTATAGAGCAAAATCAAATTTAGCACAAATGAAGCACTTAACAAGAGAGTTTTGAAGAAATAGTTTAAACACTAATCTTTTTCTTAGACGTGGGTTTATGGTAGTAGCATGGGTGGGTGCTTTGGTAGTTTGGTGAGAGAGTTCTGATGGCGTTGACACTAGTTTAGGCTTTCCTACTCTGCCTAGGTTTGAGGCTATCATTTCTTATTTTCACTGACCAATGAAAATACATCCTGCTCTACGCACGTTTTTATTTATTCTAGGATCCATAATACGGAAACTAATGGATGGAGACGAGGATCTTGGTGATGAAGTGTAATTGCACATTGACAATGCTTAGCAATCATTTCTGCTACCAGTTTTTTGTCTCAAGTTCTTAGACTTTCCATTTTGGGATTATGGATCATTGAGTTAAGTTTGTCTCAATTACGATCATTGATTAATACATTGGACTTATTGAGAAGGCACGGGTGGGACAAGCGGAGAGAACTTGGAACTACTAAGGAGAATTATTGAGAGATTAGCAATATTTTAAAAAGGATTCCCAAGAGGACTGGTACTTTTTCATTAGAAATCTTTTAAAATTTAGATGAATTTGCAAGATTGAAAGGAAATCAAAAAAGGTCTCAATAATCACTCAATATTTGAGCAACATTGAGGATGCTTAGGTGGATGAGTGGCCTTACACTATACGTGAAAAGGTTGGAATAGTTCTTGTGATAGATAAGATTAAAAAGAATTGCCATAAATGGTTTGGTCATGTTAAATCCTAGCCGTCCCTTGCACTTGATCCCACGGCCAAGATGAGAATCCATGGGAGGCTCACCTAGATTACGCTGATCTTTGTTAAATCTTAATCATCCCTTGACACTTGATCCCACGGCCAAAATGGGAATTCGTGGGAGGCTTACCTGGGTCATGTCGATCTTCTTCCATATTTAGGTGGTTGATTTAGGAAGGATTATATTAGGACAATTATATATGATTCTGTAATTATTTGTTTCTTTATTAAGATATCTTGTATAGAACTATAAATATAGATAGTTTTGTGCAATAAAAAAAAAGCATTTTCCTCTTCTCTTCTCTGAATTTAACATGGTATCAGAGCAAGGCATTCGCACGCAAAATTCTTAACAGCCCAAACACTAATATATATGCTCAAAAGTCTTATATATATGTATAAACTAAAATTATTTGGACAAATTGTAAGATTTCATAAAAATATTGCATTTGAATTTTAGGATGTGTGAAAAATGGGGTACACACTATTTTGGGTAAATTTGAAAATTTTTAACCCTTTTCAAATTTGGGATATTACACAAAAGAATATTGTTCCCAAAATAGTTACATCTTGGAATACCCCAAAATACTCTCGATAAAAGAATTAAGCTTGTGTTCCAATTATTCTGTAAGATATTTTGAAGGATAACTCCTAAGTATATTTACGAGGAATGAATAGGATGTTTAAAGTTATAAGTAGGGAACTCTAAAAAAGAAGACATGATTAGATCCTAATTTGTTGGTTCCATCATCCCAGGTTATTAGAATCTAAGGTTTCTTTTGGGGGTGCTGCAACTTTCTGTAAATGTTAAGTTATTATGAAAATTTTAAAATTTTTTAAAGCTATTGTTGGTATTATATGCCTTTATTTTTTCCTGAAAAAATTGTAAGATCTATCTTCCTGCTACGATACTCAATCAGATCTACTTATAAAAAGTTGTTTTCCACTACAAAGTTTTAAAAAGCAGCACCTGTAGCCAAACAAGATTATGAAACTTTTTTGAAAAGCCACATATTCACACAGACAAAGGGAGGGGATTCTCATTTTATTTTAAACGAGTGGTCCAATGACCTTGCATTTATTTTTGTTTTAGAAAAATATTGACCTAAAGTTGATTATTACTTTTTTGTTAGCTTTATGGAAAGTAAATCTTCCCAATGAGTTTACTGATGTCGGTATTTTTCAGATACTAATTATGATTAATAAAAATAAAGGCACTAAATTGAAAACAAATGTATGGACAATTATTATGCAGGTTGCAATTAGGAAAAGTTAGGATGCACTTGGGTTCTCCAATACACCCCAATTGAAGTGAATATATAAATAGTTGGGATCTTCATAAATACAACTAACCCTAAATCTATACATTAATACTTATGTTCAAAGGAGGATATGATTTTAAGGTACAAACCTTAAGCCTTTATATTTTTGGACCTTACGTCCTTAGTTCCTTGGTTTGAGAGTGTATTGATAAGTTCATTCTTGTACCTTAAGTTCATTCACATTGATTTCCTAATATACAAAATATATGGATATATGCAAATTATAGAGGTTCTTTGCAAGCAGACACAAATTTATATGCTAAGCAGCTTATAATGCCATTTATGGCATTATAATTTTTTCATAACACTTACGAAAAATTTAACTATATCCCTATCCTAGCGCACATAAAGTTAAGACAATATAAAGCTTGTTATCGAACCTAAGAATCCAATAAATTACAACAACGCAATAAAAAGGTCTAACTATACTTCATCCTAAACTTCAATATCTGAAGTTGTGCCTATCATAACACATACTTTATGTAGAGTCAATGTGATCATGGGCTCATATTGAATGATTTAGTCATCCTTGCTTAATAATTTTCTTTAGCTGCTCAAATTCGAAAGAAAGCATTGCAGTATGCGTTCGTTAATGACACACTGTATCGACGAGCCTTTGATCAAATGTGGCTAGGATGCCTAGGAACCATGAAGCTGATAGAGTGGTAGCATAAGTTCATGAAGGTCTTTGTGGTGCATATTAGTCAGAGCCCAAAATGGTCGTTAAAATTAAGAGAATGAGTTATTATTGGCTAATAATGGTGAAGGATTGTATTGACCATGTTAAGAGGTGCCACGAGTGTCAGATGCACGGTGATGTTATACATCAACCACTAAATCCATGGCACCCTATAGTAGCGTCATGGCCATTCGAATGTTGGGACACCGACATAATCGGGCCAATAGATCTGTCGTCGCCGGCTGGACACCGCTTCATTCTGGAGGCAACTGACTATTTTTTAAAATGGGTAGAAGCGGCTCCATTTAAAGAAGTCTCATCCGAGTACGTGATTAACTTCTTCACCCATAACATTGTCTATAGATTCGGTGTGCGACGTCGCATAATATCAGACAACGGTACGACATTCAAAAGTGTCAAGATCTACAAGTTCGTCGAGCAGCATAAAATTGATTGACGATATTTGTCAATATACAATCCAAGAGAAAATTGCTTAGCAGAGGCTTTCAACAAGACGCCGGTAAAGTTGTTGAAGAAGATCCTCACCAAGAATAAAAGATAGTGGCATACTAAGATGACAGAAGTGTTTTGGGCATATCGTACAACTTACAAGATGCCAACCAAGTCCACTTCCTATGCACTAGTGTTCGGGGTTGAAGCAGTGTTGCCACTGGACATTGAGCTGCCGTCACTTCGGGTAGTCATCCAAAATCTATCTAAAATCTCCCTACAATATAGGGGCCATTTAAATATTTATTTGGGTCGACATTATGCTACGTACCGAGATTTTCAAATAAATGTTGAAAGCCACAAAATACCAATTTTATCCTATCTAAAATTTACCTACAAGATAGGAGGCATTTTAAATATTTATTTGGGTCGACATCATGCTACGTGTCGAGATCCCCAAATAAATATTTAAAATCACCAAACTTAATGTTTCTTTAAGAGGGGATACAATAATTGTCCGTTATCGATGCATATGCAGGTGATCTTCTGAAAGTTTGGGACACCATCTTCTCGAGTGTACCAAGATTTCAAAGTTCAAGAAATAGATTTTCGTGACTACATACTTGAACAAGTTGAGCCGGAACAGCTTAAAATCTTTTCAACAGCATGAAGTTTAAGGTTCAAATGGGTGTAAGAAGCCGGATCCAACAAGCTCAAATATGATCGGATCGCTGGCAGCTTCGTCTACTCAACAAGCCATTCGTAGGGACTGTAAAAAGCACGAAGGCTAATTCGACTCGACAAGTTCAAGTAGTCGTAGTCCATAAGATTCTCCTAATTGACCAGAGAATTAAAGTTTTAGTGGGAAGGATGAGTCGCGAGCAACTATCGAATGTGCGTAGACTCCAAAATCTTCAACCACAGAGGATAATTTCAAATCTACCAACTTCAGTAGATTCAGTATTGGAGAGCACATTTCCTATAGCTCCAGTCTGAAGCCTAAATGGGTGTAAGAGGTCAGATTCAATGAGCCTAAATATGGCCGGATCGCTGGTAGCTCCGTCTACTCAACACACCATAAGAAAGGCCGCAGTAGTGAAACTCCCATTTCAGTAACTAGAGAATGAAGTGCTATCAAATCTTAGCTCACCCAATCTGATGAACTTAAGTGACTCGAATTGAAGTCTCTTCAACTGGTTAAGAATCAAGATACTTTCTACATTTGGTACTATCGACTAAAATCCAAAACCTGTAAACTTTTTATCAAGTCCGTCGCGCAAA
This sequence comes from Dendrobium chrysotoxum, assembly GCA_019925795.1. Taxonomy (NCBI): domain Eukaryota; kingdom Viridiplantae; phylum Streptophyta; class Magnoliopsida; order Asparagales; family Orchidaceae; genus Dendrobium; species Dendrobium chrysotoxum. The sequence continues at coordinate 41,216,819 of CM034297.1, forward strand.
GCACAGGATAAAAAAAACTAAAATCCATCAAGTTCGAGCTAAGTCCGTAACCGCTGACTCTAACCAGTGGCTAAAGCAACAATGCTCAAAACTGCTCTTAAAGATGAGGCATTTTAAATATTTATTTGGGTCAAAATCATGCTCTGCGTCGAGACCCCCAAATAAATATTTAAATCCCCATACAACACCAACAACACATCTCAAAGCACAACTCAGAGTACAACAAATAAAACAACAATTGAACACAATAAAAATCCTCCATGTATATGTATACAATCATCATCATGAGGTACAAGTACAATCAGGGGTAGAAAACTACAGTGCAACTCACAAGAGAAGAGAAAGGGGAGAAGACACGTCAAAGGAGGCAAGCCTGTAGATCCCCCAGCTGCGTAAAAACCTCTATCAGAGTCTGGTACTCTGCCTCTGTAGTCTAGAGCTTCTCCATGGCGTGTGCCAGTGCAGTGTTGGCAACTACTTTCGCCTGATGTAATGTCTAGTGGTGCTGCTCCTCTCTCCTAGTGAGGTGGTCGCACCAGTTGTGTCCCTCCCGTAGATCTGATCTCCTGGACATCACCCCTCTGATGTCCCTTCAAAGGTCCTTCATGCGAGCTGACAACCCCTCCGTCTCATCGCTCATCTTGGAAGAGCTCTAATAGTGCCTTCTCAAAGCTTCAGTGTTCCTGTCGAACTGGTCGTCTGGTCCGCAAGATGGAGAGAGTCCTCAATCGTTTGATGTGGAACTTCACCTCACAAAACAATCTCCCAATAAAGTAACTCAGAATTTTCCATCGTAAGCATGCAATACGCCAAGGATCTGGTTGGCAGTAGCAGCAAATCGGTCCAAAGACTCCGGAGAACTAGGGTCGATGTAGGCTATTAACCCTCGCAAAATCTCTATACCACCGCTCCACATGTCGACGTTCTGGAGATTAGGGGCTGAGGGAACGTAGCTGTGAATCTCTGAAGTGTAGTCAATTCCCTCAGGCACTGTACGAAGAGTTACAGATAATGAATATAATGATGAATATTACAATAATGCATTAAAATAAATCAACATATAATAAAAACGTTCCTGTAGAAGAGCTCGTAGAGTCAGCTAAGTGACTCTCTGGGACGAAAGACGGAGCTACAGGAACCAAGTCCAAAACTGCCGATGTGTACGACAGTACCTCTAAGACCTCTGCTTGCGAAGGCGCACCGGCTCCAGAAGACTCGCCCGGCCAAAAAGACCCATAAGGGTCCCCTGGGAAGGAGAAGTCGTTAGAAGGTCCCATCGTGTTGTAGCCAGTGAAATCCGACCTCCTCGCTCCCTGGAAGCTCTCTCCAAGGTCTCTGGGCAAAGAACGTACGTCTACAGACATTCGAGAGGATGAGGTACATTAAGCGCCAACACGTCTGCGAGAAAGCTGTGAAGTCTCTGTACAAAGTGAATCATGTACCACATCTGGTGCTCTTGCTGGTGTGGGATCAAAAAATTCGCACCCCGGCCTCCTTGTTGCTTTTCAGAGTTTTAACGGAATTAAGTTCTGGGGTAAATTTTGGGAAGATAGATTGGGTTTGTAGATAAGACACTAACTAGAGATTTCATCCTCATTTTGTGAGGACTTTATGATCTGAGTTCTAGTTTTCTATAGGTGCAATCCCCTATAGTTAATTACCCCTCCCGATAACGAGATAGAACTTTCGATTAATGCTAGTCATCAATTAGATACGTAGAAATATGGGTTAACTAGCAAATAGTAGCAGCATGGGCTTAGATATTTGAGGGTTGATATTTAAAATCTTTAATTTCACCATTTTGCACTTAAAGCGGATAGTGGGGGAATGGATGATTGACCTGATCAAGATCCCATGGTTCCATCGTCTCGGGCCATCATGGTCCCTAGTCTACTTAGTCAGAGGAGGTAGTTGACCCAACTTGACAGAAAGATCCTTATCAGCAGTCATGGGTTGCTTCGTCCAAGGGTACTTTGTAGACTTATGGTGAGTATTTGTCTAAGGGGATAAATTTGAATACACCTTAGCTAATAGAGGGCTTTGTGCCCTATCGATCATATCCTATTGATTCATATATCAAGAATTTGATGCCATTGGGGAGCTTATAGTCTTTGGCTATAACCGTAATTTGGTGGTGCCATTTTGCGACAAACCCCCCGGTTCAGAGGGCCTTGGTCATAACCGTTTACTTGCGACGCCATTTGGCAGCAAAATCGTCAGTTAGAGGACACATGTCACGTCCTTACTGGCAGGAGATGGTTTGAGATTGAATTTTAGTGATATTTTCGCCCAGACACTAGCTATTTGTGAGCTGAAGTATATTTTCAAATGTGTCCACCTCGATAAACAGTTGCAAAAGGTGGATGGGTTTTGCTTTTAAGTGATTGGATGGTTGATTTCAATTTTAAATATTTTTGGATTTTGAGATGTTTTGGAATTTTGAATGGGTATTTGAGAGGCATTTAAAATATTGAGTTAACCCCTCCTGTTGATATCCACGTTCAACATGGCCATCATTAGGGTATCATTCTACCTCTCAGATGACTCCATTTAGAGTGCTATATGGAAGGGACCCCCCACACCTAGTGCACTATGGGAGAGGAGATACACCAGTTTCTTCAGTTGAGCAGTACCTGGAAGAAAGGGACAAGGTGTTGGAGGAATTAAAGAAACATCTGCTGAGGGCCCAACAAATCATGAAGAAGCAGGCGGACTCACACAGGAGGGACATGCAGTTTGAAGTGGGGGAGAAGATATTCCTAAAATTACGAATTCATGAATTGAACCTTGTCGACTTTGTCCATTTGCTGACAGAGTATCGGGTTCGTCGTAGGCTTTATGTTTTGTTGGTGAAATTCTCTTGTATAGACCTTGAAGGCCTAATATGAACGTATAAAACAAATATTCTGATCGACACATTGATCGTATATCTGTTTGATAGTTCGAGCCGTGTCGACTCTTATCTATCCATATAGAAGAATCAGGCTCGAACATGGGTTTATTATCTAACCTGCACAGCATCCCTAGACGTTACGTGAGTTCCAATAACAGGCTCGCTGGAGCCCATGCGGGTGTGTGATTGCACATTCATTTCTTGTGTTTATGTGTATACAAATTGTAGTGTACATATAGGGGGCATTTTTGTAGTATTTGGCGGGTCTTCTGCGTCAGCTCGTGGAGGCTTGTGTTTGTTGTAGCCCTTTGTATTATGCTTGTGGACCACACATTGGATACATAGTCGGGTTTCCTACAGTAGCTTGTAGGAGCTCGCATCTGCAGCATATTCTCTCCTCTGCTTGCAGGAGGAATTAGTGTGTTTGTTGCATGATACTTGTATGTGTTTACAAGCAGTGCTTTGTTTGCCGATAGGCTATTGTATTTGACTGCGTAGGAGTTATTGTAGGAGTTCATCACATTCACCATGTATTGTCTCTTTTTGCTTGCAGGTGTTTGATGAATTTACTTTCAAGTCAATATCGACTGGAGAGGGGTTGTCATATTCACGTCTCTTTTGCTGTCGAGTTTACTAATCATCACTGCATGCATTACAAGTTAATTTCCTTCTTGTTTGTGCATAAGCCATATTCGTCATGAATTTGCTATTTTGATTTGCATGCAAACCCTTATGCATTTGATGAATCATCCATTGTCACTCATGGATGTTTGCATTTTAATCATAGGTAGGGCATCGTATGCATGACGATTTTCCTTTTTACATCTGCAAAGGAATTCTTCACATCTACAACTCATCCCCTATTGTTGCTCGCAAGAGGATTAGTGTATTCATGTCCTTATAATCTTTGCAATTATTTCGAATCACCCGATTGCTTGAGTTTCATCATCACTTGAATGTGAGTCGTCTTGCATATGAGTTGCAACCCTTATTGGAACATCCTTGTGCATCTACTATACTTATTCGCAAGCGTTTGTGTCCACTTTCCTTCTTCTAATGTTGCTCGAGAGTTCAAACACATTTGCTTGTATTTTGACATTGACCGTAAGTTATGGTGTTTGTCACATGTCTTTCCTGCTCCATTCATGAATTCATCATGATTTATAATGCACTCATCTTTCCTTTCATTAGTGCCTTCGAACGGGCCGCCATACAATCTTTGCTGATTATTATTTGCGAAGGAGCCGTGTTGAACATTACAAGTTTTCCAGTATCATGCAGAGGTGACTTAAATCTTGTGTAGTGGGTTTGCTTATCACCATTTGATTTCCAATTGAAGCAATAAATTTTCAATCTTCTCCTCCTATTTAAAAATTAATAAGCTACTCTTCGGAGGGGGAGCTAAAGAAGTCAGAACATCTGTCCATCAGAAAATATTATTTGACACCATCAAAAAGGGGGAGATTGTTGAAATCCAGGATCCCGAGCACTTAATTTTGATGGTGACAACTAATACTTACTGAGTACATATAGACTTCCGTTAGATTACAAATGTTTAATCTTTGTATATGAGCACTAACATTTCAGGTCAGATGCACACTGCTAAAGATTGCTGGAGACTCAAACCGGGTAGAATAGGATGTTGAAGAGTCTGTAATTTTTATTTCTTTATTTTTATTTTTTTGAGTCTGCCACAGAAGCATGCATGTGAAAGGAGCAACCATGCACACACACAGGGGGAGAATTTTTTTTTAAAATGATTAATTTTTTTAAGCGCATCGTACTGTACGACCTTGGATCGTATTGTACGATTAATTAAAAATACTCAGGCTAACGGCTAATTTTTGAATGATTAAGTTTACAAACTTATCGTACTGTACGATCCATATCGTATTGTACGATAATATGTAATTGTGAAACCCTAGCCGCCAGAATAAGTTTGGTAAGTTTTTGAATTTGATTTTCTGAACTGATCGTACTGTACGATACGGTTTGTATTGTACGATTAATTAAAACTTGCCAAAATTATCTCCCTAATCAGGAAATAAACGTTGGTTTCTATTTTATATGTCGATCGTACTGTACGATAATATATCGTACTGTACGACTTACAGAGACGATTTCATTCGTCCCAGAGATCGTACCAGACGAAACCAAGGTTTTTTGTCATGTTCGTCCTGGACGATATCAAGAAATGAACTGATCGTACTATACGACTGGTGGAGTGCTGGAAGATTGTCAGAGACGATTTCCTTCGTCCCAGCGATCGTACCAGACGATCCCAAGAATTTTTGTACTATTCGTCCTGGACGATATTCTTATCGTACAGGACGATATCATGAAAAACACTATTCGTACTGTACGATTCAATGAGTGCTGGACGACTGACAGAGACGAGTTCTTTCGTCCCGAGGTTCGTCCCACAGTTCGTCCCGTACGAACAGTACGAATCAACAGTATCGTCCTGTACGATATACATATCGTACAGTACGATATGAATAAAATTCGATACCTGTTCGTCTGTATTCGTACTGGACGGAGCTATAATTGAACTGATCGTACTGTACGATCATAGATCGTACTGTACGAACAGAAATGCAAAAGTTGAAACTTTTAGGGTTTTCTGAAGCCTGATATAAAAACAACTTAAAATTTTCTTTAGGGAGTTGTTGATCAATCCTTTTGCTGTGAGAGGCTTGGAGGAAAAAGAAGGGGATTCGGTAGAGAGAAGTTTTTGGAGAGATCTAGAGCTTGAGAGAGGAAGGTGAAGGTGAGCTTGAGTGTGAGGGAGAAGTAGTGTGAGGGGATCACACGGTGGCTCCAAGCTAGCTGCATGCTTTGCTCCTCTTGTGGCTTTGGAAGCTTCAAGAAAGTTCTCGAGGGAAGAGTCACTTCAAGATCAACATCGCCAAGGTACTCTGCCATCTCGAGGAGGGAGAAAAAGGAGAAGGTCCGCTGCCGTCACCAGGAGGGTGACATAGCGTTTGGTATTCCGCCGCACCGAGGGAGGTGAAAGTGAGTATTGTAAAGGCTTCTCCGCCTTGCTGTGGGGGCAAAAGGAGAGTCAACTTTTACTAGTGCAAATCCCGGAGTAGAGGACTCCGGGGAGTGGACGTAGGTTAAGTGACTGAACCACTATAAAAATCTCTGGTGTGTTTTTTCCTGTTTACCGTACTTTACTTTTCATGGTTTTAATTTGTGCGTTTTAATTGCTTGGTGAAAAATCAGTATTTAAATATTGTGGTGTAAAATCTAAAATTGAACTATCAATTTCATCGTTGTGAACGTTGTATTTGCTTCCGCACATTAGTCGTTAAATTATGTTTTGAAAATACAAAAAAAAATTAGAACTCTTGTGTAGGGTTAAATTTTTAAAATACCAATTCACCCCCCCTCTTGGCGCATCTCGTACTTTCAGTATCAACGTGCATCTCCTCGGCTGATCACACTCATCAATAACTACTGTCCCTCTCAAGTAAGGCGGCAAACTAATAGTGTCTGGCTGACGGACTAAAGAAATCTTGTCTGCAACTAACTGCCGTGGTGAAGAAGAAAAGTCGGATCCTCCCTGACTCTAGGGTCGAAGACTCCTAAGACAACTAAAGGACTGTAGGTTATCCCCTCTGCAGGAAGTAGGCAGGAGACTCAAGCAGAAAAGGCACCCTGAACATGTAGGTGGATCCATCCGTACAAGTAGTGTCACGACAAAGTCAGGTCCCGTAACTCGAGAGAAGTAGCTTCAGAGGCGACGCGTAGAGATCTGTAAACCCATGCAAGTAGTGCCGCTTTAGCCAAGGAGAGATGTTATCTTTATGATAGTTGACTAGTAGCCAAAAGTATTCTGCACCTTACTGACCCTTCTTTGAGATGAATCATAAAAGTATAGAGCTAGGTAGCCAAAAATCCCACTAAGAATAAGTCCTCACTGACACCTGGTAACGCTGTAGAAGTGTAACTAATAGAAGAGGGCTCGAAGGTCTCCTCTGGCAACGGAGCACCGCACTGGCAGCCAAAAGTATACTGCACCTTACTAACCCTTCTTTGAGATGAATCATGAAAGTATAGAGCTAGGTAGCCAAAAATCCCACTAAGAATAAGTCCTCACTGACACCTGGTAATGCTGGAGAAGTGTAACTAATAGAAGAGGGCTCGACGGCTCCTCTGACAACGGAGCACCGCACTGCAAGCCAAGGCTAAATGGATCGTGTAATGACACTCCAACAGTGGTTAGGTACCTCTCATTAAGAAAGCTGCGGATCAAAACATCCATAGGCATGGAAGTCCTGGCATGCCTCGACAAATCCGACTCCTGTAAGTCTATCGGTAGTGCTGAAGAACAATAGGATAAAAATCTGGTAGCATCAGTCTCCCCCTCCTGTCATCGTCAGCTGAAAGGATCCTCTGAAATAACTGCTCATCTGGGTGAACACACTCCTTAAAACGGTAGCAAAAAATCGGTAGCCTTCATAGTGTCTAGAAGTCTGAAAGAGTGACCGTGAGCTCCTCTGCTCCAATCCAGCATCTACCCCTGCTCGAGTCCTAGAACTCAACCAAACCACGGGCCTAGGAAGGAGGGAGATGCCTGTAGTCAAATAACTAAGTGTATACGGCCTCGTAAATTCATGTCTCCAGAAGTGTACCTTTAGTACCTGCAGAATGTAGCAGGCCCATTGAACATAGTCGTTGGCCGGGATCTGAACCTGTCCAACTGCAGAGTCTCTCGGCACTCCAAAATAGTCGATTGTAACTGGCGATGGCTAAGAAGCCTCGACTATCCAACTAACTCGGCTGTATCGACTGCTGGCTTCAAAATATCACAAATACCCCAACTAAGCTAAGCAATAGAACTCTCTAGTGGGTTGTACTCCCCGCACTTCAATCTCAGACTGCTGACCCACCAACTAAGGTCCTCGAACTCTACCAAGTCTTCAGAAACTCTGGAAGCAGAGAGGAGCGGGCAAAGAAGTTGAAGATGTCCCGCCCCTGTAATATATCTCGATGCTGCTCAGACATTAACACTATCTTGGGGGTCCTGTTTATCAATAGCCTCCCAAATGCGGCCTCACTGTGCTCGCCCGAAGGCAAATCGTCAAGTCTCTACCAATGCAATATTTTTCTGCACAAAGAGAAAATGGAAATGCATTAGAAATGATTATAATAATGATGAATGCGTAAAAAAAAACTAAAAATAACCGTCATCCACGTCACAACAAACGTGTTACACTCTAGATACATACCACATTTGTTGGGGGGCATTTGTTGACCCCTATACATCAAACCACACCAAATGGAGAAAAAATGGCGAATCAAGCAACGCACGCGTCGACGCCACACGTTACTCAAAGGGTCAAAAGACATTCGATTGCCAAACAGATTGCGCCGTTGCAATCAAGACGTCGAGTTTCTCTAAATGGGACCCCTCGAAGTTAAATCAGACAAGATTGGTCCAAAGGGACGACCGACATCCGAAATTGACGCGTGATGTCACCCAAACAACATTTGATCATGAAACAGATTTCACCCTTGCATCCGGAACATTGCCAACACTTAAAAATTGCTATTAACTTGCTCATTTGGGATAGCTCGACGAAATGATACGAATCCCAAGGCAGCATCATGCAAAATGAGAAAATTGGCACGACATCACCCAAACGACGTCCAATCGCAAAACATACTTCGCCGTTGCGTTCGAAACATCATTAATACCCAAAAATGAGAGTCAATTTAATAAATTAAAGCCGCACGAGAAGATTGACATGCGTCTTGAGGCAACGCGTGCAAATCGAAGAAAATGACGCACGACGTTGCCCAATGGCCTCCGTTCGCAAAACAGACTTCGTTGTTGCATTTGGAACGTCGTCAACACTCAAAAAGGACTGTCAAATTGGTCAAAGAAAGTCGCAGGATGAAATCAGCGCGAGTTCCAAGAAGATTATGCTTAATTTGAAGAAGTACACGCAAATTGAGGCATTTTCTTTTGAAATCATTGCGCGATTGTCATTTTGAATTAATAATAATATAATATGATTAATATTAATATTAGTTAAGAAAAAAATCAGATCAAAAGTCGAAATGAAAAATCAAAATCAATTAAAAGCATTACCTCATCTCTGTTGATATTCTACTCTGAATCTCTATTAAATCCCTGAAAATCCGTTGAAATAACTTGCCTCGTTTGAACGCAACGCCTCGTTAAATCGAAGCAAAATGAAACCTTCGGCTCTTCTTCAGCTCTGGGATTTCAAAAAGCAAACTAAAAAACTCCTGATTCGTCTTCCTATTACCTCCCTTTCACGTTCAGAGCTCCGTCCCTCTCCTTTGTCCATGTGAAGTCCAAAGCCTGTGAATCAGCCAGTAAAGCTCTTCTCCTATCCGTCTCTGCTTCCCAATCCAACTCCTTCACGTAAAGCCCAAACACGTCACGCAGAATCTTTCAACCGAAATCTCACTTCTTACACAGCTCGATCTCCCTTCCCTCCTACGCCTGCAATAGGGCCAAACGGCCCTTGTAAGCCACTCCACTTAACACCCCGAGATCCTCAGCCTCCTGTCCGAGCCGCTCTTCACAACAAGCCTCCGATCTCCCTCTTCCCGCATATCATTTGCTATCCATCCTCTCCCACACTTGCCTACAGCCAGACATCGCATGCAGTAGCCAGTCGCAAGCTTAAGATATCTCCTCTTGCTCATGTGAACACCTTTCCATTATTGCTACTTTTTTTATCTTATTTTATTTCTTTTTTTTAAAACAAAATCCTTATTATTTAGTCTCTGTTGGTAATTAAGTGATAAAGTTAGTATGAACACTATTTATATTAAAATCATTATCACGTTCTTTTTTTTGCATTCAGTCATTCACTTGTATTAGTTACTGTTATTATCTCATATAACTAATTAGGATTCATTAATGTTATTAGATATATTTATCATCATTGTTATGTATGTATATATGAAGGTAAGATGAAGTGAGAAGAAGATTAAAAAATATATAGAACCCAAAAAAGACGAGAGAATTGAAATAAAAATGGCGAAGAAAAAAAAAAGAGAGAGAAAGAGGGAAATTTGAGTTCTTGTGTATTACCAATCATCATCATTGTCGTCATTGACATCGAGCCTCGCGAAAGTATAATTTCTAAACTCAAACCCCACCCTCGGCATTTGAGGTGAGCCAGAAAATCCCCTATACGCACTCTCGTCGCGCGGTAGGAGGATGCCCGGTGCGACACTTATGGTGAGGCGGGTAGGCCCTGTACACGCTCTCGTAGAATGGAAGGGACATTTCTTAGTACCTGTACATGCTCTCGTAGTTTGGCGAGAAAAACAATTGCGTGTCTTTAAATAGGTACACTGAAGACCCATACACGCTCTTGTAGCGTGGTGGGGTTAAAGAAATACGGCCGCGGTGTCACTCGACACCTACCATACATACTCTCGTAGTGTGGTGGGATGGCCTAGACCCCTGAAATTTCTCCTATATGGGGGAGACGTGGGGGCATTATGCATATCATAAGTCACCATCGAGGATGAAAGACCTACAAGGCATGCAACGAGCCACATATGGATAACAAGAGGAGATTATGCGGTGATTTGCTCACAAGCAGAGCATAGAGGATGCGCAATACATGAAGTGGCATTCCTATGACAGATGCTTATTAACATATGGATAAAGAATATTGATACTCATGAACTGTGAAGGTTAATGCACAAGGAAGGTAGCAATTTGTCAATCAATGTATACGATAAAGCTAGAAGTCCATCATAGACACAATAACATATTTACAAGTGATGATCATCGGTAAACAGTGAATATTACAGTGTTCGAGAATTGACACTAATTAACATACAAGCACCTGCAATAGTCCCACGAACACTGAAATACATGCGAGCTAATGTAGCAACTCGCTGATCAACGTATATAAGGAAACTAATAATAAATGCAACAATACTGAGTGTACAATGTCAACATATAATGAATTGACGACGAAGGTGTGTTTGAAAAGTTCGATGCAAATGCCATCTTTACATAGTCAATGTCACTTAATTATAAGTGAATACTCCATTCTTCTATCAGTAAAGATGTACGACGTGCAACGAGAGTAGATGCCTACGGGCCACTGTAGAAGACTTGTTAGGCACTCAACATGTCGCATACGGGCCAACATAGAAGGGCTACGATGAACATAAGCCTCTGCGAGCTGCTGTAGAAGGCTTATCATACATCCAAAAATGCCCCTACACATGCACTACAATATGTATACACACAAACACAAGAACATGTATGTGCAATCATATACCCGCATGAACCCTGGCGAGCGTGTTATGGGTAACAAGTGATGTCTGAGGATGCTGCGGGAGCCAATAAAATGAACTTAAGTTCATGTCCAATCATTCTCCTTGATAGGATGAAGGTCGACATAACTTGAACCAATGAATAAATATATGGTCGCGGTATTGACTGGATATTTGATTTTTATACGTTTATATTAGGCCTTCAAGGCCTATAAATAATGAAAATTCACTAATAAAAGCATACAGCCGACAATGAACCCGATCCTCTGTAAGCAATTAGACATAGTTGATAAGGTTCAACAGATAATTATAGAAATGCCCTCCTAAACACCTGCATGGGTCACGACGACCGTGTTACAGGTACACATGTGACGTCTGAGAATGCTGTGCTAGTCATGAAATGAACATAAGTTCGAACCTTAGCCTTCTATACGAGTAGATAGGGGTCGACACGGCTCGAACTATCAAATAAATATACAGTCACATCGTTGACTGAGATATATATTTAATACATTCATATTAGGCCTTCAAGGCCTATAAGCAATGAAAATCCACTAATAAAGGCTTGAAGCCCACGAAGAATCCGATCCTCTGTCAACGAGTAGACAGAGTCGACAAGGTTCAACCCATAAAATGAAATGCCCATAAATACCCCGATAATGGTCTTATTGAACGTAGATCTCAACCAGAGGAGTTAATTTCAAATATTCAAAATGTCACCCAAATACCCATGAAAGCTCAAAATTTTGAAAACTATCAATATTTAAAATATTTAAAATTGAAATAAATCAACAACCACTTATAGCAAAACCTATCCATTCTCCGTAATAGTTTGCCGATGTGGACAAATTTGAAAATACACTTCAGCTTACAAAGAGCTAGTGGCTGGTCGAGAATATCACCAAGATTCATTCTCAAACCATCTCTTGCCAGTAAGGACGTGGCAGGTGTCCTCTAACCGATTGTTTTGCCTCCAAATGGCACCGCAGGTAAACGGTTATGACCGGGGTTCTCTGAACCGAGTGATTTGCTGGCATCGCTAAATTATGGTTATGGTCAGAGCCAGTATGCTCCTCAATGGCACTAAATCTTTAAGATATGAATCAATAGGATATAATTGATAGGGTATAAAGCCCTCGGCTAGCTAAGAAGGATTCAAATTTGTCCTCTCTTAGACAAACATTCACCCCAGGTTATAAGGTTCCCTTGGATAACGTAACTCATGGTTGCCGACAATGATCCTTCTGTCAGGTTGGGTTGACTACCTCATCGGACAAAGTAGACCAGGGACCATGATGGCCCGGGATGACGAAACCATGGGATGTTGATCGAGTCCATCATCCATTCCCCCACCATCCGCTTTAGGTACAAGATGGTGAAATTTTTAATTTTCAAATATCAACCAATACTGCTACTATACGTCAGATAACACGTATTTCTATGTATCTGATTGACGACTAGCCTTAATTGAAAGTTCTCTCTCGCTATCGGGAGGGGTAATTAACTATAGGGGCTTGCGCCTATAGGAACCCGAAACTCAGATCATAAAGTCCTTGCAAAATGAGGGCTAAATCTCTGGGTAGTGTCTTATTTCAAACCTAATATGTCTTCTGAAAATTTACCCCGGAACTTAATCCATTAAAACTCTCTCCAAAGGTGAGGGGTGGCCGGGGCATGAATTTTCAGAGCCCACGGTTATCAATCAATGATGATCTATGCTAAAAATGGAAATGAGCACTGCCTTCATGGCAACCTAAATGCGAAGGGGGAGAATCACAGTTGTTTACCCAAGATCATATGCAAGCTTAAATAAATCCCACATGATTGGTTTGAAAATTTTTGCCATGTTTTTGGGGAGGTTGAAATTTATAGTCGCAGTACATATCATTTTATCTTTTTGCAGCGTAAATGTTCTTTGTCATACTCATTTATGTTAATGACGTTTTACTCACTGGGCATGATCAGGAAGACATCTTTGAGGTATAACATTACTTTCATATCTTTTTTCCACTTAAGAGTTTGGATGACTCTTACTTTGTTGGGGTCGAATTTGCCTTATAACAAAATTAGTGATAGATTGCATCCAAAATTTTAAAGAAAATTACTAGATAATGATTGTTATCATTGTTTTTTTTAGGTTACCTTGTTTTGTAACTAATGTAGCAACTGATTACGTGCTGCAGAGAAACATGAGGGAGATGGTCGAATTAGGTCTTTCTGCAAAACAGCAGAAGGCTGACAAATTACAGCAAATTAAGAAGGAGGTTCTTGAAATGATAAAATCACGTGTATCAGTTTTGAAGTCGAAGGTTGGCCTGTGTTTTTTTGTTAAGGAACTTACTATTAAGCTGCGTGATAGTGCTGTTATGTCCTATTGAAAAGCATATCAATGACACTCGAAAACTGTGAAACTTAGGAAGGAATCTATATATCTTTTATTACACGTGGGGCCTTATTGCATGTTTTTTTATAAGCTAAATTTGCTCTTCCATTTAATAGGGGCATGATCAACTAAATGATTCAGCGGATGATTTTCAGCATGTTATTAGCACTGATGAGAGAAGGGCTTTAACAGGAAGATACAGTATGGATATTGCATTGGAAGAAAAGCTTTGTGATCTCTACGATTTATATGTTGAGGTACTGCAAATTTTGTAAAATGTATAAGTATTGAATATATTAAGACTGAAGAATTTCTATTTCTCTCAATGTTGTTTCATTTTCCTTTCCCTTATCTTTATATATATATATATATATATATATATATATATATATATATATATATATATATATATATATATATATATATATATATATATTGGAAATAAGAATGAAAATGGAGAAGAGTAGAAAATGAGATTGTATGACTGAATTTTATTTCCTTGAATTATATTAAAAAGGAAGTTGTGCATAAATATACAGAAAAAATAACTATTAAGGAAAGAAATAAATATAGAAACCAATCATTAATTTTAAATTCGAAATTAACAATACAATAAAAATAAATGTTGCTATCGATAATCTGGATTACTGGATTGTTCTAGGTGAAAAGTTGTTATCCATTGATAGCTAGGTTGCTGTAGATGGAAAGTTATTGTTTAAAAATTGTTGGATTGTTGTAAATGAGAAGATTATGCGCCAACCACCACCCCCCCCCAAAGCTGGGTTGTATGTATTAATCAAGTCCAGCTTGTTGATTGGTTTATGAAAATTCATCCTTGGTAATTTTTTAGTGAGTATTTATGTAGTTTGAGAGAATTTAATTGGGCTAGTCTTTTTTTTTTTTTAAGATGAAATGACTATCTATCTCAATTTGACTAGCCCTGTGATAACGGACAGAAGTATTTGCAATACTTCTGGAAGCTTGGTTGTCGTAATTGATCGTTTAAAAATTTTGCCACTTGACAGTTTAGTTCTATCAATCTTTTTGACCGTATTCATTCATAAATACTAAGTGCCACTAAACTTTTTCCAGCTTACACATTGCTTCTTGAGACCAAGTTTCTTCATGTATAAGTACAATTAGCAGAGGGGGATTGTCGGTCTGATGCACTACACCCCAATCAACATTTGTGAAAATTTCAGTGTCATTGTTGAATGACTTTTTTATATAACTAATATTTTTCTAATGCCATTTTGAGGTACCTTAGAATTCCATTAATAAATTTTCATATGATCTTCAGTAGTGTTATTCATGTGTTGGCGTACAAGACTAATAGGGAACCCCATATCAGAATTTTTTAGAGAGAGCTAGATGAGCTTGCCCACAAGACATTGAAACCTACCTTTAAGAACAAAAATGTTGTTAGTGGTGATCCATTTTTTTTTTGTTGGGTCCATTGGAGTTTCTAAGTGTTCACATCCAAGAATTCTTGTTTCTTAAAGTAGATTAAGAATATACTTCCTATAGGAGATAACAGTATTGTTTTGATCATGCCATTTTTATATTAAAAAAGTATTTTAAAATTTTAAAGTCTTTTACCTCAGATTCTCTTGCCAAAAAACCTTTTAATCCTATCAGCTTTTCCTTAAAGTCGCCTATCAATATAAATATCATCTGTATGCATAATTCGAAATGTCTTTTCTCTTTTCCGTTAGTGCTTGATAAAGAGTGTGATCAGTTTGACACTACCTGTAACCACAATTAATCAACATATTGGAGAATCTGCTAAACTAAGCATGAGGGATTGTTTGTAGCCATTTTATTGAGATTTTTTTGAGTCTACGTACCTTATTGATATTTCTCTAATTGTCTTGTACATGTGAGATCTCCATGTATTCTTTCTACTCAACGTCCCCATTAATAACTATATTTGTAATGTCAATTTGATGTAAAACCACATACAAATTTACTGCAAGAGAGAACAAAACTCAAATTTTATTGAGTTTGGCAACTAGATAGAGTTTCTTTATAGTCAATTCCATATGATTGATTGTATTTTTTGCAAAAAATCGCACTTTAAATTTATCCATGCTCCTAGATATTTTATATTTGATTGTAAAGATTCATTTTTATCCAACCTATTGTTTATCTAGTGAGAGTTGAGAAACTTCCCCCTTATCATTATAAGTAAAGTTTGTTTTTCTTCCGTTACAATTTTCTTCTACTCTATGGTTTGGAGAGCTTTTGAATTTTATTTTAATATCTATTTTATTAAGAGAAGTGGCAAAAGCACGAAATCCAAGTGAAGGCCTTTCATAAGTCATGAAATCATTGATTGGGTGTTAATGCATGTTCTCACCCATTTCCTCAAGTCAATGGGACAGTGGTGATTGGTATCATCATTTATAGATTTATTCTCAGCAGTTTGCATTTGATTGGTTTTTGAACATGGTTTAGGTTCTTGGGTTTGTGGGAGATTTGTTTATTGCTTCCATTCTTTATTTTTTAATTTTCCCTTCTAAAATCGACAAAGCTCATTCTCCATTTGTTAGAAGCATTGGTAAGTTGATGGAGGGACAACGAGAAATGTTCACTGTTCATATTTTTTATGAGAGATGAAGATAGATGATCAAATAAGTTCCAAATTTGAATTCTTGTTATTGAAATTTCTTTCATTGTATTTCGAGTTTGAAGTAATAAGGTTGGTGTTCAACAAGGGTATAATATTTCTACTCTTTTTTTATTTTGGTGGTATACCTTTGATTGATTTAAAATCAAATTTCATCTGGTACTGAGAGTGAATGTGAATAATTATTGAACACCTAAAGATTTTTGGAGGAAGTTAAGAAATGATTTCATCGGATATAATAGGGAAGGATTTGAAATTTATGTACTCTTAAGGGCATTGTATTAATGAGATGTGTAGCTCGAGCTTCTCGCAAAAGATACTTAATAAATTTTAGTAATCTAATCTCCTCTAGTACATGTCTATTTTTTCTTTCAACACAACCCCATTTTGTTAGAGGGTGATGACAGGAACTTTGGTGGATAATCCATTGATGTAGCATATAATTTTTAGATTGTTTCAAAATATTCTTTGGTATTGTTAGTTTTTATTACTTATATTTTGGGTTGAAATTGAGCATTAATATTGAAATGTTTAAAATTTGTTCCATTTTGAACTTTTTTCATTAAAATAACTCAATTAAGATGGTTATGATGATCACTAAAGGAAATAAACCATCGAGTTTTAGATGCATTTTTTTACTCTAAATAATCCTGCACATTACTTTTTGCTAAAGCAACTAAGGTAGCATCAACGGTCGGTGGCTGGCAAGTGACAGTCTTGGCAAGTGATGGATTGAGGTTGAGGTGGTGGCTAGCAACAGTTTCCCGCAACTTGCCGTGACATTGACTTAAAATTTGCAGTATCTTTTGAAAATTGTTCAAACTAATGATTTTCAAATATATCAAAAATGAACTCGAGAGTAAGTTCTAAATTCACAATTGAATTATGTTATATTTGAAATTCATCCAACCAAATACTTGAATTCTCGGAATGCATGTATTTGAAATGTAGTACACTACAAATGCAGCCAAACACAAGCTCGTAAGCATTTCATTCATTATTTCCTATGCTTAATATCTAATTAAGTAATCATAAAATTTAATTCAATTTTATTTATATCTATTCAACTGTATTTATTCATTTTCGAAACCCTATTATGGAACAACTAATTGGGAAGAAAGATGGCATTTTTTCGGTAGAGTGGAACCCATCTCTCTATGTATGTATATTGACTTCTATCTTGCTGCAGTGTCCTAAGCTGTTTGTTAGTTTAAAAATCATTCTTTTCTGTATTTGTTTCCTCCATATATGCTTTAAATTATCATCTGCGCTTGTTGTCATCTCTCTATTTTTTTCACCAGGGGATGGATGAAGACAAGGGACCTCAGAGCCGAAAACTTTATGTTGAGGTATTTCATGTCATATAAATACTTTGCATCTATTTTGTTTGATTACATGAATGCATTCTAACTGAAAATACTATATTAATTTTATGGCTGAATTATGAAACTCGCATTGGTGGATGTCTTAGTTTTGTGTTGCTGACATGTTCATTGCTCTGTATGTGTGTTTTCTGAAGGTTTCTTAGGTGCTTGTTTTATTCCCCTTTTTTCCTATGATTGATGGTTTATTGGGATAGCAGTTTGTTTCCAATTTATTTTCGGTTTACTTTTATCTTCCTGCGTGTATTTATATATTTATTTTTTTCTACGCTATGCAACATGTTTTAAGTTATATACTTGCTTATTTCCGTATTTCAGTTTGCAGAGCTATGGCCTGCTGGTTACATGGATAATCTAGGAATCAAGGATGCAATATACAGGGCAAAGAAGCGCAGACAGCATAAGGTGTTACCACCATCTTTGTAAATGTTCTATTTAATTATATTTTTCTTTTAAGAAAATATACTCGCACGTCTTAATGTTTGTAATTTGTAAATATTGGTGTTCATTATATCTCGATTAATTGTATCATTTTATTCATGTTATTCATATGATATGCTGTTAAATTTTACCAGCATTTCCCAATTGAGCCAAGAATAAACTCCTATTCCCCACATAGGTTTTTTGTTTAGATGTTTTTCAAGTACCAAGAATGATTCTTAAATATTCTTGCATATCTACCTATATGTGATCTGTCTGCTCTTAAATTAGCTTCAGGTTCGTAATAAAGAGAGGATTGAGAGAAAGAAGTTATCAGCAGAAGTGAAGTTACAGGAGCCAACTCTGATCGCTCAACCACAAGCTGGTCAAGAAAGACATATGGTTCCTACATTCCAGGTTCCTCGTCCCCAGGACAAGCCAATTTCAAACCTAAGCCCTTCAATACAAAACAAACTGAATGATCCAACTCCATTTCGGAGTGACGGATACGGATCCAAACACCATGAAAAAGCTCGGCAAATCAGCGCAGACATTATTTCAGATGTTGGAAGCAAAATAATTTCTGCAGATATGAGAAAAAAGATGAAGAGGAAGTCTGAAATAGAGGGAGACTGCCATGCTCATCCACAGAAGATGCAGGCACGGCCTGGAAAGGTGAAACATGCCTTATATAGGCCTAACAATGATACCAGCCTGAGTCTCCAACAATCCAAACCCCGTATTCAAATGCCTGCTTCTCCAACCTCAGTTCAACCGAGCTGATCATAGATTATGTATAGATTAAAAAATGCTCTCTTTTTATGCTTCAGATGTCCTTTTTTGCTTCAATGCTTTTTTGGATGCCATGGAATTCGAGTGAAAAGAAATGAAAAGAAGAGGGTTTAGAAGCTTCTATCAACTGATCAATCCATTAATTATTGAGAGTTCATTTCATTTCCTCCACTTCTTCATATTATTATATTTAATTCATCAGCCAGAGAATGTCTCTTCTTTTTTTTTTTTTTTTTTTCTCTTCTTATTAATATATTAAGCAAGCAAAATTTCAGACTCCTAAGTCAGCAATTAGTTTCCGACTATTCTTGTTCGAAGCAAAAGTTTTGGATCTTTAATTGTTTTGGTAAATATTTTACACTTAGATGAATTTTATATGAAAAGCTCGTAATATAACTTTTTTTCCGAGAAGAAATCAAGTCAGATTAAGGAAATATATTTCTGCTTTAAAGCTTAACAATTGTACAGGAAGGCAGCGGATGTTCAATCAAATGCCAGTCTTGGTAAATATTTTTGAAGTTATTACCAAAGGGTTTGAGATTAAGTCTTTTTTACTTCAAATTCATGCTTCGATATTTAGACTTTCTGTACAAACAACAATACCCTAAGACTCCTGCTGAAGGACGGGCTCTGCTAGGGTTTTTCCTGCTCTAGCTCCTTTTCCCTCCCTCTTTTGGAGGAAGGGCTAGCCCTCCCCTCCACCCATCCTCATGGCCTCATCCTCCTCAAACCTAGCAAACTTCCCTCCCCTATCTGGCAGCTCCATTCCGTCTCCTTTTTCGGCTCCGATAGGGCTAAACTTCCTTTCGAATCTTACGAAAGAAGACCCGATAGCCAATGAATTTTCTTTGCAGTTTGTTCCCCCAACCTCAAAAATCCCTTTTTCGGCCGATGATTTAGCCCTTGGAGCCCCCTCCTGGAGCCTCTCGCTTGTGGGTTATTCCATCGGTCCGAGACCCACATACCTAAGCCTGCTTAATACGGTCAAAAAAGCCTGGTCTCCTAAAGGATCGGTCAAACTGCTCTCCCTCAACGACGGCTTTTTCCTCTTCAAGTTTTCTTCCCCGGAAGATTACAACCTAGCATGGACTGGAGGGCCTTGGTTCTTCTTTGGCAGACCTTTCATCATGCAAAAATGGACACCAAAGTTCAAGCCGAAACGAGATGAGTTTTCTTCTATACCTATTTGGGTTAAAATTATTGATTTACCTCTGGTTGTTTGGAATCTGATGGGTATCTCAAAGATTGTCAGTTTTATTGGCCACCCACTGGCGGTGGATGCTCTCACTGCTCGTAAGACGAGACTAACGTTTGCGAGAGTTTGTGTTTTGGTGTCTAGTACTTCTGTTCTTCCAGATGAAATACCAATTTCTTTAGATGGAGACGATGTCAATCTTAAAGTGCACTATGACTGGAAGCCTACACCTTGCACTGGTTGTGGTTCTATAGTTCATCCTTCATCTCTGTCACATCAATCCTTAGCCAAAAACCGTCCCCCAATCACAACCCCGTGGCAGAAGTTCGAGCAGAGCCCGCTCCTCCCGTCCACCCCTATCAAAACCCCCAAATAACAATTCTAATAAGTCACCCTCCCTTCCCATTGATAACACCACTACTACTACAACTGTCACAAATCAGCCACCCCAAACTCTAATCCCCTCTCCCCCACAGCTTATTAAGAACAATCTCCCGTCCACCCCAAACTCTAATCCCCCTCCCCTTCTACCCAATCCCTCAGAGCTTACTAATCTGCTCGCCAAAGACTCTATCCCTAACCTTAACTCACCCATAATTGAACCCTCCTTCCCTGAACCTCCTATTTTTTCGGAATCTAATTTGGTGTTACCTCATCATTCGTCAAACTTGACGGATAACTTTATGCCCATTGTTGTTGGCTCTGCTCTAACCTCTGGGGATAAGATCCAGTCTCCAAACAAATTTGCGATACTGCAACAGGATGATCCGCCAGATGTTGGAGACCCTCCTGGTTCTACTTTATCCGATTCATATTCTGAGCAATCCTCTTCTCACAACAATCAGTCTACCAAAACCGCTAAAAGCAAAAGCGTCAAGAAGACGTGATCCTCCAATTCTAAATCCCGATGACCCTAACACCCATTGCTTGCTGGAATGTTAGGGGATTCAACTCCTCTGACAAAGTGGTAGTTTGCAAAAAACTTGTCTCTATGCACCGTCTTGATTTACTTTGCATTCTGGAAGCCAAAGTGACTGGTCGTATGGCTGAAGATCCCTGGTTCGTTCACAATCATCGGATTTTTAAGGACGAAGAGAGCTATAACAACTTCAACTGCTCTTCTACTGGTAGAATTTGGATCAAATGGAATTCTACGACCATCTCTTTCTCCCCAATCATCACTACTGCTCAACTCATTCATGGCACGCTTTGTTCTGGTTCCTCTCTGCCAATTCTTTTTTCTGTCATTTATGCTGCTAATTCGTATGGGGAAAGAGCTCATCTCTGGCAACAACTATCTACCCTTGCTGAATCCATCAATTCCCCTTGGATTATCTTAGGGGATTTCAACTGCTATAGAAATGAAAATGAGAAATCTGGTGGCAAACCGCTTCATCATAGTAGATTTGGTGAACTAAACAACATGATTTTCAATACTGGCACCATTGAGCTTGCTTCTTCTTGCTTGCTGTATACTTGGTTTAACCAAAGGGTGGAAGATCCTATACATATTAAGTTTGATAGAATTCTTGTCAATTCCCACTGGCTGGACATTTTCCCTACTTCCTTCTACAAAGTGGAACCCCCTCACTGCTCAGATCACTCCCCCTGGTGCTTCTCTCGAAGGTCCCTACTACCAAAAACTGTAGATTCCTATTTAAAAATTATTGGATTAACATGTCCGGTTACTGGGATGCTTTGATTTCTGCTTTCTCTGAGTATTCTCCTGGCAACCCCATTGCTGCCTTCTACACAAAGCTGTCCAACCTCAAATATGCTCTTAAGCAAAAGAATTGGACTAGCTCCTCCTTTCTTTCTGCAAGAATTTCTGTCCTCCAAGAATTTCAAAATTGTTGTTTAGAACAAATACAAAACAATCCCCTTGACCCATCTCTTAATGCTTCTCTTAAAGAGGTTAATTCTCTACTGGCCTCTTTACATGGTGCTTGGTGTGCCTGGTTGATCCAGCGGGCAAAAGCCAAATGGCTTAGTAATGGGGAAGACGATCTGGGCTTTTTATACGCCAGAATTAAGAGCAGAAGAAACTCCAGTCAAATAAATATGCTTGTCACTGATGAGGGGAATTTCTCGACTAAAGATGGAATTGCTAATGCTACTATCAATCATTTTGAAAAAATTTATAATCCTCCTAAGCCTCTTCATGCCTATGATCACCTGATCCCCATTGGAAATGTTATTCCCATCCACCTCATTGATTCCCTTACTATTCAGGTCACTGATCAGGAGATTAAAAATGTTGTTTTTTCTGGATCTCCCTCATCTGCTCCGGGGCCTGATGGCTTCACGTTTGAATTTTATAAATCGTCGTGGGAAATTATTGGTTTACATGTCTGCAAGGCTATAAAGTATTTCTTCCATACGGGCATTCTTCCTAAACGTGTAAAAGCCACTGCCATTGCTTTGATCCCCAAAAATATGCATGCCTCTAATATATCTGATTATCGTCCTATTTCACTATGTAATGTGTTTTATAAGATAATTGCAAAGATTCTTGCAAATCGGATGAAGGATATCATGCCTATCATTATCCATAAAAGCCAGGCTGGCTTCATTCATAAAAGAATTGCTACGGATAATATTATCTTGGCGACAGAAATTCTGAGTGGTTTCAATTGCAATGCCACATCCAATCATTTATGTGCTAAACTTGATATTAGGAAGGCTTTCGACATGGTTTCCCAAGAGTTCCTTATCTCTAGAATGATTAAAAAAGGCTTCCCTATCCAGTTTGTTAACTGGATTAAAGCATGCATTGAGGATGTTCATTTTTCGATCTGCATTAATGGTGCTCTTGAAGGATTTTTCAATTCTTCTTCAGGGCTCAGACAGGGCTGCCCCCTCTCCCCTCTGCTGTTCTCCATTGTTATGGATGCCTTCTCCTATGCCCTTGATGCCAGCAATTTCTCTGGTATCTCTATTGGACCTCTGAATTTTAATCATTTGCTTTATGCAGATGATCTTCTTGTTTTTGGCAAGGCCTCCATGAATAATGTTATCATTCTTATGGATACACTATCCTTTTGCTTCTTCTGCTGGACTGCATATTAATAATGGAAAGTGCTCAATCCTTTTTTCTCGGTTTACCTGTCAAGCTTCTCATATCACCTCTTTTCTTGGCTTTGTTCACAAAGGCCATTCCATGACCTACCTTGGACTCCCCATTTCCACTAAAAAACTTACTTCTGCTCACTTCCTCCCACTACTGAGTAGGCTTACTACTCTACTTGATGGTTGGAAAGTTAAGTTTTTATCTTTTGCAGGTAGAGTTCAATTTTTAAGATTCTCCATTGCCAACACAATTTCTTATTGGATTAGGGGTGCTATTATCCCTAAAGCGGTCTGTAAAATGATTGATAAAATTAGCTCAAGATTTTTATACCATGGCTCCATTTCTCAGAAGAGGCTGCACCTTATTGCGTGGAAGAACACTTGCTTACCCAGGTGCTTTAGTGGTTTGGGAATTTCCTCAATTGACTCCTTATATCATAGTTTTGCCTGTTCATTTATCTGGAGATTTTATGCCAATGATTCCTTAGTGGCTAATTGGTTCAGATGGGTTAGGGATTCTCCTTGGAAGCCTCCTCCTCAAAAATCAACTAAATTTTGGAAGTATATATGTCTCACTGCGGTTAAGATTAAGGACAAAATCTCTCTTCATGTGACCAGTAATCATAGCAAGTTATCGTGGTACTGGGACCCTTGGTGTTCTGGGGAGTCTATTTCTGAATTCTTGCACCCCCCCCCCCCCCCCCCCCCCCCCCCCCCCCCCCCCCCCCCCCCACTTCACAACACATAGAAGTTAATGATTACATTCAGGGAAATTCCTGGGTTCTTCCGGATAACTTGACCCAATCAGCTTCTCAACGTATTTCATCTACTCCTATCCTGAATGAACATTCCTCTATTATCTCTTGGAGAGGGAAAGACAAACCTGTTTTTAAGGATTTTTATATGCAATAATACAGGGAAGTTAGGGAGGTTGAATGGCATAAATACATTTGGCACAAACGATTTGTGCTTAGATATTCTTCTTATGTGTGGATGGCTTTAAGGGAAGGTTTATAAACTGCTGACATTTTAGCAAAGAGAAATATATTTATTGAGGTTAACTGCTCTCTTTGCCATAAGGAGGCTGAAAGTATTAATCACATTTATTTCCATTGTGATTATTCTTTTTTGATTATTTCCTCTCTTCTTCCGATTTTATGAGGTTTTTTACTCAAGCCTACTCTATTACAAATTTTTGAGTTTTTGGAATAGTAGCATCAACTCCTATCATCTGAAAAAGTTTTTTGTTATTTTGTTATCTGCTGCTCTGTGTATCACATTTGGAGGGAGAGGAATAACAGACGTTTTACGAGTATGGCTGGCTCTTTAAATCGCATTATTCATAAGATCACATCTGCTATTCGTGCAAAGGTTGCGGGCTGAAAGAACGTGGAAAATCTGCAGGTTGCTTTCCCTGTGTGTTTTGGTGCTGGCCTCTGTTTTTTGGGGGATGTTGATTTCTCAAATTTTGACTGATTATGGGATCTCTCTGTTCCCAGCGGACGATGATGTTTTGGAGCCAACCATTGGCTGGCCCCTCCCCTTGGATGGTCTCATTGCTGGACTCTTACTGATGCTTCGTTTCGGATATTAGGGTGATTTTGCTTTGATGGCAACCAGGGGAGTATTCTGACCCTTCCCGTGATGCTCTGACTGGGCCAGGCGCTGCTGCTATTCGTTATTTCTCTGGGTTTTTACCCGTCTGTGTTGGTTCCTGCTATTCTGAGTCAGTCTTTTTTTCCATTTATCTTTTTGGGCTCTTTTGTTTATCTCCATTTTATTTTGTGGTTGGGGTATAGAAAAGTTTTTTGGTTTCTTTTGTAACTTTTCTCATTTTCATTATTACAATGGGTTTGCCCCAAATTTTCCCAAAAAAAAAATATTTAGACTTTCTAAGGAATAAAAAAATTAATTAATAAGATAGCACAGACAGATTAATTCAACATTGCTGTCACATACCACATCTTCATTGGGTGAAGAGGACAAAATGTAAAATTGTGATTTTTGAGTTTTTGGTTTTTTTTGTGGTTTATTTCTAATGTGTGCGTATTATTAATAAAATTAATTTTAATAAAATCTTTTTATTCTTATATCTATCTATTTAGTAACGGAGCTTGAAGTTTTTTTTCTTTTAGGGGGTATATAAATTAATTTTATTATTAGGAAGAGGTAAAATTAATTTTTAGTAATGAAAATATTTTATAGTAAGAGTATTTTTAATTAAAATTTTAAATGGGCACAAGCTACATTCACCCTCTAGTCAACCCTTTTCCATTGCTACATAAGGGTAGAAAAATAACCAATTTTTCACACAGTTGTTATTCTGTGTATTTGTGTTACCAATAGACTTATTAGAGTTTTTATCTTTAAAACTCTTTGTTTCTTTCTTTTCCTCTATTTTTTCGATTGGAATTTTATAAGTTTTGTAAGTAGGATTCTAGTATTAACATAAATAGATTTAGATTCAATATTCTAAAATGTGCATTGAGCAGGGATTGATATCACGAATAATAAATCATGCACTATGAGAAGCAAAGCAGCCAAATAAAGAAGGATTCATGAATATGAAGAACCAATAGCTTGTGAACAATAAACAGCTTATAGATATGGAGGAGGGGGTTATGAGGGTCATCTAAGGAGCTTTGGAGTGGGTTCCTAAAGCTATGTTGAGGGTGGAGATACCTTGTTTCAAATTCGATAATCCAAAGACAACTATCAGTCATTTGGGTTGCTAACTTTTATAGAAGTTGGATGAAACCTACTACCCTAGCAATGAAGAGTCCACCCCTCCAAGTAGGTGGATTGAGAGGCAAAGAAAATGCATTCTCGAGAGATTGTATTAAAAAAAACATATAATGAAGTTCAAGATAACTTACCTTAAATCATACAAAGGAAGGTAAAATCCTGCCAGTCATGTAGTTGATTTTGAGTCATCGACCTTACCAATTGACATTAGGGACACTCACAAGCACCACCTATTTTTTACCACCATCAAAGAATTACCTCTTTGGTAGTCTTGTCCCTCCCGATGAGGTTATCACCTCCTTTATCAAGTTCACAAGAATGTACACGCTTAATTTATTAGTTCCTAAATACCATCGAAGAACTTAAGGCTCTTCTAAAGATGAGCCAAATGAGTCATTGAGAAACATTATTGTGAGATATGAAGATAAATGTTGAAGTAAAGAATTCATATCTTACAATCACCCAAGTCACTCTCATCCAAGGTTTGCAAGAAAGACCATTTAGGTACACTCATCCTATAACATCCCAAAATGTTAAGGAAGTTGCTCAAACCCACCAAATATCACATTAATATTGGGTAGTATAATAGTATAGTCCTCTTCCTCAAGTCACTTGAGAGATGCCTCGATAAGGTGAGTCTTCCCATGAGTCCATAATAATAATAGAATCTACCCAAGGATCCAAAGAATGGAGAGGAGACTGCATTTAATAGGTGCAATAGGTGTCACCCCCACTATGTCGCAATCCAAGATCCCTAATCTATGATTTTGATGATGACAAATATTGTTGATTGAATTGTTACGTTTCTCATTAAATATTTTAGATATTTATTGGAATATAAATGTGCAAGAAAAGATTAAAAATAAGAAGATTTATGATAAAAATTAGTTTAATTATAAAAATTCTGATAATTGAAAAATATATAAAGAGGCACGTAAGGAATCTAAGAAAGCAATATGCGATGCAAAGAGTTTAGCTTTTAGTAATTTATATAATAGATTAGATACTAAGGAGGGAGAAAGATATATGTATAAGTTAGCCAAACAAAGAGATAGGAGTAGTAAGGATTTAGTTCAAGTGAAGTGTATTAAGGATGAAGATTAAAAAGTACTTTTTTTATAAGATGATATTCAACAAAGGTGGATGAGATATTTTGCTAAACTTTTTAATGAAGAATGTGAAAATAAAATTGACTGTAGTGAACTTAGCACCCTAAATGAAAATAAAAATTTCTATTTTTATCAGCGTATTAGTAAAGCTGAAGTTAGTGAGGCTTTAAAGAAAATGAAGGGTGGAAAAGCTGTTGGACCTGATGATATTCCAATAAAAGTATGGAAATGCTTAGGAGATGAAGGAATTTCTTGGCTTACTAAACTTTTTAATACTATTTTGAAGACTAAAAAGATGCCAGATGAGTGGAGAATGAGTGTGTTAATCCCTATTTTTAAGAATAAAGGTGATGCACAAGATTGTACGAATTATACAGGAATTAAGTTAATATGTCACACTTTAAAACTATGGGAATGCGTTATGGAGCATAGGTTGCGGCGTGATACTAATGGTTCTCAAAATCAATTTGGATTCATGCCGGGTAGGTCTACTATGGAAGCCATACATTTATTAAGAGCTATCTTTTTGCTTTAGTCATAGATGTTCTCACTAGACATTTGCAAGAGGATGTACCTTAGTTGTATACTTTTTGCTGATGATATTCTTCTTGTTGATATGACTAGATAGGAAGTTGAAGGTAAACTAGAATTATGGAGGTCAACCTTAGAGTCTAAAGGTTTTCACTTGAGTAGATCTAAAATGGAATATATGGAGTGTAATTTTAGTAATAATAGACCTAGTGAGGGGATTGTGACTTTGGGAAATCAAGTCATTAATAAGAGTACACGTTTTAGATATCTTGGATCTATTATTCAGAGTGATGGTGAAATAGATGGGGATATTATCAGCAGAATCCAAGTTAGATGGTTGAAGTGGAGGAATGCATCGGGCTTATTGTGTGATAGAAAAGTACCCCTCAAACTTAAGGGAAAATTCTATAAGATGGTGGTGAGACCTGCAATGCTTTATGGTACTGAATGTTGGCCATTAAAAGAGAAGCATAATTCTAAGTTAAGTGTTGCAGAGATGAGGATGCTCAGGTAGATGAGTGGCTTTACCCTTAGAGATAGGATACAAAATGAGCATATTCGTGAAAAGGTTGCAGTAGCTCCAGTGGAAGATAAGATTAGAGAGAGTCACCTTAGATGGTTTGGTCACATAAAACGGCGGCCTCCCGATGACCCGGTTAGGAAAGTAGAGGTCTTAGATTTGACTTATGTTAAGAAAGGTAGAGGTAAACCTAATAAGACTTGGTTAGAAAATATTAGAAATGATCTTTCTTTATTAGATTTAAACAAGAATTTGACTTTTAACAGGACACAATGGAGAAAACGGATTCATGTAGCCGACCCCACGTAGTGGGATAAAGGCTTGATGTTATTGTTGTTGTATTCTGTTTGTGAGCACTAACATTGTAGGTAAGACATACACTGCTCAAGGCTACTGAAAGCTCAAGAATGAGTAGAATAAGAATGTCAAGTAAATAAAGGCTATAAATTTATTTTTCTTTATTTTCTATTTCTTGAGTCTGGCCACATAAGAGTGTTTGTAATTGGGTGACCGTGTACACACAGGGGGAGTGGGATAAATTTTAAAGGTCAAAATTTTTTGTACTAACCATACTGTACGACTTACAATCGTACTATACGATCAGTGTAGAGAGAATGGGCTTAACAACTAATTAAACAATTAGTTTCTATGAACTAATTGTACTGTACGATTCATTACAATTTGAAAACCCTAGCCGCCGGATAAATTAAGTAAGATATTTGAAAATTGACTATTGTACTAATTATATTATATAATCTAATTTGTATTATATAATAATTTAAAATATTACTTAAATTAACCCTCATAATTAGTCAATCAAATCATGATTTAATTAATGATAGCCGATCGTACTGTATAATATTAATCATACCAAATGATTGATAGAGACAAAATTTGGTCGTCCCAAAAATCGTACCTAATGAAACCATGATTTTTGAACTAATCGTGTAGTATGATATTCATATCATACTAGAAGACCTACTTAAAATCAACTAACTGTACTGTACGATGAGAGCAGTATGGAATGATTGATAGAGATGATTTTTAGTCATCCCAGGAATCATCCTGTATGAGTAGAGGAAATCAAACAGATTGTCCAAATTATCTCTAGATCTTTCGATACTATGTGTTTGAATTAATTGAACAGTTCATTTAAACGGTCGTTTACATCATACTGGATGGGATTAGTTTTGAACTGATCATACTGTATGAACTCAAATCATACTGTATGAATAGTGATAGCTAACTTGTTCTTGAAGCCCGATACTTAAGCAAGTTTTAGAGACTCTCTTTATAATTGTGAGAGGATTATTTGATTAGTGAAGGAACTCTAAGAGAGGAGCTTTTGAGAAATCAAGGGTTTGAGAGGAAGGAGAAGGTGAGGTTGAGCATGAGGGAGAAGGAGTGTGAGGGGATCACACAATTGCTCTGGGATAGCTACCCCTTGCTCCTCATGTGGCCTTGGTGAGTCTTTAAAAGCTCTTTAGGGAGAGAGGCTTCAAGGTCAAGTCCTCGAGGTACTTTGCCTTCTCTAGGAGGGAGAAAAAGGAGCTGAGGTTCTCTGCCTTCTCTAGGAGGTAGAAAATGAGTAAAGTTTGTTTCCATCACCGGGAGGGTGACATAGCATTTGGCACTTTGTCGCATCAGGTTTGGTGAAAGTGAGTCTATAAGGGCTTCTCCATCTTGCTGTGGGAGCGAAAGGAGAGTCACTTGTATTAGTTCAATTCTTAGAGAGGAGGACTCCAGGGAGTGGATGTAGGTCAAGTTTGACCGAACCACTATAAAAATCTCTGATGTATTTTTTTCCTTTTTACCTTTTTATTTTTCTTATATTTTATTTCTGTTATAATTGCTTGGGAAAATCGGTGATTATCATTTCATTTCATAAATCAAAATATCATCATAGCTAAAATAATATTTTAATAAACTTGTTGGCTTTCACTATCAATTAGAATTTGGAATTTTTAATTTCTAAAAACTTTTTTAAAATATTATCATCATTATTTTGGAGTTAAGACAAATTTTTAAAATTACCAATTCACCCCCCCCCTCTTGGTGAGCCTCGGGCTAGTTCCTTCCTTCATAAAATTTCAAGTGGTATCAGAGCGAGTTTCAAAAATAAGATTTTAAAAAACTTTTGAAGAATGATCAATGGCTCATTTTGGTAATCGTAATACTATGGAGGATAATTCGATAACTTATCCACCACTATTTGAAAATATTCCTTTTGATTTCTAAGAAATATGCATGTCTACTTTTTTATAATCCATTGACTATAGAACTTGGCAAAAGATTTGAACTGGTTACTCACTTCTATTGCATATAGTTAATGGTGTCAAAACTGCTGTTCCTTTTACTGAATGAAATTATGAGGATAGGGAGCTCACACAGTTAAATGCTAAATGTTTGAATTATTTCTTTTTTGCTTTGAAATTTGAATACTATATGTGAGTTTCTACATGCACTATGGGGAAGGAGATTTGGGATAGGTTATGTATCACTTATGAGGGAACTAGTTAAGTAAAATAGTATAGGCTAAATATTCAACTACATGACTATGAACTCTTTTGTATGATACCTAGTGAGAATCTATTTGAAATATACACTAAGTTTACCTAGATAGTGACATCCTTATATGTACTAGGTAGGGAACTATCAAACTCTAAAAAAGTTAATAAGATTCTATGTTATTTACCTAGTTCTTATGATGCCAAGATAACTGTAATTACTGAATCTAAAGACTTGAATGTTTATTCCATTGACAATTTGCTTGGGTCACTCATTGCCTTCAAGTAAGAAGTGAGCCAAAGGTAAAGTGATGTAGGAGAGAAGAAGAAGAAGAAGAAGAAGAAGAGAGAACTGTAGCACTAAAAGTAAATAATTCGAATAGTGATAGTTCTATAGCGGAGGAGGATAACGACATCACCTTAATGACATGATAGTTCAAGAGTTTTCTGAAAAGAAAACAAAGATGTCATCAGCATAATTGGAGCAAAGATAAAAGTAACAAAAAATATTAAAGCTTCTTCCGACATAATTTACTTCAAGTACAGGAAACCAGGGCACCCCCAAGCTGAATGCCCCAACCTGAAGACTCATTCGATCAAGAGAAGGGTGAAGAGAAGCTAAACTTCAAGATGGGAAAGTAAAAGACACAGAAAGCTTTTTGGGCAAACTCTGATTTAGAATCATCAGAAGCAAAAGTAGGGGAGGAGGTACAAACCTGTGTCTTATGGCTAACGATAATCTTAATCAATAAGATCAAGATGAGGTATGCCAACTTTCCTATGATGAATTACTTATTATTTTTGAAAATATTCATGATTCATATAGGAAATTAAAAAAGATGCATGCTAGTCTTAATACTAAATTCTCTAATTTACAAAAGGAGCATGCTATTTTAATTACCGAGCACTCTACTTTAGATAGCAAGCATATGAATTTATTGGATGAATTTGATGCATTGAATAAGAAGCATATTAACCTCTCTAATGCATATGATTCTTTGAAAATATCACATATTGAATTAGAAAAAGCATATAAGGTATTAGATGCATGCGTAACTAAACTAGATGGTAGGGAGCATGTATTGAAAATTAAATATCCATTCTTAAAAGTGCAAATAAATTTTTAAAAACCAAACTATCTTCACTTGAGAATAACAAACCGCCAGCTACCTTAGAATAATTTCATAGGCCCTCAACACAGTATGCATCGCATAAACCTAGGAGAAGGCACCATAACCCACACAGGTTAGTAAATCCATTTCCTGATGTTAGGTGTTACTCTTGTGGCATGTTAGGTCACATAGCCCGCACTTATATAATCCACAAGAGGACACATCTAGTGTGGAGGCCTAATTTGCATTCATCATAGCAAAGCATGCACTCATCTCATTCATTCAAGCATAAGGTTGAACCTAAACTCACATGGGTTTCCATATCTAACCTTTAAATGATTATGTAGGGATACTCTCACAAAAGACCTAATGAGAGTATATGGTACATGGACAGTGGATGCTCGAGGCACATGTTGGTGATATGAAGCAGTTCATCACACTAGAGGCCAGGTCAAGAGGCAAGGTAACATTAGGGGACAACACCACTAGGAAAGTGGTGGGCTTAGGTATAATTAGAAACTCTAAAAACTTTATAAATGAAAATATTTTATTAGTTGATGATTTAAAGCATGATTTATTAAGTATTAGTCAACTGTGAGATAAAGGCTTTGATATAAAATTTATTTCTAACAAATGCATGATTAGTTTTGATGGAAAACTTGTGTTAGAAGGAAAACAAATGAATAATGCTTACATGTTAGACATGAACTGCATTGAATATTCAAATTTCTTGTGCTTAAAAACTATAATTGATGAATCTTGGTTATAACATAAGAGACTATGTCATATGAGCATGAAGCCTCTTAGAAATATTACCCAGAAAAATATAGTTAGAGGCATACCTAAGTTAGACTTCACTAAGGACCACCTATGTGATGCCTGCCAACTTGGAAAATAAGTTAGAACTTCATTTCATTCAATCAAAGACATTAGCACCTGTAAGCCACTAGAGGTACCCTTCATATGTACCTATTTGGACCAATTAGCATAGCTAGCCTAGGAGGAAAGACATTTAGGTTTATAATAGTAGATGACTTCTCCAAATTTACTTGGGTTAGATTCCTAGCATATAAGAGTGAGTCATTTGAGGAATTTAGAATATTCTTCACCTAGATTCAAAGGAAATTAGAATGTAAAATCTCAATAATTCATAGTGATCATGGTGGAAAATTTAAAAATGATAAGTTTGAATCCTTTTTCTAAGAGATATGAGTAGAACATAACTTCTCTGCTCATAGGACCCTCCAGCATAATAGAATATCTGAAAGGAAAAATAAAACCATGGTGGAAGCTTTTAGGATACTTCTCTGGAGTAGAACATAACTTCTTTGCTAGTTTAGTATTCACTCCCTTGATATTTTTGGGTAAAAGCTCTGAATACTACTTATTATATTTTAAATAGGGTGAATGTTAGATCCAAGCTTAATAAGATACCCTATAAACTCCTTAAGGGTAGGACACCCAACCTTTCTCACTTACATGTCTTCGACTGTAGATGCTTCATCTTAATCAATAGAAAATTAACCTTAGGAAAACTTAATCCCAAGATTAATGAAGGTGTCTTCTTAGGTTACTCCTCAGTAGGTAAGGATTATAGAATCTTCAACAAGAGGAACCTGATAGTAGAAGAGTCTACCCATGTGGTATTTGATGAATCAGATATGACCTCTAAATCTAAACCTGAAGAAGAAGAAGTGGAGGTCATTCAAGGGGTAGAAGTCATTGCTATAGAAGATAGAGTAGAACCTCAAGAAAAATTGCCTAGAGAATGGAGATATTCTTCTAGTCATCCTAAAGAACTTATTTTAGGAGACCTATCTGAAGGTGTTAGAACTAGCCATAGACTTAGAAAGGAAGCTAGTCATTCAACTTGTATCTCTATGATAGAACCCACCAACTTAGATCAAGCCCTAACTGATGAATTTTGGATCCTAGCAATACAAGAAGAGCTAAACTAATTTATGAGAAATGATGTATGGGAACTAGTCAAGAGACCTAAGGATCAGAGTGTGGTTGGAACAAAGTGGAATTTTAAAAATAAGATGAATTACTCTAGAATAGTAGTGAGGAATAAGGCCAAATTAGTAGCTAAGGCATATAACCAGATCGAAGGAAAATATTTTGAGGAAACCTTTGCCCCTGTAGCTAGAATAGAAGCCATTAGGGTGATGTTAGCCTTTGCTTGCTTTAAGGGTTTTAAACTAAATCAAATAATATTAAGAGTGCCTTCCTAGATAGGGTGATTCAAGAGGATGTTTGTGTTGAGTAACCCCCAGGTTTTGAAAATTCATAATTCCCAAATCATGTATTCAAACTAAAGAAGACCTTGTATTAGTTGAAGAAAGAACCTAGAGCCTGGTATGAAAGACTGGGCACATTCCTTCTAATAGAGGCTTTATTAAGGGTAGTGTAGATACTACCCTCTTCCAAAAGAAAGAAGGAGTAGACTTGCTCATTATCCAAATTTATATTGATGACATCTTATTTGGATCCTCAAATAAAAACCTATGTGATAAATTTTAAAAAATAATGAGTAAAAAATTTGAGATAAGTATGATGGGAGAGCTAAGTTACTTTCTTAAATTTAGTGCGAAGCAGATGAATAATGAAACCTTCCTTAGCCAACATAAATACATCAAAGACATTCTTAAAAAGTATGAAATAAATAATGCTAAGGCCATGAACACTCCCATCATCTCTACTATTCAATTAGACAAGGAATCAAATGAAAAATCAGTAGATCAAAAAAAGTATATGGGATAATTGGATCACTTCTTTATTTGACTGCTAGTAGACTAGACATAATATTTAGTGTGTGTCTCTATGCAAGATTTCAGGCTAATCCAAAGAATCCCACATGACTACCGTTAAGAGAATCCTTAGATACTTGTTTGGCACTCCAAACTTAGGGATCTGATATCCTAGACATAACACTTCTTTTGAAATTATAGGATATTCAGATTCTAATTTTATAGGATGTAGGGTAAAAAGAAAAAGCACTTTTAGAACCTGCCAATTCATAAGACTATCTTTAGTCTCCTGGTCTAGTAAAAAATAAAACTCAGTGGCCCTTTTCACAGTTGAGGTAGAATATATAGTAGTAAGGAGCTATGTTGCTCAAGTCTTATAGCTAAAGTAGCAACTCTTAGATCTTGGACTACCTGTAGGAACCATTCTAATTATATATGACAATACTAGTACTATTTGTATATCTAAAAATCTAATTCAACACTCACACATAAAGCATATAGACTAGGTACCACTTTATAAGAGATTATGTAGCCAAGGGAGATATAGAATTGCATCATATAGCTACAAGAGATCAATTGGTAGACATCTTCACAAAACCCCTAGCCTATGACACCTTTATCACCTTGAGGACAAAACTAGGTGTTATAGACATTCATACTTAATTCAAGATAAATCAAAAAATCTTTTTATAAATCTTTTATTCATATGTGTTAAAATGTATGTGTTTGTTCTTGTGCATGGTTATGTGTTGTTGTTTGTTATTTATAATTAAAATAAATTTTTTGGTTTAAGATATTTCCTGATCATCACACACACACCT
The DNA here is from genome assembly GCA_019925795.1 of Dendrobium chrysotoxum. NCBI lineage: Eukaryota > Viridiplantae > Streptophyta > Magnoliopsida > Asparagales > Orchidaceae > Dendrobium > Dendrobium chrysotoxum. The sequence continues at coordinate 41,251,966 of CM034297.1, forward strand.
TATTGACTCACAAAATCTTTCAAATTCTATTCATATCGTACTGTATAATCCACATCTGTACTGTATGATATGCACAGATGCATAAATCACACCTCTTAGTTTAATCAATGGTCCAAATTAGATCCATGATATGTACATCATATTGTACGGACCTCTACTCATATTGTACGATCTATGTGTAACTAACCGTTAAGGAATTCAATTCATTTGGATGAAATTATTGCCACTCTACGGTATAATACCTCTCTTTGTACTATACCATACACGTGTCAAACTCGATTAGGATGAATTCAATTCGGCCAGTACAATAATAATTGTGTTTTGTACTATATAAATATCTGTTTGTACTATACAATACTTTTCTTCAAATGTCGTATCGATAACTCCTCCGAATGCAATTCCTTAAGATCATATAGTATGATACCAATCATACTGTACGATTTGACCAATTTTTTTGACAAGTTGTCTAAACGAATTAACTTCTCTGATCATACTGCACGAACCTAGATCGTACTATACGATCTATCCTAAAATTTATAAAAAGGATGGATTTTCACATTTTAATTCACTCATCTCCCTCAATCTCATACCCTCTGAACCCTAACTATCTAATAACTGATGGAAGCAAATGCGATAGAATGATCTAAGGGAGCTCCTCCTCATCTCCTCATTTTGACGATCATTTTCTATATGCAATGGATGAAGATGCCTACAATAAGTTCAAGGAGGATAAAATCACTCCATCTATAATGTTGAATTAACCAGCTCTTAACTTCGAGGTGATGAACCTCTTTGCCTCCCCAACTCTTTAATTTTTACTCACACTAACTTTTACCTTTAACTTCGAACTACTTAATGAATTATTATCCAACCTTTGAATAAATTTGGAAGTCTCTGCCATGACTTCATATGTTTTCCAACAACCCGTAGAAATCATCAAGGCAGATTTAGAGGAACATATCGGTCTTTCTACCGAAGGACCTCATCCGCAATCCCTTATCTTTACAACTGACTTTGACTGGAGTTCTGTAAACTTGACTATTAGGAATGTGGCCATAAAATAACATCAACCATTAGTCCACACCTTAAATAAGAATGCCCCGGTTATCTAACATGTCCTTAGAACCTCAATTATACCCAAAGCTGGGGATCAGGTTAACATAACCCCACTTCTTTCCGTAGTCACCTACCTAATAATGTCGGATACCCAATTTGATGAAGCCCAAATGATTCTTGATTATAACCAAAATATGACTCATATTCAACATCCTAATACCCAAAGAAAGCAAAATATCGCATTAGGACACATCATAGGATATATCTTAGACAAAAATACCAAATCAATTATCTTGCTCAACCGATAATGTTCCCATTTTTTATATGGATGGCTCATTTTGTATTCTTTTCCATCAGGGGCACAAGTACGATGAGCCGGAGTTTGTTGAAGAATGGGAAGCTACTCTTGCAGGTGGACCTACACCGCCATAAATCCCCCACCTGTACCTACCTACCCTATATACCCTCACGACAACATAATTCAATGGCTAGAGTAGTTAGAAATCAGGCTCGATTATCATATTCAACAACAACAACAGCAGCATGATGAAGACATGAAATGGTTTGGAGAAAGGTTTTCCTCGATTGACAATTAATTTACCTCCATTCATCAATACTTTCAACCACTACCAGCACCACATGATCAGGATCCGCCTTACATTTAGTGTTTTGTTTATTATATTTTTACTATTTCTATTTCTTGAAATATTCACCTTGTTTGTTGTTCCTCCTCTTTTTGGTGATGTCAAAAGGGAGAAAAATGTACGTTTTGGTTGTATGTTTTAGCTTAATAGAATTTTGTGTTTGTGTTACTTTATTTTTTGTTATTTTTTTTATTATCATTCATTAAAAATATATATAATAAAAATAAAAATTTGTGACCCTCAATTTGTAAAACTAATACTTAGTGAGGGGTAGGTTAGGAGAAAAGATTTTTTATCTTGCCTATCAACCAACATTGTTTAACCTCATCAAAAAGGGAGAGATTGTTACAAACAAGGATCCCTAGTCTATGATTTTGATGATGACAAATATTATTGATTGAATTGTTACTTTTCTCATTAAATATTATATATATTTTTATGTTTGTGAGCACTAACATTGCAGGTAAGATATACCTGCTCAAGGCTACTGAAAGCTCAAGAATGGGTAGAATAGAAATGTCAAGTAAACAAAGTCTATAACTTTATTTTTTTTTTATTTTCTATTTTTTGCGTCTGGCCACATAAGAGTGTTTGTAATTGGATGATCGTGCACAGACACACATGGGGAGTGAGATAAATTTTAAAGGTTAAAATTTTTTATACTAATTATACTATATGACTTACAATCATACTGTATGATTAGTAAAGAAAGAATGGGCTTAATGGGTGGCTAATTAGATAATTAGTTTTTGTGAACTAATCATATTATACAATCTTGATTATATTGTATGATTCGTTACAATTTGAAACCCTAGCTACTAGATAAATTAAGTAAGATATTTAAAAATTGACTTTTGAACTAATCATACTGTATGATCTGATTTGTACTATACTATAATTTGAAATCTTTCTTAAATTAGCCCCTATAATTAGTTAATCAAATCATGGCTTAATTAATGATAGCCGATCGTATTGTATGATATTGATCATACCAAATGATTGATAAAGATGAAATTTGGTTGTCCCAAAGATTGTACCAAATGAAACCATAATTTTTGAACTAATCATGCAGTATGATATCCATATCATACTAGAGGACCTATTTGAAATCAACTAATCATACTATATGATGAGAGCAGTACGGGATGATTGATAGAGATGATTTCCAATCATCCTGTACAAATAAAGGAAATCAAACATATCACACCAAATGATCTCTAGATCATATTGTGCGATGTGTTCGAATTAATTGAATAGTTTATTTGAACAATTATTTACATCATACTGGATGGGAAAATTTTTGAACCGATCATACTGTATGAACTCAAATCATACCGTATGAATAGTGACAGCTAACTTGATTTTTATGGTTTCTTGAAGACCAATACTTAAGCAAGTTTTGGAGACTCTCTTTATAATTGTGAGAGGATTGTGTAATTGCTGAAGGAACTCTAAGAGAGGAGCTTTTGAGAAATCTAGGGTTTGAGAGGAAGGAGAAGGTGAGGTTGAGCATGAGGGAGAGGGAGTGTGAGGGGATCACACGGTTGCTCCGAGATAGCTGCACCCTTGCTCCTCCTATGGCCTTAGTGAGTCTTTAAAAGCTCTCTATGGAGAGAGGCTTCTAGGTCAAGTCCTCAAGGTACTATGCCTTCTCTAGGAGGGAGAAAAAGGAGCTGCAGTTCTCTGCCTTCTCCAGGAGGGAGAGAAATGAGTCAAAGTTTGTTGTCGTCACCGAGAGAGTGACATAATGTCTGGCACTCCGTTGCATCAGGTTTGGTGAAAGTGAGTTTGTAAGAGCTTCTCTGCCTTGCTGTGGGATAAAAAGGAGAGTCACTTAGTATTAGTGCCATTCTCGAAGTGGAGGACTCTAGGGAGTGGACGTAGGTCAAGGTTAACTGAACCACTATAAAAATCTTTGGTGTATTTTTTCCTTTTTACACTTTTATTTTTCTTGCATTTTATTTCGGTTGTTACTGCTTGGGAAAATTGATGATTATCACTTCATTTCATAAATCAAAATATCATCATAGCTAATCAATATTTTTGATAAACTATTTTGCTTCTATAATCAATTAGAATTTGTATTTTTAATTTTTGAAAACTTTTTAAAATATTTTCATCATTATTTTGGAGTTAAAAAAGATTTTTAAAATTACCAATTTACCCCCCCCCCCCCTCTCTTGGTGAGCCTCGAGCTAGTTCCTTAAGGTTTAATAACCTTCATGAACTTTCACACTAAACACTACCTTGAAGAGAGACCACCTCATGTCCACCATTATTTGATGAGCACCATGTTAAGAGTGCTTATGATTAAGCTTCTAAAGGTTATATAATTTTTTTTTCAAACTCCCCACACCCATTAGAGATGGAGTCCATATAAAGGATGCCTCTAAGTACAAGCATTTAATAAAGAATATAGATTTAGCACATCAGAGTATAGACATCTATGGAACATAGTCAAGGAGCTAATCAATACAAAAAAAGGAAGAGTTCATCCAAGCAAATCCTTTAGAAGAGACAGGTAAGGCACCCATGGAGGGGAAGAAAAATCAGCTGATTTGAACCTATGAAACTCAACATTTGCTAAGTGTCAACCATTATTAAAGTATATGGAGTAGAAATATTCTACTAGGCAAGTCTTATATATCTTTGATATGGAGAGGTGAGCTCAACAATCTAGAGCCCCTTATATTAAAGTAAACAATACTAAAGTAAAATGGGAACCCTTTTAAAATGGGAACCCTTTTAAATGGTGATCACCTTCACTAAAGTAAACAAGATGATAAATGGGAACCCTTTTAATGATGAGATAGTTATCAATACTCTTATTTACCTAATAGAGAACAATTTGATTGATATTGGAAATTCAATCAACATTATCTTTAAAGAAATCTTTATGAAGATAAATTTGGGTTCTTCCTACTTGACCCCAACTATATGCCCACTTTTAATATTTTTTATAGAGCAGAGAGAGATAGAATGCATGACCACTCTGTCTATCATGTGGGGAGAAGGATAATGTCAATATATGACCATCACCAATTTCATTATATTTGATGCTCTGACAACCTATAATAATTTTTGAATGAATGCAGCTAAATACCTTTAAGGTTGTAGTATTCACTTATCAAGTTGCATTCAAATTTTCAATATGATGGAAAATAATTACAACAAAGGGGAGGTTTGATGTATTTAGTTATCTTTTATCTAAAAGTTATAAGGAGTGCATAGGAAAAGGTGTTGTAGTTGGAGGTTGACAGAGAATCCATGTTAGAAACCTCTGTGGAGATGGAGGAAGTCTCAACCATCAATGGAGTCCTAGAGTAAACTCTTTGTATCAATAATTCTTTTAGTCATAGGCATAGATGATGACTGATTCAAGCCCTCTGGAAATATAATAAAGTATTTGGGTAATTGTTCAAATGTATGAGTAGATATCAAAGTCACCAATTACTTGTTGAATGCCAGAAAGGATGCAAGGCGAATAAAGAAATAGATTAGAAAAATAGAAGACATCCTACCTGAACCTATAAGGCAAGAGGTCCAAAAGCTACTTGAAGTTAGATTCATAATGAAAGTTTAGTATTTTGATTGAATTTCAAACATAATATTGTTGCAAAAGTTAGGTGGCAAGTAGAGAATGTGCATAGACTTCACTAATTTAAATTTATCTTTCTCAAAGGATGGCTATCCACTCACTCAAATTGATGCACTAGTTGACTCGATAGTTGGCTTTCCAATAATAAATCATCTTAAAGCCTTTTTTGGGCACCACCAAATCAAGATGCATAAGACTGATTATGAGAAAACATCTTTTATAATAAGAGAATATCTATTTTATCATTAGTGATGCCATTTGTCCTAAAAAATATAAGGGAAACCTATCAACAAATAATGGATCATGTGTTCAAAAACTAGAAATAGATTACTATTAAAGTGTATGTAGACTACCTCTAGCGAAGCAAGATGCTTGAGCAGCACATCCTGGACTTGAAGGGGGATTTTATAACATCAAAAGAAGTATAATATGGACCTTAATCCTCTAAAATGCACCTTTGGAGTAGGGTTGAGGAAGTTGGGGTTTTTATATATCCTAGAAGGCATCAAGGTAAATCTAGACAAGATAAAGGTGATCTTAGAGATGGCTTCTTCGAGGATAGCCAAGGATATGCAAAAACTAACTTGAAGATTCATAGGGTTAACTCGATTCATCTTAAAGCTGGGTGATAGGTGCTCATCCTTCTTCAATATCTTGAGGAGTGTGAAATACTTCACTTGGATTGAATAATATGAAGTTGTCTAGCAACATTTAAAATTGTTCCCTTCATTGCTTCCACTATTATAAAGCCTACAACTATGGAAGATTTAATGTTTATATATTGGGGTAGGATAATATGATGTAAGATCTGTGCTAGTTTGTGAAGAGTTGAGAAAGTAGTGATTAATGTTTTGCAAAAGTAAAATTCTCTGAGGAGTTGAATAAAGATATCCAATCAAAGAGAAGCTAGCATGGGCATTAGTGATTACATCCCATCGAGTTGACCCTATTTTCAAGTAAACTTAATCCAAGTTGTAATAAAACTACCCATTAAAAATTATACTTACCAAACTTGATCATTTCAATATATTACTAAAGTGTGTGATGGAGGTTAGTGAATTTTAATGTCTATATGCCAAGGATTGCCACTAAGGTACAAGTGCTTGTTGGCTTCACTTTCTCAAAGGCCAAAGAAGAAAGGGGAGTAGAGAAGACTTACTATGAACTTTATATGTCAATAGAAAATCACTAAAGCAAGGAGTTGGGATTTGTATGGTCTTAAAAAGCCTAGTAGGAATCATGATAACACATATTAAGGATTAGATTTTTTATATATAGCCTATGTCTATTTAAAGTTTGTAAGTGGAATTAATTAGATTATTTTTTTCATCCAGTGGTGAGAAAATTTATCTAAATAATGGTTGATTATTTCATGAAGTGGATAAAAGCAAAATCTTTGTAAAAGACTACTATAATAATTATTCATTATTTTATCTAGTCAGACATAATACAGATACAATCTCCTAATGGGTGGATAGTTGTATGAGCTAGTATGCGACTTACTGAGTTTGAAATATGCTTAGATTTTCTTTGATATAAAATTAATATAAGCCCACCAAAATATGGAAGTATATGTGCTAAATTAAGTAATAAAGTGATAGAGTAAAGTATTGAACCTACGAGGAAGTGTTCTGCTTAATTACAACTTAATTACTACTGCTTACTTCAAATGCATGACTTATCCTACTGAAAATAAGAATGATAATTTTGAGTTTTTTTATCGAAAAAAAAACTTGTAAAGAAAGTTGATACTTATGAAAATAAAGTGTTTTGGACTAATGAATGTAAATAACACTATTTTTATAATAAGACTCTTAATTGTAGATATGGATCAAAGCATATGCATTTCTAGATCTTTGTCGAGCTTGAAGAAGTGAAAAGAAAGGTTTATGGCCTTCTTACAGTTTTTTCATCTCTGTAGAACCTAGAATATTCAAACATCCTATGTTTAGGCATGCCAATATTCCATTTCAATACTCCTAATTATTTTAATATTCCTCTATTGTGTCTATACTTAACACTATATTATAACTACACACATGGTCATTATATGCATTTAATAAAGAATAGGTGATCTTGAAAACATCAATACATTCATTAAAGCACAAGAGTCTATATTAGTACATGCTATACTCTCAAGACAACCAAACTAAAAAGCTATTTATAGTAAGTATAGGGATGGGTTCAAGCGCTCGATAAGATGGCATCATGGGGGCAAAAAATGAACTAGCACCTCAGTGCTATAATGCTCGCTCCGCTGTAGCACTTGTTAACATGGAATGGTTACTAATTAAAACAGTGTGTCTTTTCACTAAGTAGGTGGAGCTTTTTTGCTTTGGCAATTGCTTTGTTGTGGTGCTCCAGAAGTTTGAGCATTACAGCACTGAAATTGATTTTTGGTGCTAAGATATTGTAAGACTTGATGCTCTGGTGCTCATTTTTTTGAGACTCCTGGCATAGCGGTGGTGTGTTACTCTGCAGCATTGATCATGGTGACACTATAGTGCTTAAAAATAGAGAATGCGACACTGTAATGTCTGAAATAGGCACCTCATCATGGATGATCTTGGTGTTGTGATGTGATATAGGTTGTCGCTACGGTGCTATTCAATACTTGTAATTTTGGCATTTTTTGTAAATTTTTGGTACAAACACATCTAAAATAATATATTTTTATTAAATTTAAATACAAAAATAATACATAATTTACACTTAACAAATTCACCTATCTTAAACTCTTGCTTGTTCTCAAGCAATGGTAAATTTTACCTATTGATCACTTAATAGCCAAAATAAAAATTAACAATTTAAAATTACTAAAATATAAGATAATATATTGATTTAAATTTCAAGGTAAATTTCACCCATTTGATTTAAGTATTAAGATGCAGTTAAACTTAAGCTTCAACCGATACCAATTTTTGAATGTACTCATTTTTTCCTTTTATGAAATATATTCTTTTAGGTTTTTCACATTTTTCATTCTTTTAATACATGTGGAGTACATACTTAATGATATTGAATATCAATTTTTCTTTCATACTCTCGCAATCCTAATTGATTTAATATAAGGATTTAATAAGATCACTAATTTCTTTTTCAAGTTTATTATAATCTTGCTAGTTTAGGCTACCTACATCTATTCCTTAAACTTAATTATTTAATCTTTTTCAAATTAGTGGTCAATGCATAAATGTATAGTTTCTTAGATTCAAAATGAGTCAATAGGTTAAGTGACCTAGGTAAGTTAATTGGTAATTTTCAAATTGTGAATTATTATGTAATGTTCATTCAAACTATCATCTAAGGTTTTATTATTATCTTAATTTTATATAATTTTTAATTATCACCTTTGTTTTGGCTAAGTAAATAATTAAAGTATAAGTATTTGTAGAGGATTGTGTATAATAGTTTAAGCAAAAGCAAAATTAATCAAATATAAATAACAGAACACATTACATTAATATAAATAAAAACTGGTATGAGATATGATGGCTAGCTCAAGGTAATTAATGCAATTTACTAAAACAATAAAGAAAGATAACTAGTACCTATGGCACCAATCTAGGATTAAATCCAATATGGCTCTTATAGCCATCCTAGCACAGCACAAGAATAACATCAACATCAACATCAACACATCACTGGGCTCTCCTCCCAAACAAAAAAATGAAAAAAAGATAAAGAAATAAAATATGCTACAAACAAAGAGTAACGATTATTAAGTCTCTCCTCTCTCTCTCTCTCTCTCAAGAACTGCGAAGAACATCGAAAGAAAATAATAATGATTCCTAATTGTCAGAGTCAGGATCATTCTCCTCTTCATTATCATTATCATTTCGGGCTGGTGGGTGCTAAACAAATGGATCATAAATGGGTGCTGGAGGGAACAACAATAGATCAAGGTGCTTAATAAATAAACTAATCCTTAACTTACCAATCAATGCATTATTGAATTCAGAAGTATAACGATAGCTCTTCTCCTGATTGTCCATGTAATGAGCAACTCTCATCTCATCCTTCCACTCCTTAGCATCATCACCAAAATCTAACACCCCATCCATTTGAATTCTCAAATCTACCCCCTACTCTCCTAATGATTTAGAAATTTTAGAACTCCTACTTCCATTGCTACTACCAGGCCAACTGGATAATCTGGGCTCACTAGGACCTCCCTCATCATCGCCTCCTCCTACCTGCTTAAAACTAAATTTTTTTTGTAAGGGATGAGATAGAAAATAGTTGCTCCTTAGTTTGATCCACCCTTACATCATCATTTACAAATAAGGCATAGACAAGAGAAGGGTGCCCCAATTCTGCTGAAGTGGTACCCCTTATTAAAAGTTTAATGCATGATGATAATCCTCGGTGAACTATCCCTAGACACACCAAGAGCGGGGAGGGGTGAATTGGTTATTTAAAAACTTTCTTTAAACATAAAATAATTTTTAATAACATAAAAGCAAACAATACTATCACCCGATGCAAAAGTTAAAAAACTTAACAATAATTATAATAATGGTGATGATAATTTAATCAACTTAATATAACATCAACCATAGATTTTTTATCATGTAATTTTAGGAAAATAAATCATAGAAAAGTGAAATGCAGAAAATAAAATTAGAATGAGCACACCAGAATTTTATAATGGTTTGATTAAATAATGACCTATGTCTACTCCCTGAAGTCCTCCTCTTCGAGTATTACACTAAAACTTTAGTGTCTCTCCTTTAGCCCCCACAGCTAGGCGGAGAAGCCCTTATAAACTTTTCACCAACCCGATGCAGTAGAGAACCTTAACCTCTTTAGGCAAAATTTGATTATATCCCCTAACTACAAGATTTATTTAGGTAAGATTTCATTATATCGTATAGTACGATGCCTATCGTACGATATGATTAGTACAAATTTTAAGTTTTAAAAAATTTCCTAAATTATGATTAGCAACTGAGATCTTGATTTCAACTGATCGACCTGTACAATCTTAATCATATAATATGATAAGTTTATATAGCTTTAATTATGCCAATTAGCTGTTATAATGATTTTTTGAATAGCTGATCGTATAGTATAATTAGTTCAGAAAATTATACTTCTAATTTTCTCACTATCTCACTCCCCTGAGTGTGTGTATGTATGGTCACCAGGCTAGCATACACCCTTATAAGACTTGACTCAAGAAATAAAATATAAATAAATGAATATTACAGACTCTTTCAACACACCATATTCTACCCAATCTTGAGCCCTGAATCTTCATTGAAAGGTGTATGATATATTTGAAATGTTAGCACATATAAAAATAAATATGCACTGCAAATACTATAAGAAATAAAGACGTAATCAATAATATTTGTTATCATTAAAAATAAAAACTCGGGAGCCTGAGTTTCAACACTTATTATATAAGTTAAAGAAGAGAAGATATGTTTTCCTACATCTATAGAGTAACCCATTTGAATGGCATAATTAAGTAGGGCCATGGTCCCAAATTACTTCACTAATATTCCTACTAGGTATAAGGTAGATATAAATGAAATAATGCCAAGCCTTAGAAGTTTGAGCAAGAAAGGATGAAAGAAAATTGATAATTTTGTTTTCTCTCTTCTTTTAGGTTGCGCCACACAAAACTTTCAAGATTTCCTCATGATCAATGGGGGTTCCATAAAAAGCAGTGTACTCATCAAATTTGAAATTTTTATGTTTATAAAGGTAGTTTATAAAAATAGAATCGAAAGGAACCCATTTACCCCTCATATAATATTTATTTTCTAATACCTCTTTCCCATTAGCAAAAATCTCCCTAACTATATTTATAATGCCTACAAAGAGCTCTTCATAGAAATGTTCCCAACCCCTACTTATAATGATTTGCATGATAGGGGTACTAGGATGTTGGAAGCCTCGCTCAAGAATAAGTTGTTTATTGAATAAAAAACTCCGTAAATATTTGCTCAGCCTCAGTAGAAAAGAATTTACTCTTATCATAAGAAGAGGAAGATCTCTTCTTTCCAAACTTCTTAGGGGCCATTACACACAAGAAAGGGAAAATGCAGAGCTTAAGAGTAAGAAGGGGAATAAAAATGTAGTGAAACAAATGAATCAAATGGATTCCTATTTATAAATAATACTAGCGTTGCGGTGTTAAAGAAGTCGGCACTGTGGTCCTTAAAGACACAAAATGACAACATACAAATTGACTGATGCTGAGACACTATAGGAAGCATGGCACTGCGATGCTCTACTTTGGAAATTGAAGCATCACTTTTTGACTAGGCACTCGCTATAGCATTTGACATGTACAAAGGTTGTGGTACTGACAAAGACTACTGCCGTGTTGTTATAAATGCTATAATAACAATTTTTACCTAACATCGTGGCACTTATGACATTGCAGCAATGTTCACCAAAGCGTAATAATAAAAAGTTATGATATGTATGATTTAGTGACTGAACAACTATAATAACTATTGAAATAACTGATCTTCATCACAACTCTTGAAGATGTTGCACTGTGGCACTTAAGATAGTATCCAAACATTATGATGTTTAAGAATGTAGAATTGTAGTGGTTCAATCTAGTAATTTTCTTAAGAGCTGCTCAGCTCTGTGGTGCTAGTTTTGAATATCGAGTGCTTAATAATTAAATACTGTGACGCTAATTTAATTTTTAGCACAATATTATTTTCTCATGAAACATATCATAAGTTATCCAAAATTAAGATTTAATAAGTTTTACAAATAATACAACATATTCAGATAAAAAGGAAATATAAATCATAAAATATAATAAAAAAATATAAATAATAAAGAAACATCATACAAAATTTTTGTTGCCTCCCAATATAGTGCTAAATTTATAGTCTTCACTCAGACTTATCTAGATTTATCATTCTGGATGGGGTGCGTCACTACCACTCCCCAAGTGGTTTACACTTTAATCTTTCTCTTTCTCTTTCTCTTTAGGGTTAGCTTCAGTATTACTAGGTAATAATCTAAGGGGTATACTATTAAAAGAGATTGCAAGCTATCTTAATTGATTTTCCAAATTTTTTATTGAAGTAGCTTAACTTTGCAATTGAGTTATCTTTGAATCACTACCTCTTCTAAAGGTGTCTTCCTATTCCTAAACTAATTTTTTTTATTAAACCCTGGAGGGTAAGAAGGTTTAGGATTACTATAGGTTGCTAAGGATTATTTTAATTTCTCGATTAGTTTGACCTATATTCCATTGATTATTACCACCAACATTATTTGATCAATTAAAAAGGGTGGTTTCTCTCTCTAGCTTGGATTATGTATTAGAATACAGATTATTTTTCCTTCCAATGAAATTTACATGTTCAATCCCTAAAGCACTACAATCATCAATAGAATTTAAATTAGGCTCTTCCAATTGTACAGATGATCCAAATCCCGAGTTAACTCCAATAATATCTAATTTCTTTGAAATTGAAGTTACCCGAGTAGTAAAACTTGACAAAGTATCTAATTCATAAAATCTAGCTACTCTCTTAGGATTCATCATATTAGCAAGCCATTGGAAATTATTTGTAATCATTTCCTTTATTAATTCATATGCTTCCTCAAATGGCTTAAGCATTAAAGATCCTTCAGCTACAACATCTATGATTGAACTAAGGGATCATATCAATCTATTATAAAAGGTCTGAATAGCCAACCAATCAAGAAAAGTATTATGAGGATTTTTCTTAAGCATTTATTTAAATCTCTTTTAACTTTCATAAATTAAATTTCCCTCAAATTGGGAAAAAGATGTAATACAATTTCTAAGTTTAGCAATTTTTGAAGGTGAGAAATACTTAATAGGAATTTGAGTGTTACCTCATTTCAAGTAGTTATAGAGCCTGGGGACAAAGAGTTCAACCACATCTTAGTCTTATCCCTTAGAGACAATGGGAATAATCTAAGTCTAATATCATCATTAGTGACACCATTATACTTAAATGTTACACAAATTTTTAAGAAACTAGCTAAGTGTAAGTTTGGATCTTTAATAGGAGTTCCCCCAAAGTGAGAATTTTAAACCATTTAAATTATGGCTAGTTTAACTTCAAAGTTATTGGCCTAGATAGTAGGTCTATTGATACTTTGATGGATTCCTTCTACTACAGGCTTAGCATGCTCTCTAAGAGGTCTAGAATAGTCATGGTCTTGCACTAGGTCAGACATATCTAAAATCCTTTTATTTTTTTTAAATTTTTATAAGGTTCCTTTCTATCTAAGGGTTAAATAATAATGGCTCCATACTGTATCTACTTAGCATACAATAGTGATGAAACAACTAAAATAAAATCACAAACTTAACATTCAATAAAATACTTTTTTGGCCTTTTCAAAAATTTTATCAAACAACACAAAGATATAGGATATATATTAGTATAAATATGCACTTATTTCAATAGTATAGTTAAACATGCAATACACACATTACTTCCCCAGCAATGGTGCCAAAAACTTGATGGTTGGATAGTAGTATAAGCTAGTATGTGACTTGTAGAGTTTGAAATATACTTATATATTTTTATATAAATTTAAGCCCACTAAAATATGTAAGTATACATGCCAAATAAAGTAATAAAGTGATAAGAAGAGTGTCAAACTCAGGAGGAAGTGTTCTACTTAATTATAACTTAATTACTATTACTTTCTTTAAATGCACAACTTATTCTACTAAACATAAGAATGATATTCTAAATTTTTATCACTAAAAGAAAAACTTGCAAAAATGTTGATAGTTATGAAAATAAAGGACTAATGAATGTAAATAGCATAACTTTCCTAATTACACTCTTAATTCTAGATGTAAATCAGAGCATATGTATTCCTAGATCTCTATCGAGCTTGTAGGGGTGAAAAGAAAAGTTTATGGCCTTCCTATAGTTTTTCTATCTCCATAGAACCTAGAATATTCAAACATTTTATATCTTGGCATGTCAATATTCTATTTTAATACTTTTAATTATTCTAGCATTCCTATGTTGAGGCTATATATCACACTAGATTTTACTACACACTTAACCATTGTATGCATTAACTAAAGAATAAGAGATATTAAAAATATTAATACATTTATTAAAGCACATGAGTCTATATTAGTATATGTTATACTTTCTATATCATTAGCCCAGAACTAGAATTAGCTAGTCATAAAGAAATAATAAGTAAACTCATTTTCATTTAATTCATTGGAAGTAATAATACAAGAGAAGTAATAAGAAAATTATCACCCCGAAGGATCAAATGATCTTCTCCATACATTTTCTTCCATTGAACACAAAGTTTCTTACACAATCAGGCTAAGATCTCCATAAGGAAAGGTTTCTTGGACTTCCCTAGCCTCCCATAGACTTTACTCTAATGGGCTCTAAAAGACACACTTAAAATTATAAAATTTTGCCCGTGATAGAACTCTCTAAACAATAGAACTAAAAAAACTATTTATAATAATTATAGGGATGGGTTCAGGCACTGTAATGCTGGCTTCGCTACAATGTTAGTTGAAATGGCACAATTATTGATTGAAACAGTGCATCTGTTCATTGAGTTGGTGCGGCTTCGCACTTTGGAAACTACTCTATTGTGGCACTCCAGAAGTTTAAGCACTACGGTGCTGAAACTAATTTTTGGTAGTAATGCATTGTAAGGCTCTATGCTTCGATGCTCATTTTTTTGAGACTTATGGTGTTACAAGGATGAATTTGGGCGCAATGGCGCTGTGTTACACAGCGGCGCTGATCATGGTGATGCTGCACTACTTAAAAATAGAGAATCTAGCACTGTAATATCTGAAATAGATGCCTTAATGTGGATGATTTAGGCACTACAGTGTGATATAAGTTGGCACCATGATGTTATTCAACACTTGTAATTTTTGCCATTATTTTTAACATTTTCTGCATAAATACAACTAAAACAACATCTTTTCACTGAACTTAAATATAGCATTTTATACTTAACATCTCCTAACGGAAATAATAAAAAATAATAAGCTATAGTTCTCAGATAAACAATTAGGGAGTTCTACTAAACTAGGGGGATTTACCTCAAGTTTGCCTCACTTCAATATTTTTAAACTAATGGCCAATGGAGGCTAAAAATAAACCAATATTAAACCTTTCATTTAAGATTATTAAAAGAGAAAATGATCAGTGGGTTGAAGCACTGTCATCTATTATATGTGTCTTTAGAACTGCACCATCCTTTACAACTGTTCAAACCCCCTTTATGCTATCTCATGGAAAAAACCTTGCTTCTAATCTAGTTCAAACTACATAGCCAATGGATGGAGGAAGCCTCAAAATTTGAAGAAGGAGAACTAACATAATGGGGATTGCTAAAAAAAAGGCATGGAGATAACTAAAGATCAACTAGAGGTGATCTGAGTCCAAGCATTAATAAAGTAGGAGGAAATTAATAGTAGGGTGGTACACTGCAACATATATATGAAGAGAGGGCAGTTTACATCGGGGACCTAGTCTTGAGAAAGGTAGATTCTATAGCTTAATATCATTACTTAGTAGATTGGGTTCAACTTGGGAAGGATCTTACATCATCAAGAACCATGTCAATCTCATAAACTACTAACTATAAATGCACATAAGACAACAAGCATCAAGGACGTGAAGCAAAAATGATTTAATGATATTCTACCCATAAAATGGGGATGATCTCACTTTATTCTAGTTATTATCATCAAATTTTTATAATGCCTGTAATGCTTTTATGTATTGATAAAATGTAAAAAAATGGAGAAAAAATATTTTATTTCATTAATTAAAATGAATTCAATTATAATCCCTTAAAAAAACTTACTAAGCTAGCCTCTTAGAATTTGACGAGTCCTATAAATATCTAATTAGTTCAATGTTAGAAGAGGAGAGTCAAATATCTTTCAAAAAAAAAACTTGAACCTAACTCATCAACTACTTAGGGAACTCACATATCCCTTGATGATACTAAAGGAACTTGCTCTCTCTCAATGATGCTCAAATAACTTACCCTTGTCGATATGTTCACCAAATATAATAAAATAATATGAGAATATTGAATAAAAGTTTGGCCTTAACATAAAAACTTGGTGTGATGTCAGCAACTTCGAACTCAAGTGAATATTGAGACCAATATTAGTAACCTTGGGTTCAAGTGTTAGAGTGATCTTGACTTAGAGTCATGCCTAAAGGCTGTAAGACTACTCCATACATGAGAGATAAGGGCCTTGGGTAGATAGGCATTCTATGCTTAATAAAGTTACTTTTGTTATTTTTAATTATAGTCTTTATTCAAAAGAAACAATGGATTGATGAATTTAAAAGGTAGTGATCACTTTTTTCCTAAAAATATTTATACAATATCCTTGTGGGTTTCCCTATAACTTCAAGCACTTACTCATTGCTTTGAGGAAATTTCCTTGAATCACTCAAAGAATGATCCTAACCACACATCAAATATCAAGCATCATTCCTTACCTCTTTTATGTACCCTTAAAATATAATGTCTAGCCCTAGAATTTGACTTCAAGTGAGCCCATTATAATTGATTAATATAGGTGGTGACCTCTATGAAGATCGAGTTTTGGTGAAAGATGAGTTCCATTCAAGGTGAAAACTTATATAAAGGATGTATAAAAAGGAAGGATCAAGTAAAACTTGAGAGAGATATTATTCATACATTATTTTAACACTCATGTACTCAAAGATTTAAAACTAAAAACATTTATTTTATATAGTAAGCTAGAAAGAATTACTCAAATCATTAGCATATCAATTTTAGAAATAATAAAATAAATAAGCATAAGTATATCCAAAAAAAAATTATTAATTTTATTTAATAAAGTAAAAATATTTTGTCTTATCTTATAAATACGATAGGAAAAGAAACAAAGCAAAGGTTATTATAGGCATTGGTTTGCACTTACCTCATCAAACTAGGCCTTTGAATATTTATTGATCATCAAGTGTAAAAAAAGTTCTTATTTTGGTACTTCTTAAAAGCTCTTAGTAAGTGACCAACTTCACTTGGTAGTAATTAATGTCTACATCATGTATTCTTGTGAGCTTTTTGTAAGAGGAAGATTCCATGAAACCTCTAACACCTATAAGTTCTTCACCTCATAAGACCAAACCTTATAGTCTTTTGCCCATTAAACTTCCATCCATTTATATTATTTCAACTACTCATTGAGTTCCTTTTTCCCTAGCAAGATAGGCATATTGATTCCCATGGTGCTTCTCCACTTGAGCTATCACCACCTACATAGAGTTCTTTTTAGATGAGTTGCCTTTTAGAGTTTTGACTTCCTTCTCAATAGCTTAATGATCGTCATATTCCTATTATAAGAATCCATACCTTCCAATTTGATTTAACCTCAGTGTCTAATGTATTAACTGACTTTGACTTTTGGGAAATACTTGAAGTAGCCTAGCTTATATAAAGTTTATCTATAAATGCCATATGTTTTCTCAGCATAGTATAGTAAATCAAATTGGAAGGTATGGATTCTAGACTCTCCTAAATAATAAGAGAGCAAATGGTGTGTTCAAAATCATAGGCCACTCATGAGGTCTTATCTTCAAGGGGTGACAACCCATTTATAACACCTCATTAATAGGCCTTGGAATTTCTTAAAGGGCTATCAATAATTCCCTTTCCTTTCTTACTGGTCAAACTTTCCTTGGTTTAGGATTCTTCCTCCAATGATAATGACTTGATGGAAATTGCCTCCACCTTAAGGTGATTGTCATGCTTGGTAGACTCAATAGCACAGGTTAGGAAACCATAAGTAAGGAATCATTGTAAAGTCTCCACTCTATGGAGTGGGGTAATTGGGAAAAATAATCAAACCATGATGAAGAGTGGTTGTTAGATGAACTTTATCATAGTCAGTCCATGCCTCCTGGGTAGAAGGTGTGATTGGATCAATAGGAGTAGTGGTTGGTGCCATGGGATGAAGGAGGGTGTTCATGCATTATGTGAAGTTCATGAGAAGGTGTCGAGTTAAGGGGTGCAAGGTCATGCTAAAACTCCACTAGTGATGACTAGCTTTATAGCCTTTCTTTTTTAGAACCTTTAGAGACCTACACCCAAACATATTTACACATTGGGATTATCCAAGATGGTGTAAGGATTAGACTCCTTTGAAATTGAATTACTCATATAAACATTTCAAGGAAATACATTGCTAAAGAAATTAAACTTGAAAATTGAGAGATAAGTGAATAACCATAGAGCTTCATCTACACAACTTCCATGAAAATGCATATTTTGACCGACAATTTCAAGCCCTTAAAGTGAAGGAAGGTGGTATACTCACCTACTTCCTAAGATGGAGGTCAACCTTCTCCTTAAGAAATGGAGGATCTATCATCACTAGTCATTATATTACTGACTTTACAATGATTTAATTGCTTTTCCAATCCCTCGCCATATGCTCCAGACCACTCATCTACACATTGTTGGATGAGAATTTGATAAACCCATCTTTGAAATCCTTGACAGAGAAGAGCTACTAAAAGAAGGTGGTGTTCCACAATATATTTTCCACCCTCATATATGAGAACTTGTGAATATACTCATGAATGCACTATGCATGGTTTGAGTAGTTATGGTCCATAAAAATTTAAAATATTGATGATCTTTTTATACAATGGGCGTCCCACTCTAACTTGAATTGATATGAAAAGAAGCATAACTCATCATCATGGAATGTGTTAGGGAACTCACATTCCATTGGGACTTATGAAGTAAAATTTTTATCTTTGAAGTAATAACCCAAGTAAATCACATTAATGAGTAATTGAGTGGCACTAGATATTTGAGTGCACTTGTTTTACATGAAATCATTGAAATATTTCTTCAACAAAGTAGTTATGGTGAGAATGGAAGCACGTGAAGGATACACAAGAGCAGTTGGCTTAAGATAGATGGTATTGGGTATAGAATGAAAAGTGTAAATGCTCAGCAAAGGCTTGTTACTCAGTAAAAATGTATTATTATGGTTCACCAATAGATCCCAAAGAAATTGTTCCATTCTTCATAAGTTTCCATGGAATGAATTTGTACACACCAAAGAATTGACTTGATGAAGATGACTCCAAGAACTTAAGAGTGATAAAAATCTTAGCTTTTAAGCCTTGAAATTTAAAAAAAATAAAGTTGGTAACTTCATTAAAATCATGGTGGAACCAGCTTTCTCCTTTAAAAGAGTGAATATCTTCTTTTCTTCCTCAATAACCATAATGAGTTAGTCATCAAAGTATTTACACTATTTTCTAGAGGCTAAAGAAGTATTCAACTCAACAATCTTGACCATCAAATTCTTTGTCTAATTAAATGAATTAATGCCAAGGGTATATAGATTCATAAGAGGTACATCATGGAGAGCATATTATGCTCTTATGTTGTATAAATTATGGGGACCTCACCCTCATTATGCAAACTCATTTAAGTGGTTAGGGTGGTCTTTCCTATGACCATAATAGAAAATTCATTTTTTGTGGTTCTCAAGCCTTCTCATTAAAGTCACTCCTATAGAATTCACTAAAACATTAATAAGAAGAAACTATCTACTTAGGAAACTATTAAGACAAACATTTATAAGATGCAACTATTAGCCCTTTATCCATGTGTAAGATTTGGAGACCAAACCAATGAAGGTTGCAACCTTAGACTCTACTAGATGATAACTTTATTGTTTCTCAGGTCTCACCTTATAGGGATTTAAGAAAAACATAAGACTCTCCTCTTAAGAAGTAAAATTTTTAAGAAAAATAAAAATTAAAACTTTATTCTTAATTACATTATATAAGATAGTGGAGTAGCCAAATACTCTATCAATTAAACTTCTTAGCTCATCACAAGAACTCTTAGTATGGGGGACCATTGGTGCCTTCATAGGAGCCTCCTAATTGGCATCCAAGTTAGAATCATCCATAACCCTCACTTACTTTTTCACTTCTCAATAGGATGGTTTGATATCTACTCTTCTTACCCTTAATAAATATGCTTCCACTTGTGAAGGATACTTCGACGTAACTCATAGTTACTGATATCCACAACTTTTTTTGCATGTAACATAGCCATTTGAGGGTAGAGGAAATGGCAAAGCTATAATAAAGGTAAGTGAGAGAGAAAACCAGTCTTCAAATGAGAGTATCCATCCCATATTTATAGATCATTGTAACTACTAATGTGTACAACATTCAAATTAATGCAATTATTAAAGAATTAAATAAAGTGTTTTTTTAGATATAGGAATTAAATAAAATAGTAGAAATTATTACTTTATTATTCAATAATAATAAGTGCTTTATCTAATTCTATTTTTTTTATTTTTACAAGTCACTCCCTCAAGGTAAAAGAGAATTATAAAGCTCAATGTATATTTGAATAGGTCTAAGGCTCTGTTTGATCAAGCTCAATTAACTTTGAGGAGAGTAAATTTAAAGGTTGTAGACTCATCAAAGATCATGGTGGACACTTTAGTGCCACTAAACCTAGTTTGAGGGATAACCCATTCTAGCTTAAAGAACACTCTCCAAAACCCAAGGGGCCACTCACTTAAGCTTAAGGGTGTTGCAACTCAGGAATCAAGATTAAGCTGGTGATTTTTTACGATAACAAAATATTATTGTTCTGATAATTTTATTGTTTCTCCTAGCATATATTAGATATTTCTGCTTATTTTTTGTGTACCAATATTTCAAAAAAATTATATGCTACTCCAAATTGCTGAAGACTTCAAGATAGGGTAGAATAGGATTTCATATAATAGAGTCTACATATCTCTATTTTTTTCTTGAGTCTGAGCAAGTATGATTGTAATTGGGTAACAGTGCACATACACAGGGGGAAAGATAAAAATTAAATTGATTTTTTTTACTAATTATATTGTACGATATCTAATCATACTGTATGATTTAACATATTTTTCCTCTATAATGCAATTAATCAAATCATGGCTATAAATGGCTAACATAGTACTATATTTTTCCTCTATATTTTTTAGCTATTTATACTATACAATCTTAATTCGTACAGACGACTGATAGAGTATGAAAATAAGTTCATCCCAGATTGTACAAAATAAATACATCAATTTTTTGAACTATTCATATTGTACGATCTTAATTCATATAAATGGCTAACATAGTACAAAAATAGATTCATCCCAGATCGTACCAAATGAACACATCTATTTTTTGAACTGTTCATACTGTATGATCTTAATTTGTACAGATGACTAATAGAGTACAAAATTAGGTTCATCCCAGATTGTACCAAATGAAGCCTTAATTTTTTGAACTGTTCATACTGAATGATCCACGATCATACAGTACGAATGTAGGATAGTTCTCTTGAAAATTTTAGTTTTTGGACAATTTTTCATGTGTTTTCTATATAAAGAGTCCTAAAAACTATCTCAATAATCCTTTGCTATGAATTTCTTATGAGAGTGACCATTGAGAGTGTGTTTGGGAGAAATTTGATAGTGAAGAGTGAGAGATCTAGTGAAGGGGAGTTATAAGGGATTCATAAGGTTGCCCAAAGTGAGGATCTCTTTGTCTTCTTCTAGTTTCTACCCAACTTCTTTGGAGGCTCTTGGGAGAAGATCTTCAACATTAGATCTATGTACTTTGCCTTCACTAGGAGGGTAAAAAAAGACGTGATGATATGCTACCATCACTTGAAGAGAGTAAAAGGCGACGGTTCTCTATCGCACTGGGTTGGTGGAAGAGAGTTTTGTAAGGGCTTCTCTGCCTTACTGTGGGAGCAAAAGGAGAGCCACTATTGCTTAGTGCAATACCTAGAGGAGTCTCTAGGGAGTGGATGTAGGTCAAGTTAGACCGAACCACTATAAAATTTGGTATTCTTCTATTATTTTTTAATTTTTCTAGCATTTTTATTTTCTGCATTTAAAATTTTTATGATTGAAAAATCACTATGATAATCATTTCTTTAAACAATTGCATATTTCAGGATTAATGATTTAATTTTCTAAAAGATCTAAAATGGTTTTCAAAAATCCAAGAAATTTATTTTTTAATAACCAATTCACCCTGCCCCTCTTGGTTAGCCTTGGGATAATTCTAAAAGGTTTAACAAACTACATGAACTTTCAAGTGGTATTAGAGCCAATTTCAAAAATTAAGGTTTAGACTACTTTTTAAAAAATGATCATGGCTAATTTTGGAAACCGAAATACTACTAAAGGATATTCGATCACTAGACCACCTTTATTCGATATCATTCCTTTTAATTTTTAGAAAACTCGCATATCTACTTTTCTATAATCACTCGACTATTGCATGTGGATATTAGTACAGGAAGGATATTCTAGACCTACTAGAATTATTAATGGTATTAGAATTAAAACACCATTTATTGAATAGACTTTATAAGAAAGAGAATTAGCATAGTTAAATGCAAAATATTTAAACAGTTTTTTTTATGTTTTGAAATTTGAGGATTATATGCTTGTTTCTACTTACAAAACTGAAAAAGAAATCTAGGATAGACTTTACATAACTTATGAAGGAACAAATGAGATAAAATAATCTAGGTTAAATATTTTATTACATGATTATAAACTATTTCGCATGTAACCAAATGAGTCAATTTCTTATATGTATACAAGGTTTACTTAGATTGTTACCTCATTGCATGCTTTAGGTAGAGAACTTAAAAATTCAAAAAAAGTTAATAAAACTTTATGTTATTTACCTATTGCTTATAATGCAAAGATAACTACCATAACTGAGTCTAACGATCTGAATATATATTCTATTGAAAATTTGCTTGGATCACTAATTGCTTACGAGCAAGGAGTAAATCAAAGACAGATTGATGTAGGTGACAAAAGGAACGAGAAAAATATAACTTTAAAAGTTGATGATTCATAGAGTGATCAATCAATACTAAAGGGTTAAGAAGACATTGCATTTATAACTAAACAGTTCAAAGTTTTCTCAAGAGAAAGCAGTGACAACGTCAGCATTGGAACAAAGGTAAGTTCAATAAGAATCCAAAAGTTTCTAATAAAGTCATATGCTATGAATATAGAAAACCTAGACATATAAAGACTGAGTGCCCAAATCTCAAAGCTAATCCTAAGAAGGAGAAAGTTGAGGAGAAAACTAATGTTAGGAAGGGAAAGAAAAGAATGCAAAGAGCTTTTTGAGCTGACTCAGCTTCAGACTCTTCAGAAATAGAAGCAAAAGAGGAGGTTACAAATTTATGCTTAATGGCCGATAAACTTGATCATTCAAATCAAGAGGAGATATGTGACCTATCCTACGATGAATTATTTAAAATTTATGAGAGAATCCATAATGCATATAAGAAACTTAAAAAATTACATGCTAATCTTAGTATTGAGTATTTGAATTTATAGAAAGAGCATGAAAATCTTAAGAATGATCATGCATACATAGATAGCAATCACATGGCTTTACTAGATAAATTTGATGATTTGAATAAGAAGCATGAACTATTGAAAACATCTTATGTTGAGCTTGAAAATAATTTTAAAGAATTTATGAATGAATCTGATCGAAGGAAACATGATTTGAAGATTCATAATTCGCTTTGGAAAGTGAAAATCCATATCTTCAAATAAAATTAAAAGCTTTTAAAGAAAATAAGTTAGCTCCTACACTTAAATAATTTCACAATCCTAACCAAAAGCATACAAGTTCAAAACCTAGGAAAAGATATTATAACTCGCATAGATTAGTAAATCATTTTTTTGGTGTTAAATGTTTTCATGTGGCATGTTGGGGCATATCTCCCACACTTGTATAATTCATAATAGAACACATTTAGTGTGGATACCTAAGATGTATCAATCATAGCATATCAAACATACATTTGGATTATCATTGTCAAGAGATGAACCCAAATTTATTTGGGTTCCCAAGTCTAATATTTGATCCTTTTATAGAGACGCTCTCATACAAGCCCTCGTGAGAGCATTTGGTACCTGGACATCGAATGTTCAAAACATATGATTAGAGATACAAATAAATTTATTTTGCTGGAGGCTAGGACTGGAGGCAAAGTGACACTTGGAGATAACATCGCTAGGAGAGTGGTAGGTTTAGGTATGATTGGTAACACGAAGAATTTTTTGATTGAAAATATTTTATTAGTAGATGGTTTAAAATATAATTGCTAAGTATTAGTAGCTTTTTAATAAGGGTTTTAACATAAATTTTTACCTACAAGCTGCATTATAAGTCAAAATGGAGTTGATGTGTTACATGAAAATAGGGTAAATAATATTTACAAGCTTGATTTAAATTGTGTTAAATCTTCTAATACTTTTTGTCTAAAAACTATTGCTGATGAATCTTAGTTATGACATAGAAGATTTTGTCATGCAAGCATAAAAAATATTTGGAAGATTACCCAAAAAGAATTGGTTAGAGGCATACCCAAATTAGACTTCAGTAAGGATCACCTGTGTGTTGCATGTCAAATAGGAAAACAAGCCAAGAACTCCTTTCATTCAATTAAAGATCTTAGAACTAGTAAACCCTTAGAAGTCCTTCACATGGATCTCTTTGGACCTGTTAGCACTAAATGTCTAGGAGGAAAAGTTTTTGGATATGTGATTGTTGATGATTATTCTAGGTTCACTTGGATTACATTCTTATCACATAAGACTGAATCATTTAATGAGCTTAGAAATTTTTCTACTTGGATTTAGAGGAAGTAAGGTTGTGAAATTCTTACAATTCATAGTGACCACAATGGAGAATTTGAAAATAAAAATTTTGAAATTTTTTGTAAAGAGCAAGGGATAGATCACAACTTTTAGTTCCTAGTACCCCTCAACAGAATGGGGTTATTGAAAGAAAGAACATAACTTTGGTAAAAGCCGCTAGAGCCATATTGGCTGAATATTCACTTCCTAAATATTTTTGGGCTGTAGTGGTTAATACAACCTGTTATGTTCTGAATAGGGTGAATATTAGATCTAAGTAAAACAAGACACCTTATGAACTTCTTAAGGGTAGAACACCCAACCTCTCACATCTATATATCTTTGGATGTAAAGTGTTAATTCATAATAATGGCAAAACTCATTTAGAAAAGTTTGATCCTAAATTTAATGAGGGAACTTTTCTAGGATATTCAAGTGTTGCTAAATCCTATAGAATTTTTAATAAAAGGATATTGATATTAGAGGAGACCACTCATATAGTTTTTTATGAATCTATTATTTCTGGAGGGTTTAGGTTGGAAAAAGAAGATGTTGAAGAAATTACCCAAGGAATTAAAAATGCTAATCTTGAAGAAAGGGTTGGAATAGAAAATACATTTCCTAGAGAATGGAAATATTATAAAAGTCATCCTAAAGAACTGATTTTTGGAGACCCGAGTGAATGTGTTAGAACTAGACATGGACTTCACAAAGAAGTGAACCACTCAACATTTATTTCAATATTTGAACCCACTAATATACATCAAGTACTTTCTAATCAAGTTTGGATTCTAGCTATACAAAAAGAGTTGAATCAATTTATTAGAAATGATGTTTGGGAGTTCATAGAAATACTTGAAAATCAAAGTGTTGTTGGAACTAAGTGGGTTTTCAAAAATAAGATGAATGGTTCAGGTGTAGTGGTTAGAAATAAGGCAAGATTGGTGTCCAAGGGGTACAATCAAATAGAAGGAATTAATTTTAAGGTGACTTTTGCCCCTGTAGCTAAACTTGAGTAAGAAGGGTGCTTCTAGCCCTTGCCTATTTTAAAGGATTTAAATTATTTTAAATGTATGTTAAAAGTGTCTTTCTTAATGGATTCATAAAAGAGGATGTTTATGTTGAGCAACCTCTAGATTTTGAAAATTCATAATTTTCTAATCATGTGTTTAAATTGAAAAAGACATTGTATGGACTAAAATAGGCACCTAGGGCATTGTATAAAAGGCTAAGCACATTCCTACTAGAAAGATCTTTTGTTAAAGGGATTATGGACACTACTCTCTTCAAAAAAAAAGAGTAGGAGATGGCATTCTTATTATTTAAATTAATGTTGATGATATCTTGTTTGGATCCACTAATAAAAACCTTTGTGATGACTTTTCAAAAATAATAAGTAAGGAATTTGAGATGAGTTTGATAGGAGACTTGAGTTACTTTCTTGGTTTTAGCATAAAATAGAAAGAGGATGGCACCTTTCTTAGTCAGTCAAAATACATTAAGGATATCCTTAAGAAGTATGAAATGGATAAAGCTAAACTAATAAGTACTCCCATGAGTTCCTCAGCTTAGTTAAATAAGGAATCTAAAGGCAAATCTGTTGATCAAAAGAAATTTAGAGGGATAATTGGATCATTACTTTATTTAACAGTTAGCAAACCTGATATCATGTTTATTGTTTATCTTTATATTAGATTTCAAGCTGATCCAAAAGAATCCCATTTGACTATTGTTAAAAAAATTCTTAGATATCTTTTAGGAACTCCAAACTTAGGGATTTGGTATCCTAGGCACAACACTTCTTTTAAAATCATTAGATATTTTGATTTAGATTTTACAGGATGTAGGGTTGATAGAGAAAGTACTTCTAGAACTTGTCAATTCATAGAAAACTCTTTAGTTTCTTGGTCTAGCAAAAAGTAGAACTCAGTAGCCCTTTTTATTACTGAAGAAGAATATATAGCCTTAGGAAGTTATATGGCACGGGTTCTTTGGTTAAAACAACAACTTATGGATTTAGGTATTTTAATTGGCACTATTCTAATCTTCTATGATAATATAAGTGTCATTTATATTTCAAAGAATCTAATCCAACACTTCAGGACTAAGCATATAGACATAAGGCATCACATCAATAAGGACCATGTCACTAAAGGAGAAATTGAGCTACATCATGTAGCTACTAGAAATTAACTTGCAGATATTTTCACAAAACTATAGGCTTTTAAAATTTTTAGCACCTTAAGAACCAGATTGGGTGTTATTGATATTCATGCTTGAAAAATTATAAGTTTGCAAAATGTGATTGTGTATGTTTTTTTTCTTATGTTTATGATTGTATTTTATTTTCTGTTTTTGGTTTGTATTATTTTTTTCTTCTTTATTATGTCTTTGATTTATCCTTTTATTATTTCTATTTTTTTGGTTAATGGGTCTTTTTTGGTTTATTTTAGAAAAGTATCTTGATCATCATGTGAAAATCCAAAATTCCATTTTTATTCGTACTGTATGAACCACTTTCTTACTGTACAAATTCTCTAGATTTTTCATGAGCACTTTTCTAAGTTAGACAGATGAATTTTTGATAAATTTTTATGGTAATCATATAGTACGAACACCTCATCATCTACACGAATCATCAATTATTTATATGTATGAACAAGGGGCAAAACACTTCAGAATGAATTTATTTAGGGTTTATGGTGGTTACTGTTCGATCGTCCCGGACGAACACATGTTCATCTGTATGATCCACTTGTCATTTGCATGTTGATGAATTCAATCGATAGGTGCAATAATTATAGATAAATTATCTTGGACAAACACCTGTTCATCTGTACGATCAATTTTGGTCAAGGGTCATACAAAATGACTCATCGAGAAGGTAAGTTTATGAAAAATTGTTTAGCTGCAATAACTGTTCTTTATGGTTTATGTTCATATGTATAAAATTGTATTCATACTGTATAAAGTTCAAAGTCATATGTACGAACCCAATTTTTTACTATACAAAATTATTTGATTCCTATAAATTGAAAGCTGTTCTTTGAAGTTGTTCACAATCTCTTTCATATTCAAATTCTCTTATGTTCAATCCTCTTCAAATGGCAAGTAGCAACAAATGGGCACGTCACTCAGAAGGAAGTTCATCTCGTACTGAATGAGATTATAACTTTCTTTCAAAAGAAAATGAAGAAGCCTACAATCATTTTGTTTAAGCCAAAATTACTCCATCCCATCTACTTATTCAAGAAGACATCAACTTTTTAGTTATGCCTCTGTTTAACTCCACTCAATTTTCTTCCATTCTCACTTTGATCTACGCATTCCACTCTGACACTTTTTATTGATTTCTTGCCAATATAAAAATGAGAGAGAATAATACCATAATATCCTCATATGGCTTCCACCAACGAGTACAAATCACTGATGAGGATTTAGGCACATTTTTACATCTTAGAACTGAAGGAGTAAGGGCACTATTGACCTCTTTTTTGTATGTGGTAACTAGGACTTTCCCCAGACCCAAGATCCTGACCCCAGATCACTCTATCCTCCAAACTAATCCAAACCTTAGGATTCTCCCAGATCAACCTAGACTCTAAGATCCTTCTAGACTCTAGACCCTAGGATCTTCTCAGACCATAGGATTCTTTTAGACTCCAAACCCTATGATCTCCTTAGGCACTAGGATTTAACTAGACCCTAGATCAATCTAGACTCTAGGATCAATCTAGATCTTAGATCAATCTAAATTCAAATCAATTCTAACCCCAGATCTATTCAAACTCCAAACCAACCTAGACCTTAAATCAACTTATTCAAAACTCAAATCAATCCAGATCTCAAGTCAATTCCAACTTCTGATCAATCTAGATCTTAATTTAATCTAGATCTAAGTTAATCCAGATCTCAAATCCATTTAGATTTCAAGCCTATTCAAAATTCAAATCAATCTTGACCTCAAGCCAATCCACATCTTAATTCAATTTAAACTTCAATCAAATCCAAACTTCAAATCTACCCAGACTTTAAACTTTTCCCGATCCCAACTCTATTTCAAACTTTAATCTTGCCTTTGATCTAGCTTCAATCCTATCCTATCACTTATGATCATCCCAAATGATTTAAATGACTTGGATAATTCAAATCCAAATAATCAAATCCAAAACCCAAATCAAACCCAGAAATTCAGGCCAAAATCCTAAGTTT
The DNA here is from genome assembly GCA_019925795.1 of Dendrobium chrysotoxum. Classification (NCBI taxonomy): domain Eukaryota; kingdom Viridiplantae; phylum Streptophyta; class Magnoliopsida; order Asparagales; family Orchidaceae; genus Dendrobium; species Dendrobium chrysotoxum. The sequence goes on from CM034297.1 coordinate 41,281,205, forward strand.
AAAGGCCTTTTTTAGGGATTTTTCAAATACTTCAAACCCTAGTCAAGTGACCTCTGATTTAGAGCCTATCAATTACAGATTGATAGGACATGTCTCTAGAGGCAATCCTCTAAATTTGAGCTCAATCTGAGACCTCTAACCCCAAAAATTGAATTGATTTCTAAAGGTTGTAAAACCTTCAAATATTTATGGCCTATGCCACTGGAGCTACCACCCAGTGAATCTTGACCTTGGAACTTTATCCAAATCCTCTGACCACTTATATTCAACTTAAAACCTTAAACTAAACCTATTATACCCAAATTTAGACCCTGGGTCAACCTGGTTGACCAAGTCAACCTAGGTTGACCAAATAGGCCCTTAAGGGTCCAAATAGATATTTTGACAAAATTGAACTCCCCAAATCTTGGGACCACCTCCAATAGATTCAAAACATCAATTTAAACTTGTTCAGCCCAAACCCATACCCTGGGTTAACCTAATTGACCAAGTCAACCTGGGTTGACCCAATAACCCATTAAGGGCCCAAATAGGTGATTTGACCCAAATGATCATTCTGATCCCTTAAACCACTTCTACCAGACTTCGAATATCATTTTAAATTAGTTCAATCCAAACCTAGATCTTTGGTCAACCTGGTTGACCAAGTTAACCTAGGTTGACCGGATGAACCCTTAAGTCCTTTTATATTAGATCAAACCCAAAATGCATTCAAAATTCCATCAAACTTCTCTAATCACTTCCCCTAGTGATATGGACCTGACAAGACCCTTTGACCCAATCAATACTTGACCTGGTCAACTGGGCCCATAATTGGTCAAAGTTGGCCTTTATAACTCAATCCAATACTCTCAATTAAATTAACCACTTTAAACTCCATCAAACCTTCAAACCTATGCACTTTGACCTTCAAGCTTATTCAAAATCAATGATGATTTAAGCTTGACATGTATATGTTGCAAATTTGGTATCAAAAAGTACAGTTTTGATGATGACAAACATGTTTGTACTCTATTTTGCTTGGCTAACCCATTTCAGGAACAAAAGATCAAAAGCAACTCAAGCCAACTCAAAATTGAGTCTAAGTGTGTCTAAATGTATTATTTTTCTTTTCTTGAGTCAATTGTAACGTAACAGATCTCCTAGCTAAGTAACCTTGCACACACACACTCAGGGGTAGAGCTTGAGTGAATTAGAGTTTCTGTTCAATTTTTATTCAGATCGTCCTGGATGATATTCACATCATCCTGGACGATCAAGTGAAAATAGAAACCCTAATTAGGATGACCAAGTTAAGTCTGTCTGATTAAGCTGATCATCCTGGATGATCCATATATCATACGGGACAATAGCTGAAATAAAAAATTCTCAGCCGCCAGATCAAGTTAGGCAAGTTTTATTTTTAGAGATTTGATCTGATCGTCTCGGACGATACGTGTATCATCCTAGACGATCCAGTACAATCATGCCTAAATTAGTTTGGTGATTAAAGAAAGAAATTAATATTTAATTGATACGATTATATATTTGGGACGATCGTAGGATCGTCCGGGACGATCGTAGGATCGTCCAGGACGATCGTAGGATCATCCAGGACGATCATGATCGTCCAATGTGTTTAAGCTATACGTTCAGAGCGATCCTCAGGATGATTTTGGCACTTTTTGTTCTAATCATACAGGATGATATCAGTATCGTCCGGGACGATCAAGTCATTTTTGGATTGTCCAGTAAAAGTTACTCTGGATGACCAGAGCGGTCTCCTGGATGAAATTCCTAAATTTACACTAATCATCCCAGACGATCTGATCAACTTTTTCTACTGACGTCCAGAAGAGCCAGATCGTCCAGGCTGAAACAAATGATTTTGAACTAATCGTACAAGATGATCTGTCGATCATCCTGGATGATATAGGCCGACCAGTTGAGATTTAGGGCAAATTTTGAGCCCTCCTATAAAAGATCTTTTTCTTCAAACAAGAAAACTCTTTTGCCACTTCTTCCTTTACAGAGAAACCCTAGAGAGAGAGAGTTTAGGAGAGAGATTGGATCTTGTGAGGGGGAGTTTATGAAGGATTCACAAAGGTTACTCCAAGCAAGGATCAGAGTCATCTTCTTCGTTCGACGTCTCTCATCTTGTCAGTGTTCTTTGTAGGAAGATCGTTCACAAGAAGATCTGGGTTTCTGCTCGCTTCAGGAGGAAGCAAAAGGAGTTCAGGTTCTCTGCCTGCTTCAGAAGGAAGCGAAAGGAGTCCGAGGTTCTCTACCTGCTTCAGGAGGAAGTGAAAGGAGGTTAGGTTCTCTGCCTCACCGTGTCGGTGGAAAGGAGTTTTTGTACAGGCTTCTCTGCCTAGTTGTGGGGGCTAAAAGAGAGTCACTTTGTGTTAGTGCAATACTTGGAGGGTGCCTTTGAGGAGTGGACGTAGGTCAGGTTGGACCGAACCACTATAAATCTGGTGTGTTCTTTCTGATTATTTTCTGCACTTTATTTTACTGCAATGATCTGCTTGGGTGAAATCTGTGATAAATCTTTTTATCATTATTGTAATTCATTTCCACTGTAAGATATAAAAAGATTTTTTTCTTTTGTTTTAAATATCCAATTCACCCTCCCCCTCTTGGTTAGCCTTGGGACTAGTTCATAAGGGCTTAACATCCCTATCAAACTTTCAAGTGGTATCAGAGCGGGATTCAAGAATTTAAGTTTAAAAACTTTTGAATTTGATCCTTGGCTAACTTTGGTAATCATAATACTACTGAAGGTTATTCAATTACACAACCACAATTATTTGATAACATACTTTTTGATTTTTGAAAAACTCGCATGTTCACTTTTCTTCAATCAATTGATTATCGCATGTGGATGCTTGTTAAGGATGGCTATGAGCCACCTTTTAGAATGATTAATAATGTTAAAATTGAACTGCCTTTTACTGATTGGACTTTTGATGGTCGTGACTTAGCCCAACTGAATGCCAAATGTTTGAACTATTTTTTCTGTGCCTTAAAATCTATGGATTACATACGTATTTCTACGTGTACAACTGGCAAAGAAATTTGGGATAGATTATGCATCACTTATGAAGGTACAGCTGAAGTCAAACAGTCTAGGTTAAGCATATTGCTTCATGACTATGAACCTTTTTCGCATAAAATCTACTGAATCTATTTTTGAAATATATACGAGGTTCACTCAAATTGTCACTTCTTTTCATGCCTTAGGAAGAGAACTTACAAACTATGGAAGAGTGAATAAAATTCTTAGATGTTTGCCTTCTTTGAATGATGCTAAGATAACCGCAATCACTGAATCAAAAGGTTTGAATACTTACTCTATTGATAGCTTACTTGGATCACTCATTGCTTATGAGCAAGGGGTGAACTAAAGACAGCTTGATGCAGGTGAAAAGAAGAAGGAGAAAATAGTGGCACTGAAGGCCAACGATAGTGATACTAGTACTTCCGGGTCTGATAGCAATGACATTGCCTTAATCACTAGGCAATTCAAAAGCTTTCTAAGGAAGAAACATAAGAACTTTCAGAAGTGGAACACGGGTAAGTCTAACAAGAATTTTAAAGGTTCATCTGACACTATTTGTTTTGAATGCAGGAAACTTGGACACATTAAGGCTGATTGTCCTACACTTAAAGCTCACCCAATTAAGGAGAAGGGTGAGGAAAAATACAAGTTTAGGAAGGACAAGAAGCAGATTCAGAAGGCATTCTGGGCAGATTCTGCATCTGACTCCTCTGAGACTGAAGCTGAGGAGGAGACTACAAATTTGTGTCTTATAGCTAATGATTAACAGTCTGATAAAGAAGAGGTATGTGAGTTTACTGACGAGCAATTATTGGAAGTGTCTGAAAGAATTCATGTGTCGTATAGGAAGCTTAAGAAAACTCATGCTAGCCTGAAACTAAAATTTTTGAATTTATAAAAAGAGCATGAAATTTTAATTAAAGATCATTCTACGGTTGATTGCAATCACATATCTTTACTTGATAAATTTGATGAGCTGAATAAAAAGCATTCTGATTTAATCATGGAATATGATTTACTGAAAACCTCACATGTTGATTTAGAGAAAGCTTTTAAAGAATTAGACAATCTGGCATCTGAAGTGGAGAGTAGTAATGGAGTATTGAAATGTGAAATTACAAGTCTTAACAAGGAGAACGAATTTCTGAAAGTTAAAATCAGTGCTTTTGAGAAAAATGAAACACCTCCTACTTTTGCACAATTTTATGCACCTCCACCTTTTGAATAATCTATTTCAAAATCATCAAAGCATGTTTCATTCAAACCTAGGAAGAGGCACTATCACCCACGTAGATTAGTTAACCCTTTTCCTGGTGTTAGATATTTTTTTGTGGCATGTTAGGATACATTTCTCACACCTGCAATATTCACCGTAGTACACATTGGGTGTGGAGGCCCAAATTACCTATTTCACAGCACAACACACATGCATTGCATTCTTCTTTTCATAAGAAGGAACCCAAATCTATTTGGGTTCCTAAATCTGACGTTTGATGATTTTATAGGTGTGCTCTCACATAAGATCTCGTGAGAGCATATGGTACCTGGATAGCGGATGTTTAAGACACATGACTGGAGATGCAAATCAGTTCATTTCACTGGAGGCCAGGGCTGGAGGCAAGGTTACACTTGGAGATAACACCAGCATGAGGGTGGTAGGCTCATGTATAATTGGTGATTCAAAGAATTTTATGATTGACAATATTTTACTTGTAGATGGATTGAAACACAATCTACTGAGCATCAGTCAGCTCTATGATAAAGGATACAACATCAAATTCCTGCCCACTTGCTGTATTATAAGCTTAAATGATCAAATTATTTTATAGGGATAAAGGATCAATAATGTCTACATGCTGGATGTAAGTTGCTTTAAAGCTGATGTTTTAATTTGCTTAAAAACTGCTGCTAATGAGTCTTGGTTGTGGCATAGGAGATTGTGTCATGCTAGTATGAAAACCCTTAGGAGAGTCACCCAAAAGAACTTAGTTAGAGGTGTCCCCAAGCTTAAGTTCACTAAGGACCACCTATGTGATGCCTGTCAATTAGGGAAGCAAGTGCAGTCCTCCTTTCACTCTGTTAGGGACATTAGCACCTCTAGACCTTTAGAAGTCCTTCACATGGATCTCTTTGGACCCATTAGCACTGCCAGCTTAGGGGGAAAAGTCTATGGTTTTATGATTGTTGATGATTACTCAAGGTTCACTTGGATTAAATTTCTGTCACATAAATTTGAGTCATTTGATGAGTTTATGTCCTTCTCCACTTGGATTCAGAGGAAGTTAGGTTGTGAGATCTTAACTATTCATAGTGATCATGGTGGAGAGTTTGAAAATATGAAGTTTGGAACTTTCTGTGAGGAGCAAGGGATTAGTCATAACTTTTCAGCTCCTAGGATCCCTTAGCAGAATGGGGTAGCTGAAAGGAAGAATATGACCTTAGTGGAAGCCGCTAGAGCCATGCTTGCTGAGTATTCACTTTCAAAATACTTTTGGGCTGAAGTGGTGAACACTGCCTGTTATGTTTTGAATAGGATGAATGTTAGATCCAATCTGAACAAAACACCTTATGAGATCATTAAGGGTAGAACTCCAAACCTGTCCCACCTCCATGTCTTTAGCTGTAAGGTTTTCATTCTGAACAACGGGAAATCATCCTAAAGAAAGTTTGACCCCAAATCTGATGAAGGAGTGTTCCTAGGCTATTCTAGTGTGGGGAAATCCTTTAGGGTGTTTAATAAGAGGACTTTGGTGGTGGAAGAGACAACTCATGTGGTGTTTGATGAATCTAATCCTAAGGTGACTAGAGTTGAGGAAGGAGAAGAGGTAGGGGAGATTACCCAAGGGGTTGAACCTCAAATCACTTTACCTAGAGATTGGAGATATTCTTTGAGTCATCCTAAAGAACTGATCTTAGGAGACCCTTCTAAAGGTGTTAAGACTAGGCGTGGACTTAGGAAGGAAGTAAACCACTCTGCCTTTATCTTAATGACTGAACCCACCAACATCAATCAAGCCCTTTCTGATGAGTTTTGGATCTTAGCTATACAAGAGAAATTAAATCAATTTGTAAGGAACGATGTTTGGGAGCTAGTAGAAAGACCTAGAAATCAAAGTATAGTGGGAACTAAGTGGGTCTTTAAGAATAAGATGAATGATTCTGGTGTGGTGGTTAGGAATAAGGAAAGATTGGTGGCTAAGGGGTATAATCAGATTGAAGGGATTGATTTTGAGGAGACCTTTGCCCCTGTAGCTAGATTGGAAGCCATTAGGGTGCTACTAGCCTTTGTTTGTTATAAGAGATTTAAGCTGTTTCAAATGGATGTCAAGAGTGCCTTTTTAAACGGGGTAATAAAAGAGAATATTTTTGTAGAACAACCGCCAGGTTTTGAGAGTTGCCAATATCTAAATCATGTTTATAAATTAAAAAAGGCCTTATATGGATTAAAACAGGCACCCAGAGCTTGGTATGAGAGGCTTAACACATTCCTGTTAGAAAGAGAGTTTGGTAAGGGGAGCGTAGACACCATCCTTTTTCTGAGGAGAGTAGGGGATGATTTACTTATTGTCTAGATCTATGTTGATGATATAATTTTTGGATCTTCTGATAAACATTTATATGATGAGTTTTCTAAAATAATGAGTAAGGAGTTTGAGATGAGTATGATTGGAGAGTTATCCTACTTTTTGGGGTTTAGCATAAGGCAAATGGATGATGGAACCTTTCTCAATCAATCTAAATACACTAAGAACATTTTGAAGAAATATGAAATGGACAAAGCCAAGCCAATCAACACTCCCATGAGCTCCTCTATTCAATTAGATAAGGATTTAAGTGAAAAATTTGTTGATCAGAAGAAGTATAGAGTAATAATTGGATCACTGCTTTACCTGGCTGCTAGCCGACCTTATATTATATTTTGTGTTTGTCTTTGTGCTAGGTTTCAAGCTGATCCTAAAGAGTCCCACCTGAGTGCTGTTAAGAGAATTATTAGATATCTTTTAGGGACCCCAAACCTAGGAATCTGGTACCCTAGGCACAGCACCTCTTTTGAGATTATTGGATATTCTGATTATGACTTTAGTCTCCTAGTTCAGTAGAAAACAGAACTCAGTTGCACTTTCCACTGCTGAAGCTGAGTACATTGCCTTAGGAAGTTGTGTGGCCCAAGTTCTTTGGTTGAGGCAACAAGTCTTGGATTTAGGATTACCTATGGGCACTATTTCTATTCTGTGTGATAATACTAGTGCCATCTGCATTTCTAAGAATCCAATCCAATATTCTAGAACCAAATACATTGATATAAGGCATCACTTCATTAGGGACCATGTTACAAAAGGGGACATTGAGCTACATCATGTAGTAACTAAAAATCAGCTGGCTGACTTATTTACTAAACCACTGGCCTTTGACTCATTCAGCATTTTGAGGACCAGATTAGGTGTGATTGACATAAATGCTTGATTCTGATGACTACTAATTTCTGATTTATCTATTTTTTATTTTATTTTTATTAGTTAGCTGTTTGATTTCATTATCTATTTTTTATTATTTTTATTTTTCTGCTGATTTCTATTTTAGCCAAGATGTTAGTTTGATTTGAGTATTTATTTTGATGTAATTTTCTACTTATTTTTATTTACTGGTTCATCTCTTTTATTTATTATTTTATCTCTTTCAAAATCAAATTACTGCTCACTACTGCTGATAAACTGGATGTCTAACTAAGAATTTTGCCTTGGTTTTATTTGGAAGTTGGTAAGCAGTGATTGATTCCACTGGATCTGTTAAAGGGAAGAAATATTGATGATTGTTTCTCTTCCTCTGACTCCTTTATTGGTGTATTATTATTTTTGGATAAAAATCTTCTTCAAAATTAAAAAATTGGTTTTTGAAGTAGAGATTTATTTTATCTTCCTACAATAATCTACCTCATACGAATAATATTTTCAAAGTCTTGAGTCATTGTTATGATTTTCTGAACCAAGTGATTGCATTTATCATACGATGTATGGCTTTTATTTTGTGAATTACTCTTCTTTATTATGGAGAGTGAGTTTTATCGTCTCCTATGTCTAGAAGATAATTTTACAACTGAGACTCTTTAACGATTATGAAAAGAAGAAAGCTTACAAAAGATGCGCAGTGCGCCAAATAAATTGAAAAAGAGGCACAAAATGAGCCCAATACTGAAAAGATACGAAATATCGCAAAACTAAAAGATACACAAAGTGTATCAAAAATCAAAAGATGCGCAAAGCGCCAAACAAATTGAAAAAGAGGCACAAAATGAGTCCAAACCAAGCTTTCTTCCCTTTTCGATCATTAAATGTCTTAGAAAAATTCGTGCGCCTCTTAATATTTTCAAAAGCTTGAGATATAAATCATGATTTCTGATTTTTTACTTTGTAATACTATTATATCAGATATTTTTCTGGAACGAGGCTTGAAGGGATCTCTTTTCGAATCTAATTTCTTTTCTTCTGAATTGGATTTTTATTTTGAAAGGGATTTGCATCCATAAGGTGTCCGAGGTGGGAGTTACGAAAGTCAATTTTCTAACTTTTTTTAGATTTTAGTGCTGTCGATCGTCTTCTTATTTGTTTTTGGATTCAAAATCAAGGGGAAATTCTGCTTTACTGGAGCAGATCGATTAAAAAAATCATTATTTTTTGTGTTCTTGTTTCGAGTTTTATTTACTTTGGTTCTATTTTTCATTTTACTGTTTGTGTTTTTGGGATCCCTGATCTTTTATCTCCATCCTCCATCTTTTTCACTTTTTCTTTACATCATCCAGAACGATCCACACATCGTCCCGGATGATCTTCTTCATCCTGGATGATCCATAAATCATCCTGGACGACCCATTCAAATCATCCCCACTCTGATCATACTACTGAGATACACAAATTATTGGTGATCATCCTGGACGATATGATCCATATTTCCTGATCCTGATCGAACAACTAAGAATGCGCTAATTATTATTCATCATCCTGGACAATCCACCTCATTATCCCGGATGATCCACCTATCAGTAGTTGGATGATTCAAATTCGGCCCGTCCGACACATTTATTGCATATCATCCTGGACGATCCACCTAATTATCCTGGACGATACTTTTTATCAACGGTCATCTAGCTTGACTCCTCGGGATGATCGCCTATCTCTAATCATCCTGGATGATCTGACCACCTTTTTGACCAATCATCCTAGCTGTCATAAATGCTCATATCGTCTTGGACGATCCTGCGATCGTACGGGATGATCCGGCCAATTTCTATTTAAACAGCCATTCTCTTCAGTTTTTCTCCACACCTCTCCTTCCATACTCCATCACTTGTGTTTTCTAATGGCTAGTGGGAAGCGATCTAGGCAAAAGGGTGCAAGCTCCTCACGGGAAAATGTCGATCCCCGCTTTCCAAATACAGCCGATCAGGTTGCCTTCGAACGTTATCTAGAAGTGGGCATCACACAGTCCAAAATCGTAAACCCCCGCACCCTTACCTACCATATCCTTGATCTTTTTATGCATACCTCCCACACTTTCATCCTCACCCTCGCCTTCCCATTTAGCCTTGAACTTCTCCAAGTCTTCTTTGCAAATCTTCGCATCTCCGCTGACTACTCCACCCTCCGCTCCTATATTAATCAATGTCCAGTAGAACTCACAGCCCAGGACTTTCATAATATCTTTCATCTCTCTGTGACTGGAGACAAACTCCATACCCTTATTTTTGATCCTGACTCTGATTGGAGTGTCGCCAATCACTTCCTTAGAAATATAAATGCACCCTACCACGACAACGCTTGCACTTCCCTCCTTAAGGATGCCCGCACCATTCAACATGTCCTTCATTCCTCCGTCATCCCAAAGGCTGGGGATCGCATTCACATCACCCCTTTACTATCTCTGACCACCTATTACATTATCCCCACCGGGACATTAATGCCACTGACCTTCTGTTCAGATATATCAAGCATCTCACCACCATTAGGGATCCGGGTCATAGACGCCATCCAAATCTAGCTTTAGGACACATCATTGCATATGCTTTAGAGATAAAATATGACCTACAGTATCCAGTCCCTCCTTCCTACTTCACAAACTATTCATTCCATGTACTCCACAGTACCCGACTACATCCGGAGCCCGCCCCGGATGTTGAGGAGGAAAAGAAAGAAGCTGTTCTTGTTCCTACTGCACCTGATGCACTTGCTCCCCTTTGCATTGCTTCCCCTTTTGATCATCTGGTGCAGCGATTCGACCAGGACATTGCCTGGATTGGAGCACACTTCACCGCCATTCAAAGTTACTTTACGCCACCACCACCTCCTCCTTCTGATCAGGATCCACCCCCATTTTAGTTTTGTATTTTGTGCTATTTTCTGTCTGTACTGTTGTGTCAGTTCCTCCTCCTTTTTGTGATGTCAAAGGGGGGAGTTAGTTGTAGTAGTTTTTATTTTATGTATCGATCTTGTTTTGTGTTATTTATTTCCTTTGTAGTTGTTTTCCTGTAATGTTCTAGTTGTTCAATGAAATTTGGAAAGAAATTTATTTTTTGATATGCGTTGGTTAACTCCTAGTTCTTTTATTTTAAACTACTGCATAAATGTTTGCCATCATCAAAAAGGGGAAGATTGTTGTAAATCTGGTTTCAAAAAGTATAGTTTTGATGATGATAAACATATTTGTACTCTGTTTTTCTTGGCTAACCCGTTTCAGGAACAAAAGATCAAAAGCAACTCAAGCAAACTCAAGATCGGGTCCAAGTGTGTCTAAATGTACTATTTTCCTTTTCTTGAGTCAATTGTAATGTAACTGATCTCCTAGCTAAGTAACCTTACACACACACTCACTCAGGGGGAGAGCTTGAGTGAATTAGAGTTTCTATTTAATTTTTTTTAGATCATCCTAGATGATATTCACATCGTTCTGGACGATCAAGTAAAAATAGAAACCCTAATTAGGGCGACTATGTTAAGTTTGTCTGATTAAGCTGATCGTCCTGGATGATCCATACATCGTACGGGATGATAGGCTCAAATCAAAAATTCTTAGCCGTTAGATCAAGTTAGGCAAGTTTTATTTTTAGAGATTTGATCTGATCGTCCCGGACGATACGTGTATCATCCTGGACGATCTAGTACAATCATGCCTAAATTAGTCTGGTGATTAAGGAAAGCAATTAATATTTAATTGATACAATCATATCATCCGGGATGATCATGATCGTCTAGTGTGTTTCAGTTGTACGTCCAGAGCGGTCCTTAGGATGATTTTGGCACTTTTTGTTCTAATCGTACAGGATGATATCAGTATCGTCCGGGATGATCAAGTCATTTTTGGATCATCCAGCACAAGTTTCTCTGGACTACCAGAGCGGTCTCCTGGACAAAATTCCTGAATTTACACTAATCATCCCAGACGATCGCAGAATCGTACGGGACGATCTGATCAACTTTTTCTACTAATCGTCCAGAAGAGCCAGATCATCCAGGCTAAAATAGGTGATTTTGAACTAATCGTACAGGATGATTTATCGATCATCCTAGATGATATAGGCCGACTAGTTGAGATTTAGGGCAAATTTTGAGCCCTCCTATAAAAGATCTTTTTCTTCCAACAAGAAAACTCTTTTGCCACTTTTTCCTTTACAGAGAAACCCTAGAGAGAGAGAGTTTGGGAGAGAGAGAGAGGATCTTGTGAGGGGGAGTTTGTGAAGGATTCACAAAGGTTGCTCCAAGCAAGGATCAGAGTCATATTCTCCGTTCGACGTCTCTCGTCTTGTCGGTGTTCTTTATGGGAGGATCATTGGCAAGAAGATCCGGGTTCTCTGCCAGCTTCAGGAGGAAGTGAAAGGAGTTCAGGTTCTCTGCCTACTTCAGAAGGAAGCAAAGGAGTCTGAGGTTCTCTGCCTGCTTCAGGAGGAAGCGAAAGGAGGTTAGGTTCTCTGCCTCACCGTGTCGGTGGAAAGGAGTTTTTTTTCAGGCTTCTCCACCTAGCTGTGGGGGCTAAAGGAGAGTCACTTTGTGTTAGTGCAATACTTGGAGGGTGCCTTTGAGGAGTGGACGTAGGTCAGGTTGGACCGAACCACTATAAATCTGGTGTGTTCTTTCTGATTATTTTTTGTACTTTATTTTACTACGATGATCTGCTTGGGTGAAATTTGTGATAAATCTTTTTATCATTGTAGTAATTCATTTCTGTTGTAAGATATAAAAAGATTTTTTTTTCTTTTATTTTAAATATCCAATTCACCCCCCCCCCCCCCCTCTTGGTTAGCCTCAGGACTAGTTCATAAGAGCTTAACATCCCTATCAAACTTTCAGTATGAATGGGTCAAACCTACATACACGATCAACTTAAGTCAAAATGAGCTAACTCAACCTATTCAATCAAATGGGATTTATTAAGTCCTCAATCCTTCTTTATTACGTGATACAAGTGTATTTAAACTTACCATGAATCAAGGCACATTTATTTTGACCAAGGTCAACCCATATATTTGGTCAAAAACCCATAACTCTAGTTAAATCTCCATGTATCTTCAATTAAGCCCTTAAGGCTTCACTCAATCAGCTCTTCAAAGCTTCCTTACTGCCATCTCAGCAGTCCAAGTGGCTTTGGATTGGTCAAAAAGTCAAACCAAGCAAATGGAATGGTCAAAGTTGATCAAATGATCTCCTAAAACTAATCCACTCTATCCTAAACGTCTCCAGCTATTAAGAGACACTCTAGAACCTTCCTAGAGCTCTCTCCAGCCTTTAGATCCCAATCCAATAGTTTCTATCATTCCCATGTGTCCATGTGAGACAAAATGGACTTTCTACATGGGATGTCCTTGAATACGTCCTAGGTCCCTGCTCCTAACTACTCTAGGGCATGTGGAAGACATCAAGGAGCCCAGCCAAATAGATCCAAGTTATCCATTTGTCCTGGGGATGTTTGAATAGGGCAATACTCCATTTGAGCTCCCATTCAAATTGTAGCTCTCTCTTTCTCTCTGTTCAAGCTCTCCCAAACCTAACCTTTAGTTCTCTCAAGCTCCAGGCTTCTCCCACATCCATTCCAGCTCAAACCCCATAATTAAAATCTTGCCAGCGATGATCCTCCGGTGAACCCAAGCTCCAATCCTTTCAAGTTGGTTTGTCATCAATCCAGGCATTCTCGAGCCAAGGTTTCTTCTACAAATCAGAGCGTGGATGATCTACAAATTCAACCATCCCATTTATAGTTCATTCTGTCTATTAAATAAAGTTAAAACCCTAAACCTAGGTTAAGACACTTCAATTTAAATAGCTTTTTATCTAGTGCGTTTTGAACAATAAAATTGATCCCAAATGAATGCTCTTCCTGTCTAGACACTACGTTTAAAATTTCAAGCGGTTTGGTTCACCTGATCGAAAGAACAAGCCAAAAAATGCTTTCTAGGGCATTTTTGTGGCCTGCTTCAGGTGTACGAAATCTCTGACGTTGATCTTCTGATCAATGGTCAAAATCTCATCATTCCATGGCTCTGATTAACCGTCGATCTGATCCTGTGGTTAATCCCTATATTCGGCGCAATCCAGGTCATCCATCTCAAAACATGAGCGATCCAACAGTGGACAGCAACTGCTGACATAGATAAGTAAAACTGCGTCCGCTACCACTGCCATTTGGCATTAATGGCCGATGATTTCCATATTGCAATCATTGGCCATTAATTCCACCAACGGCAAATGATTGCCGTAGTTTGGTTTGGGCAAATTCAGAGGTGACGCATGGCCGGCGGTGCCACCTTTTTTTTAATTAGTTTAATTAATTTAAACTACTTATTAGATCTAGAAATCTTCAAAAACATATTCAAAATTCAATTTAAATCCAAAATTTAATATAATATGTCAAATTGCTCATATTTTAACCCTCTTTAATTTAAAATTAAAGTCAACTTAAAATATTTAATATATTTAAAATAATTTTAAATATTTAAATATGTAGATTTTAATTAATATTTACTTAAATATTAATCTAAATATTTTCAAAATTTTAGGTTTTATTTTAAATATACTTTAAATAATTAGGTAACTTATTTAAAATATTTTATTTGAAAATTTAATTGAATTTAAAATGTTTTCATTATGAATTTTAAATGAATTGAATATTTTAACCCTTAATTAATATTTAAATTAATATTAATTTAAATATTTTTTAAAATTCAAAATCTTATTTTAATTAAAGTCAGTAAAACATTTTTTTTAGTTATTTTAAACTAAAATTTTAAAGTGTTTAACATATTTTAAATAATTTGAATTATCTAAGTTTTTTAATATGCTTAATTTAATATTCAATTTAATATTGAACTAAATATTTCAAGATTACAAACTCATTTTAAAACATTTCAATAATTAGAGAATTATTTTAAAATATTTTAATTTAAAATTAAACTCAACTTAAGGAGTGCTGATTAATGTTTGATTATCCAATCCCTTTAATAATTAATTAAACAATTAATTTAAATCAAATATTTTCAAAATAGTGAAAATTTAAATTTATTTTATTAAAATCAAAAATCTTAATTTGATTATTTTAAAGTTTAAAATTTATTTTAAGTATCTTAAATATCTTAAATAATTCAAATTATTTGGAAACCTAAGTATTTAATTAATATTTGATTAATATTAAACTTAAATATTTACTCAAAAGTTTAAATTTTTTTTTAATCTTATTAAATTCATAAAGTATTTTCAAGATTGATTTGAAAATTATTTTAGATTTATTTTGAGATTTCTTTGGAAACTATTTTGAACTATATTATATTTTTCTTGGAAATCTTAAAATTAACTTATTTTCTAATATTAAAATTAACTTTAAAATTATATTTATTAAATCTTGAGAGATTTGAGTTTTCCTTTGAAAATTTTGAACATAGCTTGAGTCAATGAATAGAATTTATGGTGGACGGGTTAGTAAATAATTATGTTCCAATTATTCACTAATCACATAGTTAGTCATGCTAATTAGTATTTAGTCTTTGCATGCTTAGGGTGCACACACTCCCTCTTAGCCTAGGGTCTTCTAGTTTTAGGGACTTGGTTGTGATTGTGTTTTGTATCTATATATGTATGTCAAGGGTTAGACAAACTTTGATTCAAACCTATCTAACTTATTGACACCACTAAGGATAATAATTAAGGATCTATGTTTAGAGAACTTAGTTTAAATTTAATAATTAGAATACACATCCTATTGACTTGAAATTTGAAACATTTGAGCCTAGTGACATATATAGCTTTTGAAAAAATTCTCATTGATTTTGGAAATCATTAAGCCCCTTAACTAATTTATTTAAGTTAATAATTTAATTAAGCCCTTTGAAACTTCCAAAAATTGTAATAAATCAAGTTTAAATCAAAAAAATATAATTAATACCTCAAACTGACCAGAATTTAATTTCTAACTTATAAAAAATAAAACCCCATTGATTTGACATCAAAATTGAGCTTAATTTAATTTTACTTGAAATTTAATATTTAAATAAATTAATTAATTAAAAATAATTAAAAATTCCAAAAAATTCTCAAACACTTGGGAATCTTTTGTTAGGTCATTCCTAACCTTTGGAGCTAATTTCAAGGAGTTGAGTGTTAATTTGAAGAAAAATCAATAACCAATAAAGCTTATTTAAAATTCATTAACCTTTAAATTTTAATTAATTTAAATCACTTAAGTATACCGGTTATCACTGGAAAACCCAGGCCTACGAGGCTATTAAGTTAGCCCTAAGGAAGGTAAAATAAACTTCATGGCCTTGGTGAGAAATAAAGGTGGTAATCATTTAACATTAAAATAATATATTTTAAAATTAATTTCAAATAATTAATATTTGAACTTTAATTAAAATTTTTCTTAAGCCTTTAAACCAACTGAACATCAAATAACTTTAATTAAGTAGCCTATATAGGATATATCCAAGCCATATAGCCCACCCCACACACTTTAGATGGTTTGTTAGGATAACCAACTTTAGTCTTAGGCTAGGTGGGTATTTTACTTTCTTGGTGTTGTGTGTCAGATTTTTCGAGTTTTTACTCCATGTTGGTTGCTAGTAGTAGAATTGATTGATGTGTTCATTTATTTAATTGATGCACTTTGTGATATGATTGATGTGTGTTAGATCTACCCCTATGTGAGGGATGATTTATACTAATTCAATCTTATACATGTGGTCATGCTCATATAGAGCAATTAAAAATAAAAGGGGACATAAATCAAAGCTTTAAATTGACGATGTGTTCTGCAGGTGCTTCAGAAATTGCTAAGTCCCCCCCTCCCCTTTAAATTAAAAGAGCATGGCCAAGCATGGTTGTGATTTTAGCATTTAAATTTTTAATATATATAACTACTTGGGATGTTAAATTTACTACTAATTTATTAGGAAAACCCTATAGGTTGTACTTGAGTATAGTTTTTTTAATTTTGATTAATATAATTTAATTTGAATTGAGTTGTAAATTATAAAGTGACATTTAAGATGGAATGTTAAACATCCAATTTGGAATCCAAAAGAGGAAGGGATATCCCTTAGGGGAGAGTCCCTCTCCATTTGGAGATCCAAATTAGGATGAGCTTAAAATATCCAAAGAGAAAAGATAACACCCCTTTCTAAGGGGAGTTTCTTTTCATTTGGATATCCGGACTCGACAATCCAAGAAACCTACAAAAGGATGAAGAAGTAGAGAATGAGAAGAATCCTAATTCTCAAAGTCACTTGAGTCTTAGTAGTAGAATCCGAGTTATTGTCAATTGTGTCTAGCCACTTTACTTTTCTTGTAGAACCTATATTGTAATATTAAAAGGCATTTGCCTATGAATATTAAATTTTAATTGATTTGTTTATTACAGTTGATTATTTGATATTGATTGTGATATAAGATTGCATACTTTTAGTAATTTTTTGGCAATCTTGTATGTCATATTTGTTATAGCCTTCAACCCAATCGGAGGCTCATAAGGGAATATTAAAATTCTTCTACTTAAATAAATTTAAAATATTTAATCCCACATAGTGACTCTAATATTTTAAGAAGTAAGACTGGGACTATCGAGAGTTCTCATAACATATTTGTTATACCTTCTCTCCTTTTGTTAGGCACTTCCCCACTTGCAGGTTCTGGCAGACCACCTGGCCTATGAGGGCACAGATCTATCAAGGGGAATCTGTGTATTCCTTGGGATAAAAATTTATTTTTAAGCCTTTTTAAAATTACTTCATTCGAATTTTAAGTATTCAAGTCAACTAGTATGCATTGCATTAGATACAAATTTAAAAGTGTCTAAATCTTTAATTATATTTATTAGGCATCAAATACCCAACATAAGTTAAAGGGGCCAATTAGGAATCTACTCTAGATGTCAGCCCCACTTTCCTTAAACTTAACTTAATACAATGTCCCAACCACTCTTTCATAACTGACCGAACACATGGTTTTAAAGTGCTTAGGTGGTTAGCTGGCTCCTCAATGCAGGCCATGGTAAGTCTAGTTCCTGTACTGCATTAGCTAGGTTTGGGTCACTAACTTTCAGTACCCAATTTACACTAAGATTATGAGATAGGCTCAGGCTATAAGACCTAAACCTTTGAGAATTGAATCCCAATTTTCTACTAAAATCAACCATTCACACTTAAGTCTCTTTCGATTCAAATTCAAGCCCAACACTTAGGATAGGCTGGGGTGTTTCTAAAGTGATTTAAAATCCTGAACACCTCCTACCATTCCTCCTTTGACCTCCAAAAATAAGTGTTCAACCTTGATTCATTCCCGATTGAAGTTCCAATCCTCATTTCTTTTGATATCAAACTTTAAATTCTTAGATAAAATTTTTATCGGTATTTTAATCAAGAGTATTTATAGGAAACTCTGGTTTCCCTACGAAGTAATGAACTATGAGGGCTTGCACTCGTAGGAGATTTAAAAACTCAAATCAAGTTTTTGAAATCAAATTTTTAAAAATCAAAATTTTCAAAATTTTAAATAATTATCTCTGGGAAAATCAAATATAACAATCATTATCATCATTTTTAAATAATTGATAGTAATTAATATCTTTTTTCCTCAGAAGGATATAATAATTACTATCATAACTTTGATTATGAAATTAATAATATTTTACTTGAAATTATTATAGTTAAATATCCGATTGAATGATCATTTTGACCCTCTGGGGTCATATGTAATTCTTTCCCAAATCTGACTACAATAACCAAGATAAATTTTCAATCCTATAAATTGAACCCATTAGGGAATAATATCTTGGCCTCTCAGGATAATCTATTATTTATAATGACATGTTCAATCTAAAGATTAAAATTTAGTAATTAAACTTTCCCAAAGAAAATTAATCTTTTTCAAAATTTAAACTACACTTTTTTTTTCAATCAAATAGGCACATTCTATGATTTCAAGAAGTAATTTTGATTGGTCTGCTGTAAATCAAACTTTTAGAGGTATACCTTTAATCCAACACTTACCTCTTGTTCATACTTTAAATCAAAATGCTAAAATCATCAAGCATATTTTAAGAACCTCCATTATTCCTAAAGCTGGTGATAGAATCAATATCACTCCTTTGCTTTCTATAATAACATACTATATAATATCAAACACTCCAATTGATGAAGCCTAGTTGATTCTAGACTACATCAATAATCTTACTGATATTAGACCCCCTGTCACTAGAATAAAGAAGAATGTGGCCTTATGATACTTGATTGCCTACATTCTTGAGAAGAAATATAATCTTTTTCATCCCGATCCCCTAAATAATCTGCCTATCTATTTTACGGATGCTTCATTTCATATTCCTTTCCACTGGAATTAAGGGGATGAGGGAGATAAGTTTGGTGAAGAAGAGGGACCTACTCTAGCACCTACACCTGCTCCTGTTCCTGGACTTGAGAGCACCAATTCTACCAAGATTTGATCTAAAGATTCGATCACCTCGAGTCTCATATAGATCAATTAATTGATCATATTGAGACTCGTTTGGACCAACAGGACTATAGATATAATGAGTATATGGGCTGGGTTAGAGGACAGTTTAATTCACTTAATACTCAAGAAACTACCATCAATAGTTATTTTACTCAGTTCAGTCCTCTAAAGCCTCCTAAAAATCAAGATCCCCTAGAATTTAAGCTTGGTTATTGTTATTGTATGTTTTGATAATTTAGTTTTTATGATGTTGTATTTAGTGCTTTTGATTTAGAGTTAGTTGTATTTGTTGTATGTTTGAGTCTGTGTTATTTTATTTAAAAAAAAGTGGTTATTATTGACTTGTTTTGTTTTTCTTTTAATCTTCTTAAATCATAGATAAGTTACTATTGACTAATTTAAGAATGTTAATCTAAAGGATAAAAGTTTTAATTTTTTTTGCATTGCAATATTATTTCGTTAGTAATTTTTTTTACTCCAACTTTAAATCAAATCATAATTAGATTTAGATAAGGAGATCATCTTCATGTTCTAATAGACATTTATCTTATAGTTATAATTATTGCAAAAGGATGACTTATTTTTTATTTATTTTCTTGTTTAATGTGTTATTTTTATTGTTATTTATTGGGTTTTATTTTATGGTTTAATCTTTCTTATATGAGAAAGTTTTTTTTTATTTGAAAGATAATCACATAATCTAAGATTTGCTTATTTAGATTTTGAAAAGAATTAAATGTCAAAAGATACACAAAGTGTGCCAAATTTGAAAAGAGGCACAAAATGAGCCCAACCTGAAAAGATGCTCAATGTTCGTCAAATAAAATTCAAAATCAAAAGATATGCAACTGCGACAACAAAAATTGCTCAATTCTAGTTGAAAAAGAGGCATAAAATGAGCCCACACTATATTTAGTTCTTTCCTCTATATCTCTAATTCTTAGAAAAATCCATGCATTAAAAAATAATTTCAACTATTGAATTTGAAACTATTCTATTTTTATTCAATTACTTTTGCGATAATTATTCTATTTGATATTTATGCTTTCTAAAATGAACATTGAACCTCGTCAACTATTATTATCTTATTTGTTCTTTGATTTAAAATATGTATTTTTGCCTCAGGAATTTAATGTTGTTCTTTCAAAATTTTTAAAATTCTTTTCCTTAATGACTTTTAGATTCGTCCCTTTTTGTTGATACAAAAGGGGGAGGTAGTTTGTGTTTTGGTGTTTATGTTTTTATGTTGTTTGTTTTTTGTATTTGTCTTATGTGTTTGTCTTGTGTATTTTTCATGAGTTTGAATCAAAGATTTTTATAAAAATCAAATAAAAAAAAGGAAGGATGAAATTATTTTTCCCCATGATTTTTATGTTATTATTCATTGAGGGGGAGCTTAGGAGAAAATAACTTTAAATTGTAATTCAAATAATAATTATTTTTGCCATCATCCAAACGGGGGAGAATGTTGTAACTCAGGAATCAAGATTGAGATTGTGATTTTTGATGATAACAATATATTATTATTCTGATAATTTTATTATTTCTCCTAGCATATATTAGATATTTCTACATGTTTTTGTGTGTACTAACATTTTAGAGAAATCAAATACTACTCCACATTACAGAAGACTTCAAGTAGGGTAGAATAGGATTTCATATACTAGAGTCTGTATATCTCTATTTTTGTTTTTTGAGTCTGAGCAAGTGTGATTGTAATTAGGTAACCTTGCACACACACACACACACAGGGGTAGAGGGATAGAATTTAAATTGATATTTTTTACTAATCGTATTATACAATATCTAATCGTATTATACGATTTGACATAATTTTTCTCCAGAATATAGTTAATCAAATCATGGCTTGAATTTTTTAATTATTCATAATGTACGATCTTAATTCATACAGACGACTGATAGAATATGAAAATAGTTTCATCCTAGATCATACCAAATAAACACATCTATTTTTTGAATTATTCATACTGAATGATCTTAATTCGTACAGACGATTGATAGAGTACGAAAATAGGTTCATCCTAGATCATACCAAACAAATATATTTATTTTTTGAACTATTCATACTGTACAATCTTAATTCATACAAATGATTGATAGAGTACAAAATTAGGTTCATCCCAGATTGTACTAAATGAAGTTCTGATTTTTTGAACTATTCATACAGGATGATCCACGATCGTATAGTACAAATGTAGGATGGTTCTCTTAAAAATTTTAGTTTTTGGATGGTTTTTTATGTGTTTTTTATATAAAAAGTCCTAAAAACTATCACAATAGTCCTTTGCTGTGAATTTCTCTTAAGGGTGTCCATTGAGAGTGTGTTTGGGAGAAATTTTAAGAGTGAAGAGTGAGAGATCTAGGGAAGGGGAGTTGTGCGGGATTCATAAGGTTTCCCAAAGTGATGATTTCTTTATCTTCTTCTAGTTTCTACCCAACTTCTTTGGAGGTACTTGGGAGAAGATCTTCAACATTGGATTTAGGTACTCTACCTTCAATAGAAGGGTGAAAAAGGATGTGACAGTATGCTCCATCATTTGGAGAGTGTAAAAGGTGACGGTTCTTTGCTGCACTAAGTTGGTGGAAGAGAGTTTTGTAAGGGCTTCTCTGCCTTACTGTGGGAGCAAAAGGAGAGTCACTATTGTTTAGTGTAATACCTGGAGAAGGAGTCTCCAGGGAGTGGATGTAGGTCAAGTTGGATCGAAACACTATAAAATTTGGTGTTCTTCTATTTTGTTTTAATTTTTCCCACATTTTTATTTTCTGCATTTAAAATTTTTGTGGTTGAAAAATCCTCCGTGATAACACTTCTTTAAACAACTGCATATTTTAGGATTAGTGATTTAAATTTCTAAAAGATCTAAAAAGGTTTTCAAAAATCTAAGAAATTATTTTTTAATAACCAATTCACCCCCCCCCCCCCCCCTCCCTTCTCTTGGTTAGCCTTGGGATAGTTTTATAAGGTCTAACGACCTACACAAACTTTCAGAGGGATCATTCACAAAATTAATATGAGTTATCAACCCATACCTACACATATCCCATAGCTATACCATTAAGTCAACATTTCCTTTTAAAGGCCTTTTAACCTCACCTTCTAGTCGATGATTGTAATACATAGTGCAACAATGCCTTGAATTGGTCTGGATTCAATCTGGCAAGTTTCATATATTTGAATTCACTGCATTTTCACTTTGTATATGTCTGTGGATGTTTTATAGGTATGTGAATGCATAAATTTTATTTCAAAGCATGTCTCAAGAGTTAGTATGTATGAAATTTGATTATTTTTTTTTTCTTGGGAGTACCACAGCACTCAGGTTTTCTATGTAGCATCATTGTGCTCTATACCATTTTGAGAATTTTTGGGGGGCACTGCAGTGTCATGTTCACTATTGCGTGCTACGGCATTAGGTTTCCTAGTGCAGCGGCACTGTTATTAAATATTTTATATAAATATCAAAATCCACTAAAATAAAAATTTTTAAAATCATTTTTCCCCCTAATGCATCCATTTAGAGAGAGAAAGGAAGAGAACTCTAGAAAGAGAATATTTATTTTTGGTAGGTTTGAGAAAATTTCATCTATCAGGATAATTCAAAAAATTATTCAAGATAAGATAGATTACATATTACTTATCTCAATTTTTAATAATTTAAACTTATCTAAGTTTTTCTAACATTTCTATTAAAATTTTATTGCAAAATTGGGTACATTTGTTCACTGAGAAAACTTTCAATGTGTAACATTTGGTATGTCAAAGTTGATTATTTCTATGCATCCTAATATTTTATTTATAATTTTTTACTAGATGATTTTAAAATACCTTGTCTAACAATATAGAAAAAATATTCTCACATCTATAAATTATGTTATAGTGCAATAAAAGCTTTAAATATAGTTATGAATAAGGTTTAGTAATCTGATGAATTTCTAAAAAATTATTAAAATTTTATACACAACCTGTCTTAAATTTTTATTATTACTATTTGTAGTACATTCTATGAAATCATGTCATGACTCTAATACTATTGTATTATAATTGAAATGCATCTATTTTTTGTATTTATACTCTCGAAATATTAGAATCTGGATGAACTTTGTTGATTAGAGGAAGTTCTGATGAGCTATTTGCTGGGAATCATAAGGACCTAAAATTTCTGAATATCTATAGTGTTATGCATTTGAGAGTCATTAGGTTAGATATTTGTTGGGAGATATAAGAACCTGAGAGAAATTATGTCTATTTTGAGATACAAGTATGAAGTGCTTATTATTATTTTTTTGTATTATTCTAATACCTTAATTGATATTTCGAAAATACTGTCCACTATTATGTGAACATTTAAATATTTGAGTGATCCAGTTGAATCTTCACACGAATAAATCTACTATATTCTAATATTTTTACTTCATTAATGTTGATGATTATTATTAAAGGCTTGGGCAGGTTGATGTAATGTGTTGAGCAATGGTTGCTCATGCCTGCTTCTCACATTTATTTTAGATCAAGGTAAAGGGAAGGGACAAGCTTAGTAACTAAAGCTTGCAGGTTCTAAGATCTATGTTTGTATAAATATGCTAGACGATTTTTCACATTCATGGCTTTTCTATCATGTTCTATATTTTTTAGTCATGTACTATTTATAAATAATTATTTTAATTATAGATATTTCTGTGATGAATGAAAAAGCTTTGGATGATGAGTACTCATTTATTTTAATTGAAGTATTAGTGGCTCTATGGTCAATATTTAATTAAAAGTTCTAAAATTTTCTCCAATTTGATCTTGGGGTTTTTATTACTTTCATATCTGACATAACATGATCCATTCTATGTATGGGTTTTATCAAGTAGGGTTGTAATAATGGCTCCTTCCAACAACTTGCTTAAAAAGCTATACATGTGTTCTCATTGGCATTCTAACCATTATCTCCATGTCTAATTATTAGAGATCTAACTATCATATCCAAATATCTATAACTATCTTGTTATATTTTTATTTATTTTCTTGCAAATTGCAGATGCACCTTTTTTTGTTGCACTTAAAACCTTATAAATACAAGGTCAAATGGCCATTTTTCATACATATGATTATTCTAGGTATTTATGTTGATAATAGAATTCTTAGAGTTTCTTTCTCCATCTCTCTCTCTCTCCCTCTATATATATATATATATATATATATATATATAATGTTAAACCTTATAAGTCATGTAAGAGTAGGGTTCTGATATTGCCATAAAAAAATTTGGATCCAACAGAGATGACATCACAAGATAAATAGATGAATAGATATTTTGAGTCATTTATCAAATGTTAAAGCATGGAAGCACTTTAATTATACACATCCAAATCATGCTTGATAATCATAAATCTTAAACATAGATTATGTACTAACTATTCACATCATATAATTAAGCTGCCTTATTATATTTATATTAACCAATAATAAATATTCCTTGTATTTTTTTTTTTGAAAAAAATGCATATAGCAATTTATTAAAGCAACTAATTACAACCAAATTCCTCCTTTAACAAAGATAAAAAGGAAGGAGGAATTTTATTACAACTAACATCATCCCAAAAAAATTCTGAAAGAAGAGCTAAGTTAGCACATAAATCAACTAACTTATTACATTCCCTATTTGAAAAAATAAATAACACTTGCTTAAAGTCCCTAAGATAATCTAAATCCTTAGGATTTAGAATTCTCTCCTTTACATCTTCCTTGTTCCAGAAATTTTGAAAAAATTTGATAACATTGTAGTTATCACCTTCTATAATAATTCCTTTAGCATCAAATATCCAATCTTGAATAAAATTCCTCAAATAAAGGACTGATAACATCTCAACTTGTGAACAATCCCAATGAAGGAAACTAAATCCAAAAGCAAAAACAAACCTCCCTTTACAATCTCTAAAAATGCCACCTATATCCACTTTGTTATTGCTAAATAATGAAGCATCCACATTAACCTTGATGCAACTAGGAGGTGGAGGACGCCAAGAAGATTGATATAGCTTACAAAGCTGATTAGCATCCCAATTCTCGCAAATAGAATTAGAATGAAAAGAAGCAACTGCATGACTAATAGAGTTTGCTGCAATGTAGGCGGAGCTCTCATCTGAACCACCATGAATTATCTTGTTTATGCTTTTCCAACAAAAGAACACCACTGAGCAATACAGATTTCCATAGAAAGTATTAGAATTTGCAAAATGCTGTAGAAACTGATTACAATCTTGAAGAGAACTAACAGCTGAAGAAAAAAATCCCCATCTGGCAAGATAACTAAACACTTGATAGAGCTTAACACACTTAACTGCAACATGCTCTAAGTCTTCAACAGCTTCACATCCTCTAGGGTATCCATCAAACTCACCTAACCTCCTGTATTGAAATAAAGATTTTGACAAGATAGCATTCATCTTTAAATGCCACCAAAATAATTCAATATGAGGCCTTAATTACAACTTCTTCATCCAGCTCCAATCTTAATCTTCCCAGCTGTTTTCATACAATCTCTCAAAGGCTACCACTGAAATTGATTTACCCGAACATTTGAATAACAACTCTAACTGATCTTTACTCACATATGAATGAATAGGAATAGAAAGAATAGTCTCCACCAGATGCTGACCAAAAAATTCCTTCAGCTTACATACATCCCATTTTTCATCTGTGATAAATCCTGATAGATACTCCATTTCTTGTGTTACATTTGTTACAAAAGTAGGCCATCTCTCTAAGCTTTTGTCCAAAATCCATTTATCTTTAATAGTATTGACTTCAGCACCATTAGATACCTTCCATCTCATAATTGGATGAAGAAACTTTGCTCCATTCATAATAATCTTCCATGTAGATGAAGAATAATTTTTACTCTCAGCATTCCACACATCATACCCAGATTTAGATACCAATGTTTTGTTGAGAAGAGAGTTGGGATTTGAAATGAATTTCCAAGCAAACTTGGCCCTCAAAGGGCCTACTTTCTCAACAATCGACTGCACACCACAACCTCCATTCTTCTTTGGCTTACACAAAACATCCCATGCAACATAATGAAGGCCATAACTACCATCATTCTTATGCCATAAAAAACTTCTACACATATTATCAAATTCATTCAAAACCCCCAAAGGAACTAATGAATGAGTTGATAAAAAGATAGGAAGAGAAAGAAAAGATGAATTAAGAAGAAGTAACTTCCCAAAAAGAGAAATAAACCTACTTCCCCAAACAGTCAATCTATTGGTAGCTTTTTTTATCAGATTTTGAAAATCTAAAAAACATGTCTTCTTAACACCATTTTAACTCCCAAATACTCCATTTCATTTACTACCTTGAAACCCATCAAATTTAAAAGAGTCCTCACTTTTTTTCTTCTAACCGATTTCCTAAATAGAATAGAAGATTTCATCAAATTAATTTTTTGTCCAGTCCATCTACAGTAATTAGTAAGAATGCACTTCACTTTCTTCATGCTCTTGTGATTGGCCTCAGAAAAAACAATTATATCATCAGCATACAATAAGTGAGAGATCTTAGGAGCATTCGGTGCCTCCTTAATACCAACAATCCTACCTCTTTGAGCAAATGCATCATTTAACAATTGCGAGCACATGATAAAAAGGTAAGGGGATAGAGGACATCCTTGCTTAAATCCACTTTTAATCTCAATCCATTCAGAATTAATACCATTGATCATGATAGAGAACTTAGGATCCACCATACACTCCATTATAAGATTAGAGAATTTCCTTGGAAAACCAAAACATTCAAGTACTTGATTAAGAGTAGACCATCCCACACTATCATATGCTTGCTCCATATCAATTTTAATTGCCATCAACCCCTTCTTTGATTTAGAATATCTAAATTTATTGAATAATTCTTGAGAAAGTAATATTTGATCAGACATGAACCGAACTTTCACAAATGCATATTGAACTTCTAAAATAATTTTTGGGAATAAATAACTAATCCTATTTAATAACATTCTTACCACAATCTTATAAATAGATTTGCACAAGCTAATAGGATGATAATTAGAAGGTGCCAAAGGATTTTTCATCTTCAGAATCAACACCACATTAGTTTCCTTCCACACAGGACACATATTACCAGAATTGAAGAAAGAGCTAATAGCCGACCAAACATCATCTTTAATAATAGACCAATAATATTTTATAAAGGAATAAGTTATCCCATCATTACCTGGTGATTTTGTTAGCTTCCGACTAATTAATGATGATTTCCAGTTCATCCCTTGAGAATTCCTTATCAAGCTTCATTCTATCACCTTCATCAAGACTCATCAGAGGAGACGACCATCCTCTAAAAAGGAATTTAAGTTCCCTCCATTTGGTTTTAAAAAAATCTAAGAAGATTTCTTCCATACTACCTTGGTCTTCAATCAACAAAATGTTGCCATCTTTCACTTGATAGATCCAATTTCCATTTCTTCTAGCCATTGCATAAGCATGAAAGAACTTTGAATTCAAGTCACCATCCTCCATCCATTGCACTTTTTCTCTCTACTTCCACCAGGTACTAAGCCGTCCAAGTGTTGAATTGAGTTCATTAACCTTGGATTTCAACACAAATATTCTCTGATCCGAAATTACTCCTTCACTGGCATCTTCTTCCTCTAATTCCAGAATTTCTTTTTTGAGATTCTCCTTCAAATCATACAAGTTCTTGTGTTTATCTTTACACCAAAAGAATAAAGCCTTACGTGTTCTACTAAACTTTCTGTTCAAAATTACTGCAGCATCTCCCTATACAGGTTTCTTCCAAGAATGAAAAATAATTAAATAAGAAGCAGGATATATTGCCCATACATCTTCAAACATCTTTGTTCTACTATTGAAGAGAAGATTTTAAGCATAATAGGGCAATGGTCAAAAGCCACTCTAGCCAAATGTCTCACAATCGCCAACTTCAAATAGTTTACTACAATAGAATTGAGGATACACCGATCCAATCTTTCTAAAATTCTAACGCCACCACACTTATTGTTACACCAAGTGTATTTTGGACCAACAAATCCTACCTCATGAAAATCATAATTTCTCTTAAAAGAGTACATATCTTGAGGCCATTGAGAAAGAACAAACTTCTTACCTCCTCTCTTATCATCTTGAGATAAAATGCAATTGAAGTAACCTCCCATAACTATTGGATTTTTTCTACCTGAAATTGACTCCAAGGTACTCCACAAGCTTCTTCTCTTGTAACAATCCCTGCTCCCATAAATTGTGGCTACCAACCATAAACTTTTATTAGCAATATTAAGTTCACCCATAACTACTTGAGAAGATGCTTCAATAATTGAAAACGAAATAATATCCAATATCCAACAAATCATGATACCACCAGATAACCCCTTCACAGGAAAAAGGAAGAAATCCCACTTATCTCCAATAAATCTTTTGAATTCAAAACCATCTATAGAAGAAATTTTTGTTTCAGCAAGGCCAACAAAAAGAGAATCATAATCTTTCACAATTAAAAGTTCGATAGGGATGTTAAGCCCTTATGAACTGATCCCGAGGCTAACCAAGAGGGGAGGGGGGGTGAATTAGTAGTTTTAAAAATTCTTTAGTAACAGGAAAGATCTTCTGATAATTTGCAGCGGAAATGAGTAAACACAGTAATGAAAAGATCAGTCACAGATTTCACCCAAGAAGATAAGAACAGAAAAATAAAGTGCAAAAAGTAATCAGAAAGAACACACTAGATTTTATAGTAGTTTGGTTAACTTGACCTACATCCACTCCCCGGAGCCTCCCCTCCGGGTATTGCACTAACACTAAGTGACTCTCCTTCTGCTCCCACAGTAAGGCGGAGAAGCCTGTACAAAAACTCCTTTCCACCAACCCGATGAGGCAGAGAACTTGAACTCCTTTAGCTTCATCCTGAAGCAGGCAGAGAACCTAAATATTTTTGTGAATGATCCTCCCATAGAGACACTGTCAAGACAAAAGATGATGAACGGAGAAGATGACTCAGATCCTTTTTTGGAGCAACCTTTGTGAATCCCTCACAAACTCCTCCTCACAAGATCCTCTCTCTCTCTCTCTCAAGATTTTCTCTGGTAAGGAAAGTAGCAAAAAATTTTCCTTGTTGAAAGAACAAGATCTTAAATAGGAGGGCTTAAAAATTACCCTAAATCTCAACTGGTCTGCCAAGATCGTCGGTCGATCGTCCTAAATGATCAGTTCGAAATCACATGTATCAGCCTAGACGATCTGGTTCTTCTGGATGATTAGTAGAAAAAATTTGTTCAGATCGTCCCGTATGATTCTACCATCGTCCAGAAATATTAGTGTAATTCAGGAATTTTGTCCAGAAGACAGCTCTGGTCGTCCAAGGGAACTTGTGCTGGATGATCTCAAAATAACTTGATCGTCCGGGATGATAAGGGTATCATTCCGTACGATTAGTTCAAAAATGATAAAATCATCTTACACACATCTCTAGACATATAAGTCGAAGGCACTAGACAGTTAGAATTTTTATCATATTGTCCCGTACGGTATTACGATCGTCCAGGATGATATGATCAAATTAATTAAACCTTAATTACTTTTCTTAATCATCAGACTAATTTATGTATGATTGTAATGAATCATCCAAGAAGATATAAGTATCATCCAGGACGATCAGATCAAATCTCTAAAAATAAAAACTTGCCTAACTTAATCTAGTGGCTGAGAATTTCTGATTTAAGCCTATCATCCTGTACGATATAAGTATCATCCAGGATGATCGGCTTAATCAAACTAACTTAACATGATCATCTTATTTAGGGTTTCTATTTTCACTAGATCGTCCAGGATAATATAAATATCATCTAGGATAATATGAACAAAAATTAAAAATAGAGACTCTAACTCACTAAAAATTCTCCCCCTGAGTGTGTGTGTGCAAGGTTACTTAGCTAGGGGATCACTTACATTATATTTGACTCAAGAAAGAGAAAAATTACAACTTAGACACACACGAACCGATTCTTGAGTTGGCTTGGATTACATTTGATCTTTTATACCTGAAATATTAGTTGACCAAAACAGAGAACAAAAATATTTGCAATAATCTCCACCTTTTTGATGATGGAAAACATGTATTCAGTAGTTTTAAATAAAACAGATATGAGTAATCAACGCACATACGAAAAAAAAAGTTTTCATTTCAAATTTCACTAAACATTTGACAAATAGTGACACTAAATACAATAAGGAAAACAACTACAATACAAAAATAGTAAAAGAAACTACTAGTAACTCAAAAAATAACTCCCCCTTTTGACATTACAAAAAGGAGGAGGAACAGACAAAATAACACAAATAAGAAACATCACAACATAGAAAACTAATAAAGAGGCGGATCCTGATCAGAAGGAGGTGGTGGTGGTGGCTGGAAGTAGCTGTAAATGGTAGAGAACTGCTCACCAATCTAGGCCATGTTCTGATCATGCTGCTGTTGTTGGTGAGTTATGTATGAGTCAAAGCGGGCCTCCCACTGGTCAAAATACTGCACCAAGTGATCCAAGGGTGATGCTATTCGAAGAGGAGCAGGTGCAACTGGTGCAGCTGGCTCAGGAACAGCTTCTTCCTCTTTCTCCTCAACATTTGCGATGGGCTCCGGATGAAGTCGGGTACTATGGAGGACATGGAAGGAGTTTTTTATGTAGTAGGAAGGAGGGACATCAACAGGAACAGAATATTGTAGATTATACTTTGACTCAAGTGTATAGGCAATGAGGTGGCCTAGGGCTAGATTTAGGCGTCTCCTGTGGCCCGAATCCCTAATACTAGTGAGATGTTCAATATAGTGGAAAAGGAGATCGGTAGCATTGAACTCCCAGTGGGCCATGATATAGTAGGTAGTCAGGGAAAGTAGAGGTGTGATGTGGATGCGGTCCCCAGCCTTAGGGATGATTGAGCAACAAAGGGCATATTGATATATATGGGCATCCTTAAGTAGGGAAGAACATACATTATCGTGGTAGTGGATGTTGGTGTTTCTAAGGAAATGATTGGCGACTCTCCAATCAAAATCAGGATCAAAAACTATGTTGTCGAGTTTATCACCAGTGATTGAAAGTTGGAGGATAGTGTGAAAATCCTGTGTGGTCAATTCTATAGGTCTCTGATTTATAAAAGAGTGCAGTGTAGAGTAATTAGAGGTGATGCAGAGATTGGCAAAAAAGATCCTAAGAAGTTTAGAGCTAAAGGGGAAGGCCAGGGTGAGAATGAAAGTAAGGGAGCTATGAGCAAATAGATCTAGTATAGGGTAGGTAAGAGTGTGGGGGTTGATGATCTTTGAATGAGTGATTCCAACTTCAAGGTAACATTGGAAGGCAGCCCGATCGACTGCATCAGGAAAGTGGGGATCAACATTTCCCCGGGATGAACTTGCACCGTGATGCCTTGATCTTTTTTCACTAGCTATTAGAAGAAGAGGGGATGAAAGATTGAAGGAAGAAGGGTGAAAAGAGATGAAGAAAATGGTTGTTTATAAAGAAAATGGACTGATAGTCCAGGACGATCGTAAGAACATCTAGGATGATATGTGTAATAATGATGGCCTGGACGATTAGTCAAAAAGGTGGTCCTATTATCCAGGACAATCAGATATCGTCCAGGATGATTAGACACAGATGATCGTCCCGAGGCATCCAGCCGGATGACCGTTGACAAAAAGTATCATCCAGGATGATTAAGTGGATCGTTTAGGATGATATGTAATAAATGCATTGGATGGGCTGAATGTGAATCATCCAGCTGCAGACACGTGGATCATCCAGGATGATAAGGTGGATCATCCAGGACGTTCACCAATAATTGGTGCAGATCAGTCGTTTGATTAGGGTGGGGATGATTTGAATGGATCGTCCAGGATGATGTATGGATCGTCTAGGATGAAGAGGATCGTCTAGGATGATGTGGAGATCATCCAGAATGATGTGAAGGAAAATAAAAAAATTAAGGATGGAGAGGAAAGATCAGGGATCCCAAAAACACACAAAATAAAAAGAAAATAAAATGAGATTGAATAAAAATATAAATAAGAAAGCAAAACTAAAAATAATGATTTTTTTTAATCGATCAGCTCCAGTAAATCAGAATTTTCCCTTGATTTTCAATTCAAAAGCCAATAAGAAGAAAATCAACAACGTTGAAATCCAGAAAAGTTAGAAAATTGACTTTTGTAACTCCTGCCTCGGATACCTTACAGGTTTAAATTCCTTTCAGACAAAAGTCTAATTCAGAAGAAAAGAAATTAGATTCAAAAAGAGATCCTTTCAAGCCTCGTTCCAAAAAAATATCTGATATAATAGTATTACAAAGTAAGGAATCAGAAATCATGATTTTGCGTCTCAAGCTTTTGAAAATATTAAGTGGCGCATGGATTTCTCTAAGATAGTTAAAGATCTAAAAAGGAAGAAATCTTATTTCTTTATGGACTCATTTTGTGCCTCTTTTTTAATTTATTTGGCGCTTTGCGCATCTTTTGATTTTTGATACACTTTATGTATCTTTCTAATTTGGCGACATTACGCATCTTTTCAACTTTGGGCTCATTTTGTGCCTCTTTTCATTTTGGCGCTCTTTGCGCATCTTTTGTAAGCTTACTTCCTTTCATAATCATTAAAGAATCTCAGCTGTGAAATTATCTTCCATACATAAGTGACAATAAAACTCACTCTTTATAATAAGGAAAAGTAATTCACAAAACAAAAACTATATATCATATGATAAGTGCAATCACTTGATTAAGAAAAATATAATACTGATTCAAAGCTTTAAAAGTACTATTCATATGAGGTAGATTACTGTAGGAAGATAAAATAGATCTCTATTTCAAAAACTAACTTTTTAATTTTGAAGAAGATTTTTATCCAAAAGAAATAATACACCAGTAAAGGGAGTTAAAGGAAGAGAAACAATCATCAACGTTTCTTCCCTTTAATAGATTTAGAGGAGTCAATCACTGCTTACAAGCTTCCAAACAAAAATAAGGCAAAACTCTAAGTCAGAAATCCAGTTTATCAGCAGTAGTGAGCAGTGATCTAATTTTGAAAGAAATAAAAATAGTAAATTAAGAACAAGTAGAAAATTGCATCAAAATAAATACTCAAATTAGAAAAATAACAAATAATAAAAGGAAATCAGCAGTGAATAAAAATAAACCATGAAATAGATAATCAAATCAAAAGACGAATATAAATAAAAGAAAAATAAAAAAACTAAAAAATCATCAATCATCAGAATCATGCATTTATGTCAATCATACCTAATCTGGTCCTCAAAATGCTGAATGAGCCAAAGGCTAGTGGTTTAGTAAAGATGTCAGCCAGTTGATTTTTAGTTGCTATATGATGTAGCTCAATATCTCATTTTGTAACATGGTCCCTAATGAAGTGATGCCTTATATCAATGTGTTTAGTTCTAGAATGTTGGATTGGATTCTTAGAAATATAGATGGCACTGGTGTTATCACAAAGAATTGAAATTGTGCCAAAAGGTAATCCTAAATCCAAAACATGTTGTTTCAACCAAAGGACTTGAGCCACACAACTTCCTAAGGCAATGTACTCAGCTTCAGTAGTGGAAAGTGCAACTGAGTTCTATTTTCTACTGGACCAGGAGACTAAAGACTGTCCTATGAACTGGCAAGTTTCAGAGGTTCTCTTTCTATCCACCCTACACCCCGCAAAGTCAGAATCAGAATATCCAATAATCTTAAAAAATGTGTTGTGCCTAAGGTACCAGATTCCTAGGTTTGGGGTCCCTAAAAGAGATCTAAGAATTCTCTTAACAGCAGTCAGGTGAGACTCTTTAGGATCAGCTTGAAACCTAGCACAAAGATAAACACTAAACATAATATCAGGTTGGCTAGCAGTCAAGTAAAGTAGTGATCCAATTATTTCCCTAAACTTCTTCTGATCAATAGATTTTCCATTTGAATCCTTATCTCACTGAACAGTGGAACTCATGGGAGTGTTGATTGGCTTAGCTTTATCCATTTCATATTTCTTCAAGATGTCCTTAGTGTATTTTGATTGATTCAAAAAGGTTCCATCATCCAATTTCCTTAAGCTAAATCCCAAAAAGTAGGACAATTCTCTCATCATACTCATCTCAAACTCCTTACTCATTATCTTAGAAAAATCATCACATATATTTTTATTAGAGGATCCAAAAAGTATATCAATATAGATCTGGACAATAAGTAGATCATCTCCTACTTTCTTAAGAAAAAGGGCGGTGTCTACGCTACCCTTAACAAACTCTCTTTCTAACAGGAATATGCTAATCCTCTCATACCAAGCTCTGGGTGCCTGTTTCAATCCATATAAGGCCTTTTTTAACTTATAAACATGATTTGGATATAGGGAACTCTCAAAACCTTGGGGTTGTTCTACAAAAATATCCTCCTTTATTACCCCATTCAAAAAGGCACTCTTGACATCCATTTGAAATAACTTAAATACTTTATAACAGGCAAAGGCTAGTAGCACTCTAATGGCTTCCAATCTAGCTATAGGAGCAAAGGTCTCCTCAAAATCAATCCCTTCAATTTGATTGTACCCCTTAGCCACCAATCTTGCCTTATTCCTAACCACTATTCCAGAACCATTCATCTTATTCTTAAAGACCCACTTGTTTCCCTCTACACTTTGATTCCTAGGTCTTTCTACTAACTCCCACACATCATTCCTTACAAATTGATTCAATTTCTCTTGCATAGCTAAGATCCAAAACTCATTCGAAAGGTCTTGATTAATGTTGGTGGGTTCAGTCATTGAGATAAAGGCAGAATGGTCTACTTCCTTCCTAAGTCCATGCCTAGTTCTAACACCTTCAGAAGGGTCTCCTAAGATCAGTTCTTTAGGATGACTCGAAGAATATCTCCAATCTCTAGGCAAAGTGTTTTAAGACTCTACCCTTTCCTCCAAATTTGCATTTTCAACTCCTTGGGTAATCTCTCCTACTTCTTCTTCTTCCTCAACTCTAGTCTCCTTAGGATTAGATTCATTAAACACCACATGAGTTGTCTCCTCCATCACCAAAGTCCTCTTATTAAAAACCCTAAAGGATTTCCCCACACTAGAATAGCCTAAGAACACTCCTTCATCAAATTTAGGGTCAAATTTTCCTAAGAATTATTTCCCATTGTTCAGAATAAAAACCTTACAGCTAAAGACATGGAGGTGGGACAAGTTTGGAGTTCTACCCTTAATGATCTCATAAGGTGTCTTATTTAGATTGGATCTAACATTCACCCTATTCAGCACATAACAGGTAGTGTTCACCACTTCATCCCAGAAGTATTTTGGAAGTGAATACTCAACAAGCATAGCTCTAGCAGCTTCCACTAAGGTTCTGTTCTTCCTTTCAGCTACCCCATTCTGCTGAGGTGTCCTAGGAGCTGAAAAATTAGGGCTAATCCCTTACTCCTCATAGAATGTTCCAAATCTCACATTTTCAAACTCTCCACTATGATCACTATGAATAGTCAAGATCTCACAACCTAACTTCCTCTGAATCCAAGTGGAGAAGGACTTAAATTTATCAAATGACTCAGATTTATGTGACAGAAATTTAATCCAAGTGAACCTCGAGTAATCATCAACAATCACAAATCCATAGACTTTCCCCCCTAAGCTGACAGTGCTAATGGGTCCAAAGAGATCCATGTGAAGGACTTCTAAAGGTCTAGAGATGCTGATGTCCTTAATGGAGTGGAAAGAGGATTGGACTTGCTTTCCTAATTGACAGGCATCACACAGGTGGTCCTTAGTGAACTTAAGCTTGGGGACACCTCTAACTAAGTCCTTTTGGGTGACTCTCCAAAGGGTTTTCATACTGGCATGACATAATCTCCTGTGTCATAACCAAGACTCATCAACAGTAGTTTTTAAGCAAATTGAAACATCAGTTTTAAAGCAGCTTACATCCAGCATGTAGACATTATTGATCTTTTATCCTTGCAGAATAATTTTATCATTTAAGCTTATAATGTAGCAAGTGGGCAGAAATTTGATGTTGTATCCCTTGTAACATAGTTGACTAATGCTCAAAAAGTTGTGTTTTAATTCATCTATAAGTAAAATATTATCAATAATAAAATTTTTTGAATCACCAATTATACCTGCTCCTACCACCATCCTGGTGGTGCTGTCTCCAAGTGTAACCTTGCCTCCAGCCCTGACCTCTAATGAAATGAATTAATTTACATCTCTAGTCATATGTCTTAAGCATCCACTGTCTAGGTATCACATGCCCTCATGAGGTCTTGTGTGAGAGCACACCTGTAAGCTCATCAAACGTCAGATTTAGGAACCCAAATAGGTTTGGGTTCCTTCTTATAAAAAGAAGAATGCAATACATATGTGCTGTGCTGTGGAACATGCAACTTGGGTCTCCACAGCTAATATGTACTACGGTGAATAGTACAGGTGTGAGAGATGTGTCCTAGCATGCCACAAGAAAAATATTTAACACCAGAAAAAGGGTTACTAATCTATATGGGTGATAGTGCCTCTTCCTAGGTTTGAATGAAACATGCTTTGATAATTTTGAAACATATTCTTCAAAAGGTGGAGGTGCATAAAATTGTTCAAAAGTAAAGGTATTTCATTTTTCTCAAAAGCATAAATTTTTACACTTAGAAATTAATTTTCTTTCTTCAGACTTGCAATTTAAAATTTCAGATGATGCTCACTACTATCTAAATCAGATGCATGAGTTTCTAATTCCCTAAATACAGTTTCTAATTCAACATGTGATGTTTTTAATGAATCATGCTCAGTAATCAAATCAGAATGCTTTTTATTCAACTCATCATATTCATCAAGTAATGACATATGATTGCTATCAAGTGCAAAATAATCTTTAGTCAAAACATCATGCTCTTTTTGTAAATTCAAGAAATCCAATTTCAGGCTGGCATGGGTTTTCTTAAGTTTCCTATATGATGAATGAATTTTCTCAGAAACATCAAGTAATTGATCATAAGTAAGCTCACATACCTCTTCTTGGTCAGACTGACCAGGATGATCATCCGCCATCAAACACAAGTTAATAGTCTCCTCTTTAGCTTCAGTCTCAGATGAGTCAGATGTAGAATCTGACCAGAATACCTTTTGAATCCACTTCTTTTCCTTCTTGAACTTGGGTTTCTCCTCACCCTTCTCCTTGCTTGGGTGAGCTTTAAGTGTAGAACAATCATCCTTTATGTGTCCAGGCTTCCTGCATTCAAAATAAATAGTAGCAGATGAATTTTTATAATTTCTGCTGCTCTTATCTTTGTTCCACTTCTGAAAGTTCTTATGTTTCTTCATTAGAAAGCTTTTGAATTACCTAGTGATTAAGACAACATCATCATTATCAGACCCGGAAGTACCAGTATCAATATCGTTGGCCTTCAGCGCCACAGTTTTCTCCTTCTTTTTCTCACCTATATCAAGTTATCGTTGGTTCACCCCTTACTCGTAAGCAATGAGTGATCTTAGTAAGTTATCAATAGAATAGGCATTCAAATCCTTAGATTTAATGATCGCAGTTAATTTTGCATCATAGGAAAAGGGCAAGCATCTCAGAATTTTTTTCACTTTTTTATAGTTTGTAAGTTCTCTTCCCAAAGCATGTAAAGAAGTGACAATTTGAGTAAACCTAGTATACATTTCAGAAATTGATTCACTAGGTTTCATACGAAAGAGTTCGTAGTCGTGAAGTAGGATGTTTAATCTAGATTGCTTAACCTCAGATGTACCTTCATAAGTGATGCATAATCTATCCCAAATTTCTTTACTAGTTATATATGTAGAGACACACATGTAATTCTCAGATTTTAAGGCATAGAAAAAATAGTTTAAACATTTGACATTCAGTTGGGCTAAGTCCTGATCTTTAAAAGTCCATTCATTGAAAGGCAGTTCAGTTTTAACATTATTAATCATTCTAAACGGTGCTTCATAACCATCCTTAACAAGCATCCACATGCGATAATCTATAAATTGAAGAAAAGTGGACATGCAAGTTTTCCAAAAATCGAAAGGTATGCTATAAAATAATAGTGGACGTGTAATTGAATAACGTTCAGTAGTATTTCTATTACCAAAGTTAGCCATGGATCAAATTCAAAAGTTTTTAAACTTTATTTTTGAATCAAGCTCTGATACCACTTGAAAGTTTAATAGGGATGTTAAGCCCTTATGAACTGGTCCCGAGGTTAACCAAGAGGGGAGGGGATGAATTGATAGTTTTAAAAATTTTTTAGTAACAGGAAAGATCTTTTGATAATTTGCAGTAGAAATGAGTAAACACAGTAATGAAAAGATCAGTATAAATTTCACCCAAGCAGATAAGAACAAAAAAATAAAGTGCAAAAAATAATCAGAAAGAACACACCATATTTTATAGTGATTCGGTCAACTTAACTTACATCCACTCCTCGGAGCCTCCCCTCCAGATATTACACTAACACTAAGTGACTCTCCTTCTGCTCCCACAGCAATACGGAGAAGCCTGTACAAAAACTCCTTTCTACCAACCCAGTGAGGCAGAGAACCTGAACTCCTTTTGCTTCCTCCTGAAGCAGACATAGAACTCGAATCTTCTTATGAACGATCCTCCCACAAAGGCACCGTCAAGACAGGACATGATGAATGGAGAAGAAGACTCAAATCCTTGCTTGGAGAAACCTGTGTGAATCCCTCACAAACTCCCCCTCACAAGATCCTCTCTCTCTCTCTCTCCCAAGCTCTCTCTCTCTCTCTCTCAAGGTTTTCCCTGGTAAAGAAAGTGGCAAAAGATTTTCCTTGTTTAAAGAATAAGATCTTAAATAGGAGGGCTCAAAAATTGCCCTAAATCTCAACTGGTCAGCCAAGATCATCCAGGACGATCGGTCGATCGTCTTGTACGATCAGTTCAAAATCACATGTATCAGCCTGGACGATCTGGTTCTTCTGGATAATTAGTAGACAAAATTTGTTCAGATCGTCCCGTATAATTCTACGATCATCTGGGATGATTAGTGTAATTTAGGAATTTTGTCCAGAAGACAGCTCTGGTCGTCCAGGTGAACTTGTGCTGGATGATCTCAAAATGACTTGATCGTCCGGGACGATAAGGGTATCGTCCCGTACAATTAGTTCAAAAATGACAAAATCATCTTGCATACAGCTCTGGATGTATAGGTCGAAGGCACTGGACGGTTAGAATTTTTATCATATCATCCTGTACGATATTACGATCGTCCAGGACAATATGATCGAATCAATTAAACCTTAATTACTTTCCTTAATCATCAGACTAATTTATGCATGATTGTAATGGTTTGTATAGGACGATCAGACCAAATCTCTAAAAAAAAAACTTACCTAACTTAATCTAGGGTCTGAGAATTTTTTATTTAAGCCTATCATCTTGTATGATATGTGTATCTTCCAGGATGATCGGCTTAATCAAACTGACTTAACATGATCACCCTAATTAGGATTTCTATTTTCATTGGATTGTCTAGGACGATATGAATATCATCCATGATGATATGAACAATAATTGAAAATAGAGACTCTAACTCACAAAAAATTCTCCCCCTGAGTGTGTGTGTGCAAGGTTACTTAGCTAGGGGATCACTTACATTATATTTGACTCAAGAAAGGGAAAAATTACAACTTAGACACACACAGACCCATTCTTGAGTTGGCTTGGATTGATTTTGATCTTTTGTACTTGAAATATTAGTTAACCAAAAATAGAGAACAAAAATATTTGTTATCATCAAAATTGTAATCCCTAAATCCAGATTTGCAACAACAATCTCCTTCAAGTATTAGGAGGCTTCACTTTTCCTAGCCCCCTTACAATTCCAAAAAATACTGGAAGTCATTTAAGAATGAAAGTGGGATTAGTCCCACTAACCTTCTTCTTTGCCAAGTTACTTTTTCTACTCCGAGACAGCAAGCCAACATTAACCAGCGATCTAAGTTCTTTTTGTAGTTTAAACTTGGCCACATTCGAAGTGACCCCCTCCACCATATTAGGTGAATCAACACATAAATATTCCTTGTTATCAATGATAAAACCTTATATAAGTTTCATTCTTTTTATCTTATCTACATAATCCAAAGAAAAAAAAAGATATATACTTGGAACCTCTAATAGATGAATTAAAAATATATTCAAAATAAGGTACACTCACATATGATGGGTATATTCATAGTTATCCATAATATTAGCATGAGAAATCTATGAATTAGGGATACAGTTTGGGGAAAATTTTATATTTAGCTTATGGTAAATCTGATTATGCTCAAAAGAAGATAAGAATAAATACTGTTAGGCTTTTAATTATAAGGGCATTTCAACTAACTTCATATTTATTATTTAATTTACATATTGAGAATAAGGGGAGAGTTCTAATTATAAGTTCTTTTTTTATGTATTCTTATTTATTAAATGTGTTTTTTTATAAGGAATGTTGGGAAGATATCCCACTCTATTGTATAGGTAAATTTTAAGAAGATATTCCACTATGGTGGGGTTGTACATGTGTACCCTTCAAAGACATTTAGTTCAATAGTGGGTAGATAACTGATCATAGTATGTTAATATAGGTATAATATTATTATAATCATGATGCTAATTACTTAAAATTTTATGATTAATTATAAGTTTACTCTTCTATAAGATTGATACTTGCACCTCATGGACATATATTTTGATATATGCAAGGAAGGGATCTTTAGGTGAATCATTTTAATAATAAAATTTTTGATTGTGGAGTTACACAATAGGATAAGAGAAAAAAGGAAGGATTTATAATTCAAGATTTCAAGGCATAGCCTATGGTCCTTTCATATTTATTATCTTTGGCGTGTAGAAGATATGATATTGGATATGATAAAGTAGTGAGCTATTACAATAACTCAAGATTCACATGTTGAAATGGAGTTTATATACCAACAACAACAATGGAGTCACTAACTAACAAAAGATAAGAACAATGAGACAAAAGAATATTATTTAGATTTATGAAGAGGTAAAATGATAATGAGAATGATTTAGGCAAAATGAAAAATATTATTTTTATGATTAATTATTAATATATTATCTTTGAAAAATTTTAAACTTTCTTAATATTGTATTTCCAAGTATCTATTTATGTAGTATATCTAATTCGTGATGTGAAGTGATATAAGAATAAATAGCTTGGATGATTAAGATTTTAGGAAAATTAATGTCTAATTATTATTTTTTTAAAAAAAGCTCTATATTTCTTATAGAAAATTCACTATAACAATAAAGAAGGTCAAAAACTATGATTGGTTTGAACTAAATGGACATGATATGCAAGAAGTTTTGGCAAAACTTTTTATGGATAATCAGCCAAAAATTCTAGAAAGTTATGATGGATTTTTGGGCTCTTGGTGAGTGTTTCTAGTGAAGTTTTCTATGCAAAGAAAAGCTTAGTGAAAATTCATTGAAAATACTTTTTTTATGGATTTTTATCAAAAAAATGATAACTTTTAAAGTGTTACTTAAATTTTAAGTAGAATG
This sequence comes from Dendrobium chrysotoxum, assembly GCA_019925795.1. NCBI lineage: Eukaryota > Viridiplantae > Streptophyta > Magnoliopsida > Asparagales > Orchidaceae > Dendrobium > Dendrobium chrysotoxum. The sequence continues at coordinate 41,322,833 of CM034297.1, forward strand.
AGATTCACCAATTCTTTTGTTTATACACCTCAACAAAATGGGATTGTTTAGGGAAAACCATCATTTTTTTAAATGATATAGTTGATCATATTCACAAAATCAATCTAAAGTCCTTTTTTTTTTTGAAGAAATGCAATGGCATTAAAGCAATAGAAAAGAAAGATACAAACCACCCTATGTGATAGAAATCCTATTACAATCCTTCCTAATCAAGTCAACAACACTTGAAGGAAGTTCACTATAAATAAAAGTATCCCAATAAAAATCACCTAAGAGGGCATGAGTGGAACAAACAACTTCCACTTTATTACCACTGCTTGACACAAAATGAAAATTTACATTATGAAAAAAGTCTAAAAAAGAAAAATCCATTATTTGCGTAACATTATTTTGCTTCCTCAACACTGAATTCTGCAATAGTTTCATCATGTTGATATTATCACCTTCAATAAAAATGACTTGCTTATCATTCATCCAACCTTGAATAAAATCCTTGAAATTGAAAACTATGATTAATTCCAATACAGATATGTCCCAATATAGTAACTTCTTCCCATAAGCCATAAGAAATCTACCTTTATGATCACACAAAACACCTGCTATACTTGCCACATTGGACTGTAATAAAGAAGCATCCACATTCAACTTAATCCAATTTTTAAGTGTGGATACCAAATATTAGACACCACAGGGTGCTGATTAGTATCCAAGTTATTGCAAATAGGAATAAATAGAGGTTGCAAATAATAAGATAAAATAGAAGCTGCTGAAGAATTAGGACTAGGGACCTTCAAACCATACGTGAAATAGTTCCTTGCTTTCCAATTATGAAAAATAATAGATAGATAAATTCTAACAATACTCAGATTAAATGAAGCAGTCTTCTCCAACTCGCTACAGCACTGGGACAAATTGACAAACCTTGGTAAATGAATACTCCATCACTCTAGCAAATGAAAAATATCAAGTAATTTATCACAATGAATAGCAATATGACTGATATCTTCAACTTCACTGCATCCTCTCGAACATAAATGGGACTCATGGAGTTTCTTGTAATTCAACCAGCAGTTAGTAGGTAATGCATTATTCAAACGCCTCCACAAAATAATGTTTCTTTAGGAGTTAATTTCAACTTCTTAATCCACTTAACATTAATATAGACACCAAATGATTATTAGCTGCCTGGAATGTTGTCAAAATAATAGACTTTCCAGAATTAATAGAAAACAGCTCCAATTGATCTCGATCCAACTCCTTAGCTATAGGAGTACCAAAGATTAAATTCGCCATCAGAAAATAAATTATTCAGAGCTTGGTTATTCCACTCTCCATTTCCATCCAAAAGAACAAAAATTGAATTATTATGCAAATTTTGTGTATTAACCATAGTAGGAAATTTATTCAAACATCTATCCAATATCCAAGTATCATTAAGAATACTAACTAATTCTCCATTTGAAACTCTCCATCTTACAATATGTTTCAGCGAACAAGCTCCATCTTTGATAATATGCCACATCGCAAATGAGCATCTTCTGGTATCTTCCTTCTAAATATCATTTCCATATTTAGCTACAATAATCTTACTAAGCAAAGAATTCTGGTTTTGAATAAAATTCCAAGCAATCCGAGCTCTAAGCAGGCCTTGTCTTTCCACAGCTCGTTGAATACCAAACCCTCCTTGATTAACAAATTTACATAGATTCTCCCAAAAAATATAGTGCATACCTCTCCTGCCTTGCTCCTTATGCCATAAAAAGTTCCTAGAACTATTATCAATATCTTTGAGAATGATCTTTGGAACCATCGAATGAGTCATGATGAATAGAGAGACCGAAGAGTACACAGTTTTAACAAATAATATCTTTCCAGGCAAACACAACAATCGTGACCCCCACATATTAAGTTTATTCATAGCTTTATTTAGAAAAAAATGATAATCAGCCAACTTTAACCTTCTAGTAGCCAACTTAACCCTAAGATAAATGAGTTACATCCACTTTATTATAGATCAGAATTCTTTTTATCTTCTTCTATCTTCTGCTAGAAACAAAATTCCCAAACATTACCACTAATTTGTTTTGGTTAATCCTTTGTCCCATCCAGCTACAATAATCTATCATAATCCTATTAATGCTCCTCTCATTACTCAAAGAAGCTTCAGCTGTTATCCTTACATCACTAGCAAATAATAGATGAAAAGATTTAGACAGTAATTCAGAATAGAGGATGAAAAGGCCCAGAGAAAGTGGACATCCTTGTCGAAACCCACACTCTACATAAATCCAATTACTTATTTTCCCATTTATAATAATAGAGAATTTTGGAAGAATGACGCATTAGATGATTAACTTAATAAACACTTCCGAAAATCCCATAATCAGAAGAACCTGCTGCAATGTCTCCCAACACATGCTATCATAGGCTTTCTCCATATCAAGCTTGAGCAACATAAACCCTGGCTTGGCTTTTGAAAATCTTAGCTTATTTACAATCTCATGGGCTAGAAAACAATTATTTGAAATAGATCTTTCTAGAACAAACACCACTTGTTGTTCAGAGATAATGCTAGGAAGACATCCCTTTAATCTATTCAAGATCATACCAGCCACCATTTTGTAAGTAGTTTGACATAAGCTAATAGGCTTATATTTAGTCACATCAGTAGCATTATTAACCTTTGGTATCAATATCACCAACGTCTCTTTCCAGCTTTCTGGCATAAACTCGGATTTAAAGAAATCGTCCACTGCATTCCATAACTCAACATGAACAATGCTCGAAAAGAATTTGAAAAAATAGGAATTCACACCATCATTTCTGGGAGCTTTATTGTTGCCCATCTTCATAACCATAGAGATAAGGTCTTGCTTCTAAAAACTAGCAACTAACATCTGCTTTTGATCTTCATTCAGTACACAATCTGCATTAAACTTCGACCATCCAGACAGAGAGCAACTCTTGCCTTTCCACTTGTTTTTAAAAAATTCTTCACAAACTTCCTGAATACCTTCAAGATCATACACATAATTTCCATTCAAATCTTTTATTTGATGAATCAAGTTCCCATTCCTTCTAGCATTAGCAAAGTTATGAAAGAACCGAGATTATTGTCTCCTTCCTCTAGCCACTGTATTTTAGACCTTTGAATCCACCAAGTTGAGAGTAACATTTAGTTCATGAACATTCTTTCTCAATACAATCAACTTCTTTGGACTAAAACCTCGGATACTCTCCTCCTCTTGTAAACACAAAGTATCATTATTCATTTCAGCCTTTAAATCTTCAAGTCTCTTTTTACTCCAATAAAAAAGACTTTTAAGAGACTTGGATAATTTTGTTTGAAGGATATCTGCAGCATTCCCGTAGTCATTCTTCTCCCATGCTTTTTAACCACACCCCAAGATGCTTCATAAGAACACCAAACATTTTTAAATTTGATAGACTTCTAGAAACAAGCATTATTATTGAAAAGATTGAGAAGAATAGGACAATGGTCCGAAGCAACTCTAGGCAAATGTTTAATAACTGCTAAAGGAATATGACATAAGGCTTTAGAATTAAGACAAACTCTGTCTAATCTCTCCTATATCCGAGCAAGAACCTCTTTGTTATTACACCAAGTATACTTGGGTCCAATAAACCCAATGTCATAATAGTCATTTCTACTTAAAAACTCCATCTCTTGTGGCCCTCGAGAGAACACAAATCTTTTACCACCTTTGTTTTTTCATTTTTGGAAAGAATACAATTAAAATCACCACCAATAATAGACGGTCTCTCATTAGTAGAGTAATCTTCTATCATCTCCCACATTTTCCTCCTTTCATGCACATCCTTATTGTCATAGACTATAGAAATAGTCCAGTCACCCCCATTCGGATCTCTTATTATACCGATGATACATTGACTAGAATAATTAAGAACAGTAAAAAAAGATATATTACTCTTCCAGAAAGCAAGAATACCACCAGACGTTCCATTTGAATCAAAATGAAAGAAATCCCAATCACTTCCAATAATTCTATTAACTTCAATTCTACTCATTAAATATAGTTTAGTTTCCACAAACCCCACAAAGAACACACCATTATCATTAATCACACTTCTCAAGTAATGGGAAGCTTCTCTTTTCTTAGCTCCCCTATAATTCCAAAAAATCAAAGAAGACATTAAGAAATTAATGGGGACAGGCGCCCAGTACCTTCAAGCTTTCCAACACCTCTCCTACCTCTAAGAGTACTCTTCAGTGGTCCAAACTTCTTAACGTCCTTCTTCAAATGGGTAAAATATGATGTGGGACAATTCTTAGAATTAGCAGCACTAATCTCCATAGATGGATCATCCTCAGAATTATTAAAAACAAAAAAATATTTTGAACATGAATTTGATACCTTAGCTTCCTTTGGCACATCTTCAACGTTCTCATCTTTAAAAAGAGAAGAATGATCTTCAACAAAAACCTTCTCGTCAATAACCTCAGCTAGAATACCAGGAATAACAGTGATTTCATCAATTACAGTATTAGCAATTACTTCAGCGGGAACATATTCACCTTCTTCAGTAGGAGTAGGATCAACAGCAGGTCCAACATTCCCATTTTAACCCACTAACACTTGTATTGACTCCTTCTTACCGCGATCATCTGACATCTCAACATTCTCAGTAGCACCTCTTAGGACATTTTCTACCTTTTTCCCATTAACATCTATAACAGACTTTGGCTCATTATTAATTGCAATACTTTCCAGGATAGCAAGCGACATGTCAGCATAATAACCTTTAGCAGTTACATTTGGCTTCTCCACATTCTTCACACCTGCTGGAGCAACATAAGACTTGGATTTATTAAAATAGTAGGATTTCTTCCTACCGTAATTAACATAAATCCACGGACCATATTCATCAACCTCCTTATCAACATCCTTATGAACATATGTAATAGAATCAGAATCAGCTTTATTACTTACATCACCATTAATTTGATTAGCATTATAAGCTAACTCATAGACATTAGCAGTTTTCTCAAAATCTGATGATTCAACCTTCCTTTGATTATCTACTAAACCACAAACTTGTGAATTATGTCCAATTTTACCACATCTAGAGCATAGTGATGAAATCATTTCATATTGAATTTTTTGGAAAAATCGACCGGAGCTTTCTTCAACCCATACGCTCTGAGGTAGCTGCTCATCAATATTAATGCAAACACAAATTCTGGCAAATTCCCTTCTTCCCCAATTGAACATATTGCCATCCAAATACAATGACGTACCAATCTTTGATGCAATTCTAGCAATATTAATCTCATCCCAACAGAATAGGGGTAGTTGTGGCAGACGGATCCACACAAGAGAACAAATTTTTCATTGTCAAAGTAGAAAATTTTGGAGTCCATTCTTCCATGCCAATTTTATGACCACCTACAAACCACGGTCCTCCACTCAACACTACTTCCTTTACTTCAATAGAATGAAATGAACACAACATCCATTCCATTCCTAAGCTAGTTAGATGAAAAGCTCCTAAATGACTCCATTGTCTATGCAATTCAGTGGTTATGATAGAATAAATGAATGATTTACCAAAGACCTTGATAACAATCAAATTTTAAAGCCTATAAATATTAGATTTCTCATTATCAAGCTGAAGCTTAACTACAACTCTATCTTCAATCATATCAACATTACCTAGAGGATTAACAATCCTAATATTCAATGATTTCCTCCAAGTAATACCAACCACATTCGACTTAATCGAAGCACTCTTATTACCAACATCAACATTAATAATAATAGGAGCAACATCTACACCAGATGACATGGGAATACCATTATCTTTACAAGAACTCAACTTAACAATACCATTATCAAAAATAACATAAGAAGAAACAACTTGCACAAAAGACGGAGGATTAGCAGCTTCAAGAACATTATCAACAAATTTTGAAAATCTATTGACTTTCAGATTCAATCCAGAAGAAGAAGATGCTTCAAAATTATTCTTTTGATATAAAACATCTTTAATACCGAAATTGTAAGAAGGGAAATCAATATTCTTCACACTCAGCCCTTTTCCTTTACCAGTGCAGTCTTCATTCTTTTGAGAACCAGGCGATTTACTCTCATCAAGAAAATCTCTAATAATCAAAGGAGCTCCCCAGGAACATCTTCACTTAAGAACTCGAGTAGAGGAAGGGTTGGTCACTAGCAAACACCGTCGATCGTCCCCTCCATAATCGGAGAAGATGGGAAATTCAAAAATGAAACGGAATTTTCTCTCACTAGAAATGGGATTTTCCATTAGCACAATCAAATTTTTATATCTTCTTACCTTGTTAATCATCTACCATCCAAGGCACTTAAATTTTGAACAACCATATATAAGTGTCTTGTGTGATTTGTATCCTTAAGGATTTCAAATTCCATACTTAATGAGTTTTTTAGTGCAACTTTTGTACAAAACCTCCAACAAAATCTAATTAAGCTTGATCCAAAGGTAATCAAATGAAAATTCTTTATTCCTATGGATGTTGTATTCATGGAAGATATCCTCTTTTGATGACAACAAGAAATGAATATCATCATTGAGACTCCATTAAATCCCTTCCTATTTCTCAACATATGTCTTACAACCTCTATTCTACCTATAAGTCCCATATAAATAGTCAAATTCCTCATCAAGCCTCTGAAGTAACTAGCATAGCAGAGAACCTATTATTGTGTATTCAAGGAGACATAAAATCAATAAACAAGGCCAATCATCAATCTTAGAGGACAATCTGAATCAAAGGGTTGTAAGTGATAATCTTGATCTATATATTGCATTCAAAAACATGGAAAGAATGTGTACCTATTACTCTATCTTAAATTTTTTTAATATACACTAAACTATCTCCACAATAAAATGCCTTTAATCTAAACATTGAAAATATTACAATATGTAAGTGTGTATGAGGCACTTTAAAATTTAGAGTAAAAGAAAATTAATTTTAACGAAATTAGGGCACTTAAGAAAAATGGCACATGATATATTATCAATTATGTTAAAAAAATATGTGATTAGAAGAAAGCGAGTATTTACTAGTGAAATGTAAAGCTAATGGTGAAACAAACAAATAAAAAATAAGGCTAGTAGTCTAAGGCTTCGTTCAAACTTTTAGTATGAACTATAAGGAAACATTTTTGGGAGCTTCATTAACTCAACTTTAAAAAAGCCTTCTTAAATGGAGACCTAGAAGAAGAAATGCGCATGAAGATTTCTTTAAGATTCTAATCAAAAGGGAAAGTAAGAAAAGTCTCAAATTTAAAAAAAAAAATCATTATTTTATAAAACATTCATCACAACCATAGGTCATGAGTTTCAACTACAACCATAGAGCCCATTTGTACACCGAGTGATGAGGAGTATGACCTGCAAACTAAGTAAGCCAGGGGGTCAAGCTTGAACTCGCTAATTCCTTCTCAAGGGAAATAATTGAAGCTAGACTACCTTCCAGGAAGGTGCCATAATTAGAGTCCAATAAAGGAAGGAATAGACCACATCACCACTTTTGAGTTAATAGTCTCACTTTTAAACATTGATTATGCCATCAAGTGTTTCATATTCTTCACAACCCTCATGCTATTGATAGTGAGGTGGTTCACTCGACCAGTAGGAGTGATCACCTCATTCTTTGAGTTTAGAATAATATTCAAGATGCAATTCACTAGTGCCAAGAAACCTCAAAATTGCTCTCAGGATCTGTCTAAAATGAGATAAGAGCAGGGTGAGTCTCCAAGGAACTTCATTGGGAGGCTTCAAAGAGATGTGCTTGATTCGAAGAATTTAAAGCATATAGTCACCTAGGCTATATTGATCCAAGGACTTAAAGAGAGTCACTTCAAATATGCACTTGGTTTATAGTAGCCAATGACACTTACTGAGTTATTAGAGTTGGTTAATAGCCATATGAATGCTGGAGATGACAATAGGGTGGTTGAGTTTTCCAAAGCCACTCACCCTCATGAACTCTCACATAAGAGAGAACCTTAGTAAGGGAGAGAAAGAGAAAGAATTCATCCCATGGATAGGAGGGATAAAAGATCCATTCAACTAAAAGACCAACCAAATAGTTATTCGCCTCACATAAGGAAGGTAACCATCATAGAAACCCACCATCATCAAGGGGTGTAACTTCCATCATGTCATAAAAGACCAACTATAAGAAAATGCCTATTAAGAGGGCTCTATACTTATGTTTCCATAGATGACCACTAAGTTAATCTTCTTAAGCTACCACCGGATACTCAACTTCTCTTACAAGGATATACAAGGCTCAACATAGGTTGCCCACAATCCCGAGTTGATGCCAAGTCACCAAGGTTTCCTTGCTTGGTACACGCTCACAAACTTGTTTGTTCCCATTTGGTTCCATAAAACTTGCCCATACTATTGAGCTTGCCTAGAAATAGCTCGATGTGGCTCTTTAGCCCTTACTCCCCCTTAACTAACTAAGAGGTGACATGTATCCCAAGAATTCTATGTAGCATTGTACTTTTTATTTTTTGGTGAAACCTTTTACGTATCCCTTAGAATCCTAAATAGGAGGTAAAGATAAGAATTTTGGATAATTTTATGGATATTAGATCTCTTGACTGTTTTTTGCAGGATAGTAAGCTCTCTTGTCTTAGTTTTAATTTTTTTCTCTAACATTCCTCCCTCCCTCTCTCTCTCTCTCTCTCTCTCACTCACTCTCTCTCTCTCTCTCTCTCTCTCTCTCTCTCTCTCTCTCTCTCTCTCTCTCTCACACACACACACACACACACACACACACAATTCTCACAGTTTCTTAAGCATCCACTCACAGAGTAGGCCTGTTACTAAGGTCAATTGCCATACATGGATAGATTGAGATTCAACATCCTCTAAGGTGAGGTGAGCATGGTTCATTGTGAAACCAATTAAAATATGGAATGACACACTAAGAGGGGGGATGAATTGGTGATTTAAAAAAAACTTTTTCAAAATCATTTGTGTTAAACCAAATTCAGAATCTTAAAGCGGAAGAAAAATTACAAAATGAATATAAACCTTTTTTTTATTTTATAGAAAAACCAATAACAAATATTTTGTTAGTTTACTTTTCTATTTTTTCTTTTTAAAATAAAGATCAAAGCAAATCAACCATGATGATTATCGTATTGCAATAACAACCAAACTCAACTAGAATGCTAAAAAATGCAAGAAATTATAATCTTTAAAAAGTAAATATAAAAGATAAAATAATTTAAAATAGATTTTATAGTGGTCCAATTAACTTAACCTACATCCAGTCCCTGATGTACTCCTCTTCAGGTATTGCACTAAATAAATAGTGACTCTACTTTAGCCCCAATAGCTAGCTGAAGAAGCCCTTACACAATCACTTAGATGTCCTCACTACGGTAGAGAGCTAAAATCCCTTTCACCTCCTCGGTGCAGCGAAGAGCTTACATCCCTTTCATCTTCCCAGTGTGATGGAGAGCCAGAATCCCTTTCACCTCTTCATTGTGGTGGAGTACCCAAATCACTTTCACCTTTCCAATGCAGTGAAATAGCCCAACTCACTTTCACCTTTCTGATGAGGCAAAGTAGCCCAAATTACTTTCACCTTTTTAGTGTGGCGAAGTAGCATACAGCCCTTTGACACCAAGGGATTCTTCACAGAGCTTCCCTCAAGATGAACATTAATACATGGAGGAACTCATGTGCAAGTTGGCCAGACAAATCATGTGAAAATCCCTCTCACACTCACTTTAAACCCATAAGGATCTTCTCCTTCTCACATAATCTCATCCTCTCTCTCTCTCTCTCTCTCTCTCTCTCTCTCTCTCTCTCTCTCTCTCTCTCTCTCTCTCTCTCTCTCTCTGCTCAAAGCCCTCTCTTCAATGCTCTCCCATAGAAGACACAACCCTTTGACTGCCAAAAGTACTCTTATAAATTCTTAATTATAGTTTAAATAGTGGGCTTCCAAAAATACTAATTATTCAATATTCAGCCTTTAGTTTATAAAATACGATTAGTTTAATTATACACTATTAGTATTATATGATAAATAGTAATACAGTACAATCAGTTCAATTTCTTTACTGATCATACTGGATGAATGAACAATAGTGTAGTATGATTAGTTCAAATCAAACATCAAATCATATAGGACAAACCAAAGTTCATCTCGAGTATCCATGGGTGATTCATACAGTATGGTCTATGATCAGACTATACAATCTATAATTTATACAAATCCAATTTGATACCTTAATCTCCTAACTTAAATTAGGCAATATTATAAAAGATCATTCAATACGAATAGGTTTGTACAGTATGAATAGTTCAAATTTTAAAATTTCTTATTTAAGTTAGATTTAATGGTAGGGTTTTTGATAATGACTAATAATCTAGAGCAATATGTTCGTCATGTAGTATGATTAGTTAAGATTAAAATTTTTGTTCTCATTTAAATTAAACATTTTTAATTAATTTTTATGTAAACTGATCATAGAGTATGATGTAGATTGTATAATATGATTTAACAAAAAATTAAAATATTTCTTTTTCACTCACCCTATGTATGTGTGCATAGTTGCTAAGCTTATATACACCTTTTATATATTGAATCAAGAAGAATAAAATTATAATTTTTTTAATAATCCTAACCTATACAACTCATTATTGAGCTTTGATTCTCTGACAGTCCTTGTGTATGATGAACCTAAATATTAGTGAAGCAAAGAAAAAAAATGCAGTATATAAAGCAAGAGAAATTAAATAAATATCCAATAATATTTGTAATCATTAAAATACAAGCTCGGGCTCCTAGATTTTAACAAATTACACTACTTACCACAACTTGATGGAAATGGAATAATGGATAATGAAGATGATATAGGATGCCATACGTGGACTCTAAGGGTGAGTATGAAAAACATCACCCCGAGGTTTCTTCTAACTGTAGAAGACTGGACAGCTGATCACTGACTTCCACACTAATCAAAGAGACTTCTCATACACCAATGAGTGATGAGGGGTATAACTTGCCAATTAAGCAAGCTAGGAGGGTCGAGCTTGAATTTGTTAATGCCTTTCAATGGAAAATATCAAAGCTAGACTACCTTCTTTTGAATCAAAGCTAGGTTGTCTTTGGGTGCCACAATTAAAGCACTACATAGGAAGGAATAGACCATGTCAACACTTTTGAGTCAATAGTCTCACTCCTATACATTGATGATACCCTCAAGTGTCTCCTATTATTCATGACCTTTAACGTATTAATAGTTAGGTGGTTCACTCAGCTAGTACGAGTGATCATGATCACCTTATTCTGTAAGTACAAAAGGATATTTAATATAGAGTTCTCTAGTGCCAAGAATTTTTAAAAGTTCTCTCAGGCTCTCCTAAAATTGAGATAGGAGTAGGGAGAGTCTCTAAGGAACTTTGTTGGGAGTTTTCAAAAGAGATATGCTTGAAATGAAGAATTTAGAGCCAACAGTCACCCAAGCTGCATTGACCTAAGGACTTGAAGAGAGCCCATTCCTACATACACATGGGTTATAGAAGCCAAGGATGCTGGCTGAGCTATTAGAGTTGGCCGACAGCCATATAAATGCTGGTGGTTGAGTCCTCCACAACCACTCACCATTATGAACTCTCCCATAAGAGAGAACCATAATGAGGGTGAGAAAGAGAGAATTCATCCCAAGGATAGGAGGGATAAAAGATCCATTCAACTAATAGATTGTCATCTCCATGAACATCTAATGGCACCCATATAACCTAGGCTATTGAAGATTACAGGACCACCAACACCATATAAGAGGATATTAGTGCTACTCACTCGTACCATGAAGAACTCATCCACCATCTTTTGACCTACCCCACTTACACTCTACAAAGAGTGTCTATGGCATAATTAATGGAGGTTATTCATAATAAGGAGTTCTTCAAATGCCCAGCACCTTGAAAGTAAACACACATACCTGAGATACTTCTAGGTATTTCACATTTCATAGGGATCATGACTATAACACCGAGAAGTGTCACCTCCTATAAGTTTTTATGGCATATCTTATCAAGGTAGGGAGGCTAAAGGAGATTATATGCACTGAACCTGGTTAGTGCTTAGAAAAGGCCTTACGAAGAGTAGCTAGAACAAGCCAGTTCCAAATCATTTAGTACACATTATGGGAGAAGTTCCCACCATCCAAGTAGTGATCGAGATGACTCACAACCATTTTCAACAAAATTGATAATCTTATGGGAGGGAACCCACATAATGATGGCATTATCGCCACCACCCTAGTTACTAAGTATCAGATTAGCAACATTCTGATAAACACAATACATTTTGAAAATATAATTAAGTTAGCATTTAAAAAATGAACTTGATTTCCTCCCTACTCACCCCCATTATAGGACCACTGTATGACTTCTTAGGAGACCAAATGAGTAATCGCCCTATGAGTCATATGGGGTTAGAGGGATTACCAATACATGGCTATGGCCAACTTTATCATTGTTGATGCCCCGGCTATAACACCCTAGAATATAATAGAAGGATTGGACTTACCTAAACTTGATATTAATTTCTCTCATCCCTAATGAATAACAATAAGAGCTACTAATAACTCAGTATTCATAGTAATATCACTATTTTTTTCATTTTTCTGAAATATACATTTATAATAATCTAGATAATAAAATTCTGTACCTCAAAAAAATATATATTGGATTACAAAAAAATCATTGTACCTATACTCAAGGTGCTAAGAGGCCTTCTCTAAACTAGATATACTCTACCAGATCCTTTCATGCACCTCAAACACTCAAAAATAATAGAGTGAGCTTAATCAACTCAGTAAACTCCCTCCTATCCCTCCATAAATTCTAATATTCAAATTAAGAATTAAAAATAATTTATGTAAAATAGATAACTTGGAGAAAACAAAAAAACTTTTAAGATTCATAAAATATATGTGAAATAGGAATATACCTGTGTTTTGGGTGTATACCTGGTTCTGAGGCTAACATGTATGCTTTAATAATCACATTACCACTTTTCACAAAAGTTTATTGATATCGTACAGAACGTTTATTCCAGAAGTTTGCTTTCACTTTCCCAAATGAATTCATGCAGAAATTCATAGTTTATTGAATATATCCTAAAACATTTCTTAAATGTAATTTGTTAGAAGATCATTAACATATGAAATGAAATGCTTAACATGAACATGTTTAAATGCTTGCTTATATCTCCACTTCTACTTACGTCTCCCCTTTTGCTTCCTAAACCTGCATGTAGCAAGTGAGACCAGAATCCCTCCCACATCTCCATCAAGAAGATAGGGCCAAAAAGTATTTATAGTGTTGCTTAACCACCCATACCTAGTTTCAGTAAGTGGGACCCAGATTCTCTCCCACATCTACATCAGGAAGATGGGACCAGAAAGTGCTTACAGTGTTGCTTAAAATCCCATACCTGCTTCCAATAATTGTTTGATTGTGCTACACATCTACTTTAGCCATTAGGACTCTCTGATCTATATCTGACACCCATGTTCTCAACACAGACATAGGAAACACATTATGGATGTCGGACATGTCATGCTCCAGGATCTATAATAGATGAATTTTCTTTTCTTTTTTATTCATTAATAATCAATACCCTTTCATTTAACCAATTCAATTAGAAATCCAAAGCTGAATATCTACATTAATAAAAATAAATAATTATGAAAAAACATAATTCACTTTTCTATTAGTTAATATATACATCCCACAATCGGAGTTCAAAATAATATATACAATAGTCATATTGGCTACAAAAGAATACATAAATCAAAGAGCTTAAAAAAACTATAGTAGCATCACTACATACATTGCCTCAAGTTGTAGGCTCCTTACCTGAAATCATTTAAACCACATAATAAGCTAAATAACCTAGCAGGTCACCAAAATTTTATAATTAAATTCAAAGCATAGTAAGACGCAGTATGTGTGTTAGTAGTCAATTAATAATAGTAATAATCATATGACCAAGAGTCAATACAAAAATACTAAAATTGTGTGCAGCAACAATAAAGTCTATAGATAGTAAAATAATGCAATGTGGAAGTTAGTAAAGCAGTACAGTGTGAAAATTAGTAAATCAGTATGGGTATCAAATTAATAAAATAATCATTATAGTAGTACTAATTAATTAACACAAAAATCATATAAATCAGTAAAACAAAAGCCTTGATGAAGACCATCAAAACCTATAATAATAAGGTCAATATATCTCATAATTGGTACTAGTAGATCTGTAACCAATAATAATATCAATGAATCAATCAAAATCAATAATTTAGTAACAACATCATCGTTGATAGTAAAAGTGAAGAAGTATAATAGTAGAAAAAATAAATCTGTACAGTGGTAATAAATTAATATAATAATAGTAAAGTCATACAATAATAGTGAATCAATAATATGTATTTCAGTAATCACACTAAACAAGTAAAGAGTTTTGGTAATATCGTGTTTTTCCAGTCATGGGTTAGTTGTTAGTAACAGTTGGCTAAATAAATAGAGTCATCACTCATTGCCCATTGACATAGTAATAACTCCTTATAACTCCCAATTTTTATATCACTATAACATGAGAATTAGTAGAGGATAACACCAAACACTCATGTTTAAAGGAACATCTATCGACCCACCATCCTGTACAGGTTAGTAATAATCTCCAACCCATGTTAGTGTAAAAAACCTTTACTTATCCTTTACATATATTATTATCATATTAATATAACAGTAATAGTGACTAGATATTATCCAATCATACACCTATTTTTATTCTCAATGCATATACTAATAGTATGTTTAAATATAAACACTCAATTATTTATTTAGCATAAATCATATAAAATACAATAACTTCTATTTTACCTGAAAAAATTTGTAAGTTAACTAGTCAAAATGTCAAGGATAATCAATATAATAACATATAAAAAGTTGTGCAATAAAATTTTAATAAATCATAGGAAAATAAAAAAAAAATTAGTTTTTGGGAAAACTAAATAGTCAAACTCAAAATCTTTGAAAGTAGAAATAGGATTAGAGTAACCTACCTCAATTGGATTAATTTTTATAAAAGAGATTTGGCATTAAAATTTGGCTTTCCTCCCTTTCTCTCTCCTCTTTTCCTTCCCCTCTCTTCCTCCTTCAATAAGCCAGCAATGCAGGTGAGGAAGTGAGGTGAGTTAGTGGAGAAATATTATATAAAAATAATTTTCAGTGTGGAGCATCTCAATGCCACCATATAGTGCCACAACGCTGCATGTTAAATCTAGAATTACTGTAGAATATAGGATTCAACACTATAGTGGCCATTATGGGCACCATTATGCCCCAGACCCCAGCGCCTCGGTGCTCAAAGGTGTAGCGCCACAGTACTATAGTGCAAATAAGAATTCACAGAGATTTTTTAACATATTTCATATTTTTGGGTTATTATAGGACATGTGGTCTAGTAGAAACAATCTATAAGTAAATTTCTTGGTCCATTAAATCACTTCAAATGGCCTATCACATCATGGATTTGACTTGCTATCTTTCCCAAATTAGCTCATACCGTTCATTGGGTTGACTTTTTTTTTTTGAGAAGAAATGCCAAATGCATTAAAGAAAGAGAGGCCTAGTTACAAACTACTCAAACAAAGGCAACCTATTACATTTCTCCTTTAACAAAAGAACAAAAGAAGGAGGAATATTATTCTCACTAATTACATCCCAGAAGAAATCATACTCACAAGCTAAGTTAGCACAATAATTAGCTAACTTATTACAATGTCTATTCACAAAATTAAAAAACACATTATTGAAATTCTTCATGTATAAAAGGTCTTCACTTATTTTCTCTCTCATCCTCTTCATCGGTGTGCTATACAACTTATGAAGAAAGTTGATGACATTTAGATTATCTCCTTCTATAATGATGCCATTAGCATCGAACATCCAACTTTGAATAAAACTTCTCAAAGATTTAAAAGCCAAAAGCTCCATCTGTGCACTATCCCAATGAACATAACCACATCCAAAAGCCATTAAAAACCTGCCTTTGCAATCTCTGACTACTCCCACAACTCCAGCTTTGTCTGATTTGCGAAGAGATCCATTTATATTTATCTTCAACCACTTGGGTGGATGGGGGTGCCAAAAATTAGACAGCCGTGAAGACTGATTAGTACCCCAGTTGCCCAAAATGATCTTTTCTTTATGTAAGGTAGCCATAAAACTTATGACTCTAGAAGCGATAACAACATCACTTTCTTCCCCATCTCAATGCTTCACTCTATTTCTATTAATCCACGAATGGAAAATTAGAACTAAGTACAGCTTTGCCAAGAATAGGTTTCTTACCGAAATCAATTTTAACTTCTTTATACAATCCGAGAAGGAGTTGAAAACTGGAACCGAGAATCCCTAAGAATTTAATAACCACATGACCTGTAATAATTTCAGACATGTAGCTATACAATGATCAATATTCTCCACCTCAAGACAACCTCTTGGATAGAGATTTGTATCAGCAAGCCTTCTATGAAATAGGAAATCTTTGGTTGGAATTGCATTCATACATAGCCTCCAAACAAACAATTCAACTTGGGGATTGAGCTTTAGCTTAAAGAACCAAAGGTCCACTTCTTCCTGCATATTATC
Organism: Dendrobium chrysotoxum; assembly: GCA_019925795.1. NCBI lineage: Eukaryota > Viridiplantae > Streptophyta > Magnoliopsida > Asparagales > Orchidaceae > Dendrobium > Dendrobium chrysotoxum. The sequence goes on from CM034297.1 coordinate 41,339,558, forward strand.
TTCATACCAAGCTGCAAGACATAATGCTGGAATGGATTTGCCCGATAGCTTTGATTTGAGTTCCAATCTATCTTCCTCCAAGCTTTGCAATATCTCAACTTTAGTAATCAAGTTAACAAATTCTTCTCCAAAAAACTAAGATAGCTTAAGAACATCCCAAGCTCTATTCACAATAAGAGAATTTAGAGTTGCAAACTCTTCCTCCCAATTGGTTACAAAGGTCGACCATCTTTCTAAACTTCTATCAAGAATCCATATATCCTTCTGGATATCAACCAATGAACTAGACGCTATACTCCATCTTAGAATTCCCCTAAGAGAATTCCAACCATCCATTACAATCTTCCTTGTGGCTGAAGAACTCTTCACCCAATTATTATTCCACAAGCACCTCCCATATTTAGCCACCAAGTTTTTATTAAGCAAAGAGTTTGGGTTATCCAGAAGATTCCAAGCAAATCTAGCTCTTAGAGGACCCACTCTAGAGATGGCTGAAAATAGACCCAAGCCTCCATAATCTTTTGATTTGCACAAGATCTGCCACGCCACAAAATGAAGACCATGGGAACCATCATGTTTATTCCAAATATAATTCCTGCAAGCCTTGTCAAACTCTTTCAAAATACTCAAGGGAACCAAGGAATGAGAGGAAATAAATAAAGGGATTGAAAGAAATACCGACTTAATCAAGGTAATCCTTCCAGCCATAACGATGAATCTGTTCCCCCAAACATTGAGTTTTTTTGAAGCTTTATCCAAGAGGTATTGAAAATCAGATTTCTTTAATCTTCTTAAGGCCAATTTAACACCCAAATAGTCCATTTCCTCAACCACTTTAATATTTAGCAGCTTAGAAATTTGTTTCTTCTTCCTTCTACCTATACTCTTCCCCATTAAAATAGAAGATTTTAGAAAATTACCCTTTTGACCAGTCCAATTGCAATAATCTTGAATCAACTTCTTCACTACTTTGATGCTCTTTAACTTTGCATTAGATAAAAGTAAGATATCATCTGCATACAAAAGATGTGAAATTCTCTTTGCATTATGCTAAACCTTGATGTTAATATCCAAGCCTTTATCCAAAAAAGAGTTAGATAATAGTTGAGAAGAAAGAATAAATAATAAGGGAGAAAGAGGGCATCCTTGCCGAAATCCACATCTTCCCTTAGTCCACCTTGAATTGCTCCCATTGATCATGATAGAGAACATCGGATCCTTCACACATTCCAACATTAGATCTGAGAACTTAGAAGGAAACCCCAAAACCTTCAGCATTTGTCCCAAGGTAGCCCAACACACGCTATCATAAGCCTGTTCCATATCAATCTTAATAGACAAAAAACCATCTTTAGCTTTAGAGCACCTAATTTTATTGCAAACCTCTTGGTCCAAGAGTAAATGATCCGAAATTGATCTACCTTTCACAAAAGAAACTTGTTCTTTCGATATCACCTTATGAACCACCAAAAGCAATCTATTTAATAAGACTTTAGCTGCAATCTTATAAATAGAGTTGCAAAGGCTTATAGGTCTATATCCTGAAGGAGAAACAGGATCTTTAACCTTGGGGATCAACACAACCAAAGTCTCTTTCCATTCATCACAAAGCTTACTCGAAGAGAGGAATTTATTGATAGCTTTGCAAATATCTTCACCAATAATATTCCAATAAGATTTGAAAAAGGAATACGTTATCCCATCACAACCTGGAGCTTTGTTCTCACCCAAATTCCTGATAACATCTAGAATTTTGGAATAACTAAAATCTGTCTCCAACCTTGTTCTATCATCTTCATCCAACATATTCTAAGGTGCTGACCAATTAAGCAAAGAGCAATCCCTTTCTCTCCATTTTACCTTGAAATAGTCTAAAAAAACCTCTTCAATCTCCTTTGGATTATCCACCATAACCCCATCTACCCCTTTTACACGGTTAATCCAATTGCTACTCCTCCATGCATTAGCAAAGGCATGAAAGTATTTGGAATTAGAATCCCCTTCTTCCAACTGTCTAACTTTAGCTCTTTGTCTCCACCAAGTATTTAACCTAGCAAGGTGGACATTAAGCTCACCCACTTTCTTTCTCAAGTGGTTCAACTTATCTTCATCTAAACCACCTCCCATAGCCTCCTCTTCTTGAAGTAGTAACACCTCTTTCTTTAAGATTTCTTTAAGGGACAGAAAATCCTTCAATTTAGCTTTACTCCAAAAGAACAATTCTTTCAATGTTCTTTTACATTTTTTATTTAAAATTTGCATTTCATCTCCAACATAGAAGTTTCTCCAAAATTTTGAAATAATACCTGAAGAAGCATGAAACGACACCCAGACATCTTCAAACTTTAAGAGACTCTTCATCCTGTCGGTAGAATCAAAATTTTTTAAAATAACAGGGCAATGGTCAGAAGCAACTCTAGCAATGTGCCTCTCAACCGCCACCTGAATCTTCCCTAAAGCAAAAGAATTCAACAAACACCTATCCAATCTTTCCAAGATCCTTCCTCCCCCACTTTTATTATTACACCAAGTAAACATTGGTCCAACCACCCCAATATCATGAAAATCATTCAGATTCATAAAATCCATCATATCTTTTGAGCCTTGAGAAAAGACAAATTTCTTACCACCCCTTTTATCTTCTTGAGCCAAGATACAATTAAAATCTCCTCCAATCACAGAAGGAATTTTTCTATGAGATACCTCGTGAAGGCAGCCCCACAAATCCCTCCTCTTTACTAGCTCCTTACTACCATAAACAGTAGAAATCATCCAGGTCCCTTTGTTGAACACTTCCAAATCACCAATAACACATTGCTCAGAAGCCTTTAACACAGAGAAAGAAGCAAGATCCGATCTCCACATCACCATAATGCCTCTAGACTACCCAGCTGACAGAAAAAGAAAGAAATCCCAATCCATACCAATCATATTATGGAAAACTAACTTGTCCAATTAAGTTAATTTGGTCTCAACCAACCCAACAAAGAACACTTTATAATCTTTTACAAACTCTTTCAAGTAGAGAAAGGCCTCCTTCTTCCTAGCCCATCTATAATTCCAGAAAGAAACAGAATTCATCGATCCACCAAGGGGGAAGAGCCCCCACCTCTTATTTTACCATTCCCATCCAACAACCTGGCCCGAGGAACACTTTTAACCGGCCCCAGCTATCTCAATTCTTTGGCAAGTTTAATTTTAGCTCCTTCATTATTACAACCAACTTTCTTTTTCTCAATCCTTCCATTGCTTCCAATTTCCAATACCATAGAACTTTCCACGATAGTATCATTTTTTCCAACATATTTAATTTCCTTCACAGATTTTTTCCTGGCTACCTCAAGACATATATCCTCCTCCACATTTTCACATAAAGTTTGAAATTTATTGGCCATACTAATAGTAGCAGAGATAGGAGTAGAATTTAATACCTTGGCATCACAAAGCTCTTCCCCCAAAACACCAGACGGGTTGGAATAACCCAACTGTTCTATTGCAGTTTCCATACAGCTTCTTCCAGCCGAAGTTATCTTACCTTCTTCAACCATCATTCTATTGCAAATTTGGTTTCAAGGACTATAATTTTGATGATAGCAAACATCTCTGGTTCTTGTTAACTGTCTAATCTTTCAGGCATGCAGGATCAATTGTAAGTTCAAGCCAGTTCAAGAATGAGTCAGTCTATATTGTAATTCAGGTCCAAGTGTGTCTAATGTACTATTTTCCTTTTCTTGAGTTAATTGTAATGTACTGATCCCCTAGCTAAGTAACCTTGCACACACACACTCAGGGGGAGAGCTTCAGCGAATTAGAGTTTCTGTTCAATTTTTTATTCAGATCATCCTGGACGATATTCACATCATCCTGGACGATCAAGTAAAAATAGAAACCCTAATTAGGATGACCAAGTTAAGTGTGTCTGATTAAAATGATCATCCTGGATGATCCATACATTATACAGGATGATATACTCAAATCAGAAATTCTCAGCCGCCAGATCAAGTTAGGCAAGTTTTAATTTTAGAGATTTGATCTGATCGTCCCAGACGATACGTGTATCATCCTGGATGATCCAGTATAATCATGCCTAAATTAGTCTGGTAATTAAGGAAAGCAATTAATATTTAATTGATACGATCATATCATTCGGGATGATCGTAAGATCGTCCGGGACGATCGTAAGATCATCCGGGACGATCGTAAGATCATCCGGGATGATCATGATCGTCTAGTGTGTTTCAGCTATATGTCCAGAGCGGTGCTCAGGATAATTTTGGCCCTTTTTGAACTAATAGTACAGGCCGATATCCGTATCGTCCTGGACGATCATGTCATTTTTGGATCGTCTAGCACAAGTTCCTCTGGACGACCAGAGAAGTCTTCTGGATGAAATTCTTGGATTTATACTAATTGTCCTGGACGATCGCAGAATCCTACGGGTTGATCTGATCAACTTTTTCTACTCATCGTCCAGAAGAGCCAGATCGTCCAAGCTGAAATAGCTAATTTTGAACTAATCGTACAGGATGATATTTCGATCATCCTGGATGATTCTTGCCGACTAGTTGAGATTTAAGGCACTTTTAGAGCCCTCCTTTAAAAGATATTTTTCTTCCAACAAGAAAAATCTTTTGCCACTTTCCTTTCCAGAGAAACCCTAGAGAGAGAGTTTGGGAGAGAGAGAGAGAGGATCTTGTGAGGGGGAGTTTGTGAGAGATTCACAAAGGTTGCTCCAAGCAAGGATCAGAGTCTTCTTCTCCGCTCATCGTCTCTGGTCTTGTCGGTGTCTCTTGGGAGAATCGTCAGCAAGAAGATCTGGGTTCTTTGCCCGCTTCAGGAGGAAGCAAAAGGAGTTCAGGTTCTCTGCCTACTTTAGGAGGAAGCGAAAGGAGTACGAGGTTCTCTGCCTACTTCAGGAGGAAGAAAAAGGATGTTAGGTTCTCTGCCTCACCGTGTCGGTGGAAAGGAGGTTTGTACAGGCTTCTCTGCCTTGTTATGGGAGCAAAAAGAGAGACACTTTGAGTTAGTGCAATACCCGGAGGGGAGGCTCCGAGGAGTGGACGTAGGTCAAGTTGACCGAACCACTATAAAACTCTGGTGTGTTCTTTCTGATTTCTTTTTGCACTTTAGTTTTCTGTTATTAACTGCTTGGGTGAAATCTTTATTTGATCTTTTCGTTTATGTGTTTTACTTATTTCCGCTGCAAATCATCGAAAAGATTTTTTACTGTTGCTCTCAAAGTTTTAAATAATCAATTCACCCCCCTCTTGGTTAGCCTCGGGACTAGTTCATCAGGGCTTAACATTCCTATCTAACTTTCAAGTGGTATCAGAGCAGGATTCATAAAATCTAGTTTTGAAAAACTTTTAAATTTGATTTATGGCTAACTTTGGCTATCGTAATACTGCTGAAGGTTATTCAATTACACGACCGCCATTATTTGATAACATACCTTTTGATTTTTGGAAAACTCGCATGTCCACTTTTCTTTAATCAATTGATTATCATATGTGGATGCTTGTTAAGGATGGCTACGAGCCGCCATTTAGAATGATTAACAATGTTAAAACTGAACTGCCCTTTACTAATTGGACTTTTGATGATCGTGACTTAGCACAATTGAATGCCAAATGTTTGAACTATTTTTTCTGTGCTTTAAAATTTGAGGATTACATGCGTGTTTCTACATGTACAACTGTCAAAGAGATTTGGGATAGATTGTGCATCACGTATGAGGGTACAACTGAAGTCAAACAGTCTAGGTTAAACATTTTGTTTCATGACTATAAACTTTTTCACATGAAACCTACTTAAATCATTTCTGAAATGTATACGAGGTTCACTCAAATTATCACTTCCTTATATGCCTTAGGAAGAGAACTTACAAACTATGAAAGAGTGAACAAAATTCTTAGATGTTTGCCTTCTTCGTATGATGCTAAGATAACTGGAATCACTGAATCTAAAGATTTGAATACTTACTCTATTGATAGCTTACTTGGATCACTCATTGCTTACGAGCAAGGGGTGAACCAAAGACAGCTTGATGCAGGTGATAAGAAGAAGGAGAAAATAGTGGCACTGAAGGCCAACGATAGTGATACTAGTACTTCTAGGTCTGATAGCGATGACATTGCCTTAATTACTAGGCAATTCAAAAGCTTTCTAAGGAAGAAACATAATAACTTTCAGAAGTGGAACAAGGGTAAGTCCAGCAAGAATTTTAAAGATTCATCTAACACTATTTGTTTTGAATGCAGGAAGCCTGGACACATTAAGGCTGATTGTCCTACACTTAAAGCTCACCCAAGCCAGGAGAAGGGTGATGGGAAACACAAGTTCAGGAAGGACAAGAAGCAGATTCAGAAGGTGTTCTAGGTAGATTTTGCATCCGACTCTTCTGAGACTGAAGCTGAAGAGGAGGAAAGCAATTTGTGTCTGACGGCTGATGATCATCCTGGTCAGTCTGACCAGGAAGAGGTATGTGAGCTTACTTACAATCAATTATTTGAAATATCTGAAAGAATTCATGCATCGTATAGGAAGCTTAAGAAAACTCATACTAGCCTGAAATTAGAACTTCTGAATTTACAAAAAGAGCATGATTTGATAGTTAAAGATCATTCCATACTTGACAGTAATCACATGTCTTTACTTGATGAGTTTGATGAATTGAACAAAAAATATTCTGATTTAGTTACTGAGCATGATTCATTGAAAATCTCGCATGTTGATTTAGGAAGAGCTTTTAAAGAATTAGACAATCTGGCATGTGAAGTGGAGAGTAGCAATGGTGCACTGAAATTTGAAATTGCAAGTCTTAACAAAGAAAATAAATTTCTGAAAGTTAAAATCAGTGCTTTTGAGAAAAATCAAACACCTCCTACTTTCACACAGTTTTATGCACCTCCCCCTTTTGAAAAATCTATTTTAAAATCATCAAAGCATGTTTCATACAAACCTAGGAAGAGGCACTATCACCCACGTAGATTAGTTAACCCTTTTCCTGGGGTTAGATATTTTTCATGTGGCATGCTAGGATACATTTCCCACACCTACACTGTTCACCGTAGTACACATTGGGTGTGGAGGCCCAAACTGCCTATTTCATAGCACAACACACATGCGTTGCATTCTTCTTTTCATAAGAAGGAACCTAAATCTGTTTGGGTTTTTAAATCTGACGTTTGATAATTTTGTAGGTGTGCTCTCACATATGATCTCGTGAGAGCATGTGGTACCTGGACAGTAAATATTCAAGACACATGACTGGAGATGTAAATCAGTTCATTTTGCTGGAGGCAAGGTTACACTTGAAGATAATACCACCAGGAGGGTGGTAGGTTCAGGTATAATTGGTGATTCGAAGAATTTTATGATTGACAATATTTTGCTTGTAGATGGACTAAAACATAACTTGTTGAGCATCAGTCAACTCTGTGACAAAGGATACAACATCAAATTCCTGCCCACTTGCTGCATTTTAAGGTTAAATGACAAAATTATTTTGTAGGGACAAAGGATCAACAATTTCTATAAGCTGGATGTAAGTTGCATTAAAGCTAAAAATTCAATTTGCTTAAAAACTGCTACTGATGAGTCTTGGTTGTGGCATAGGAGATTGTGTCATGCTAGTATGAAAACCCTTAGGAGAGTCACCCAAATGGGCTTAGTTAGAGGTGTGCCCAAGCTTAACTTCACTAAAGACCACCTGTGTGATGCTTGTTAGTTAGGGAAGAAAGTCCAGTCCTCCTTTCACTCTATTAAGGACATTAGCACCTTTAGACCTTTAGAAGTCCTTCACATGGATCTCTTTGGACCCATTAGCACTGCCAACTTAGGGGGAAAAGTCTATGGTTTTGTGATTGTTAATAACTACTCGAGGTTCACTTGGATTAAATTTCTATCACATAAATCTGAGTCATTTGATAAATTTAAGTCATTCTCCACTTAGATTCAGAGGAAGTTAGGTTGTGAGATCTTGACTATTCATAGTGATCATGGTGGAGAGTTTGAAAATGTAAAGTTTGGAAGTTTCTATGAGGAGCAAGCGATTAGTCATAATTTTTCAGCTCCTAGGACCCCTCAGCAGAACGGGGTAGCTGAAAGGAAGAACAGGACCTTAGTGGAAGCCGCTAGAGCCATGCTTGCTGAGTATTCACTTTCAAAATACTTTTGGGCTGAAATGGTGAACACTGCCTGTTATGTGCTGAATAGGGTGAATGTTAGATGCAATCCGAACAAGACACCTTATGAGATTATTAAGGATAGAACTCCAAACCTATCCCACTTCCATCTCTTTGGCTGTAAGATTTTCATTCTAAACAACAGGAAATCATCCTTAGGAAAATTTGACCCCAAATCTGATGAAGGAGTGTTCTTAGGCTATTCTAGTGTGGGGAAATCCTTTAGGGTGTTCAATAAAAGGACTTTGGTGGTGGAAGAGACAACTCATGTGGTGTTGGATGAATCTGATCCTAAGGTGACTAGAGTTGAGGAAGAAGAAGAGATAGAGGAGATTACCCAAGGGGTTGGAAATGCAAATCTGGAGGAAAGGGTAGAACCTCAAACCACATTGCCTAGAGATTGGAGATATTCTTCGAGTCATCCTAAAGAACTGATCTTAAGAGACCCTTCTGAGGGTGTTAGGACTAGGCATGGACTTAGGAAGGAAGTAAACCACTCTACCTTTATCTCAATGACTGAACCCACCAACATCAATTAAGCCCTTTCTGATGAGTTTTGGATCTCAGTTATGCAAGAAGAATTGAATCAATTTGTAAGGAATGATGTTTGGGAGCTAGTAGAAAGACCTAAAAATCAAAGTATAGTGGGAACCAAGTGGGTCTTTAAGAATAAGATGAATGATTCTGGTGTGGTGGTTAGGAATAAGGCAAGATTCGTGGCTAAGGCATATAATTAGATTGAAGGGATTGATTTTGAGGAGACCTTTGCCCCTGTAGCTAGATTGGAAGCCATTAGGGTGCTACTATCCTTTGCCTGCTATAAGGGATTTAAGCTATTTCAAATGGATGTCAAGAGTGCCTTTTTAAATGGGGTAATAAAAAAGGATGTTTTTGTAGAATAATCCCCAGGTTTTGAGAGTTCCCAATATCCAAATCATGTTTACAAATTAAAAAAGGCCTTATATGGATTGAAACAGGCACCCAGAGCTTGGTATGAGCGGCTTAGCACCTTCTTGTTAGAAAGAGAGTTTGTTAAGGGGAGCGTAGACACCACCCTTTTTCTGAGGAGAATAGGGGATGACTTACTCATTGTCCAGATCTATATTGATGATATAATTTTTGGATCTTCTGATAAATATTTATGTGATGAGTTTTCTAAAATAATGAGTAAGGAATTTGAGATGAGTATGATGGGAGAGTTGTCCTACTTTTTGGGGTTTAGCATAATGTAAATGGATGATGGAACCTTTCTCAATCAATCTAAATACACTAAGGATATTTTGAAGAAATATAAAATAGACAAATCCAAGCCAATCAACACTCCCATGAGCTCCTCTGTTCAGTTAGATAAAGATTCAAGTGAAAAATATGTTGATCAGAAGAAGTATAGAGGAATAATTGGATCACTGCTTTACCTGACTGCTAGCCGACCTGATATCATGTTTAGTGTTTATCTTTATGCTAGGTTTCAGGCTGATCCTAAAGAGTCCCATCTGACTACTGTTAAGAGAATTCTTAGATATCTTCTAGGGACCCCAAACCTAGGAATCTGGTACCCTAGGCACAACACCTCCTTTGAGATTATTAGATATTCTGATTCTGACTTTGCAGGGTGTAGGGTGGATAGAAAGAGTACTTCTGGAACTTGTCAATTCATAGGACAGTCTTTAGTCTCCTGGTCTAGTAAAAAATAGAACTTAGTTGTACTTTCCACTGCTGAAGCTGAGTACATTGCCTTAGGAAGTTGTGTGGCCCAAGCTTTTTGGTTGAAGCAACAAGTCTTGGATTTAGGATTACCTGTGGGCACAATTTCTGTTCTGTGTGATAATACTAGTGTCATCTGTATTTCTAAGAATCCAATCCAATATTCTAGAACCAAACACATTTATATAAGGCATCACTTCATTAGGGACCATGTTACAAAAGGGGATATTGAGCTACATCATGTAACAACTGAAAATCAGCTGGCTGACATATTTACTAAACCACTGGCCTTTGACTCATTCAGCATCTTGAGCACCAGATTAGGTGTGATTGACATAAATGCTTGATTCTGATTACTACTGATTTCTGATTTGTCTTTTTTATTCTGTTTCTATTAGTTAGCTATTTGATTTGATTATCTGTTTTTTGTTAATTTTTATTTGTCTGCTGATTTTCATTTTAGTCTTGTTAGTTTGATCTGAGTATTTAATTTGATGTGATTTCCTAGTTGCTTTTTGATTTACTATTTTATTCCTTTCAAAGTTAGATCACTGCTCACTACTGCTGGAAAAAAAATGGATTTCTGACTAAGAGTTTTGCCTTATTTTTATTTGAAAGCTTGTAAGCAGTGATTAATCCCACTGGATCTGTTAAAGGGAAGAAACATTGATGATTGTTTCTCTTCCTCTAACTCCCTTAAAAGGTGTATTGTTTCTTTTGGATAAAAATCTTCTTCAAAATTAAAAAGTTGATTTTTGAAATAGAGATCTGTTTTATCTTCCTACAGTAATCTACCTCATATGATTAGTGTTTTCAAAGTTTTAAGTCATTATTATGATTTTCTGAACTAAGTGATTGCACTTATCATATGATGTATTATTTTTACTTTAGGAATTACTCTTCCTTACTATAGAGAGTAAGCTTTGGTGTCTCTTATGTCTGGAAGGTAATGTTACAACTGAGATCCTTTAACGATTTTGAGAGGGAGAAAGCTTACAAAAGATGTGCAGTGCGCCAAACAAAATGAAAAAGAGGCACAAAATGAGCCCAAAACTGAAAAGATGCGAAATGTCGCCAAACTAAAAGATACACAAAGTGTATCAAAAATCAAAAGATACGCAAAGCGCCAAACTAATTGAAAAAGAGGCATAAAATGAGCCCAACTAAGCTTTCTTCCCTTTCAAATCGTTAAATGTCTTAGAAAAATCCGTGCGCAACTTAATATTTTCAAAAGCTTGAGTGTGAAAATCCTGATTTCTGATTTATTACTTTGTAATACTATTATATCAGATATTTTTTCTGGAACGAGGCTTGAAAGTATCTTTTTTTGAATCTAATTTCTTTTCTTCTGAATTGGATTTTTGTTTTGAAAGGGATTTGCATCTATAAGGTGTCCGAGGTGGGAGTTACAAAAGTCAATTTTTAAACTTTTTCTGGATTTCAGCGCTGTCAATCGTATTCTTATTGGCTTTTGAATTGAAAATTAGGGGAAATTCTTTTTACTAAAGCTGATCAAAAAAAGGGGGGGAGTAGTAAGTTTTGTGGTTTTGGAATTATACGAGTTTTACTATTTTTATATGTTATATTTCCCTTTTTGAGATGTCAAAAGGGGGAGTAGTAAGTCTTGCATTTTGGATTAGTTCAGTGATTTTATATTATTCACTCGTTGTTAAATTCCTAAATTTCAAATTATTACCAAATGTTTTCCATCATCAAAATGGGGGAGATTGTTGCAAATTTAGTTTCAAGGACTATAATTTTGATGATAGCAAACATCTCTAGTTCTTGTTGACTATCTAATCTTTCAGGCACGCAGGATCAATTATAAGTTTAAGCTAGTTCAAGAATGAGTCAGTCTGTATTATAATTCAGGTCCAAGTATGTCTAATGTATTATTTTCCTTTTCTTGAATCAATTGTAATGTAACTGATCCCCTAGCTAAGTAACCTTGCACACACACACTCTGGGGGAGAGCTTGAGTGAATTAGAGTTTCTGTTCAATTTTTTGTTCAGATCATCCTGGACGATATTCACATCATCCTGGACGATCAAGTAAAAATAGAAACCCTAATTAGGGCGACCAAGTTAAGTGTGTCTGATTAAGCAGATTTTCCTAGACGATCTATATATCGTACGGGACGATATACTCAAATCAGAAATTCTCAGCCGCCAGATCAAGTTAGGCAAGTTTTAATTTTAGAGATATGATCTGATCGTCCCGGACGATACGTGTATCATCCTGGACGATACAGTACAATCATGCCTAAATTAGTTTGGTAATTAAGGAAAGCAATTAATATTTAATTGATACGATCATATCATCCGGGACTATCGCAAGATCGTCCGGGACGATCATGATCATCTAGTGTGTTTCAGCTGTATGTCCAAAGCGGTGCTCAGGATGATTTTGGCCCTTTTTGAACTAATCGTACAGGCCGATATCCGTATCGTCCTAGACGATCAAGTCATTTTTGGATCATCCAGCACAAGTTCCTCTGGACGACCAGAGCAGTCTTCTGGATGAAATTCCTGGATTTACACTAATCATCCCGGACGATTGCAGAATCGTACGGGTCGATCTGATCAACTTTTTCTACTGATCGTCCAGAAGAGCCAGATCGTCCAGGCTGAAATAGCTCATTTTGAACTAATTGTACAGGATGATATTTCAATCATCCTGAATGATTCTTGCCGACCAGTTGAGATTTAGGGCACTTTTAGAGCCCTCCTTTAAAAGATATTTTTCTTCCAACAAGAAAAATCTTTTGCCACTTTCCTTTCCAAAGAAACCCTAGAGAGAGAGAGAGTTTGGGAGAGAGAGAGAGGATCTTGTGAGGGGGAGTTTATGAGGGATTCACAAAGGTTACTCCAAGCAAGGATCAGAGTCGTCTTCTCCGCTCTTCATATCTTGTCTTGTCGGTGTCTCTTGGGAGAATCATCGATAAGAAGATCCGGGTTCTCTGCCTGCTTCAGGAGGAAGCAAAAGGAGTTCAAGTTCTTTGCCTACTTCAGGAGGAAGCGAAAGGAGTCCGAGGTTCTCTGCTTGCTTCAGGAGGAAGCAAAAGGAGGTTAGGATCTCTGCCTCACCGTGTCGGTAGAAAGGAGGTTTTGTATAGGCTTCTTCTCCTTGCTGTGGGAGCAAAAGGAGAGACACTTTGAGTTAGTGCAATACCCGAAGGGGAGGCTCCGGGGAGTGGACGTAGGTCAAGTTGACCGAACCACTATAAAAATCTGGTGTGTTCTTTCTGATTACTTTCTGCACTTTAGTTTTCTATTATTAATTGCTTGGGTGAAATCTGTATTTGATCTTTTCATTTGTGTGTTTTACTTATTTCCGTTGCAAATCATCGAAATTTTTTTTTACTGTTGCTCTCGAATTTTTAAATAACCAATTCACCCCCCCCCCCTCTTGGTTAGCCTTGGGACTAGTTCATCAGGGCTTAACATCCCTATCGAACTTTCACATTCTATCTTCCATGATCTCATCTCCTCCCTTGTTACCAGACATCTCCTTACCTTTATTCAACAAATTGACTGGAACTTCAGCTAGAATAACTGGAGCAGCTTGTTTGCTCTGTACCGGCCTCATAATATTCACCTCTTTGTTAACTCTCTTGTTCCTTCTGTGATTAACATGGATCCAAGGGACATAAGATTCCTTAACACCTAACTCTTGTCCTAACTCAGTTTGATCACTTACAACTTGATTGCTTAAAGCATTCACATTGTTCTTTATCACCACATTCTCCTTTTCACAACTACTTCTATCTTGGCCTAACATACCACATTCATAACAAAAAGATGAAATCCACTCATATTCAACTTTCTGAAAAAACCTTTCAGCCATCCCTTCCACCCAAACACCCAAGGGAAGAGGTTCGTCTAGTTCAACACAAACACAAACTCTCGCAAACTCCCTCCTACCCCAATGAAACATGTTCCCATCCAACATCAATGGAACACCCACTATAGAAGCAATCAAAGCCATATTGTTTTCATCCTAACATTGTAAAGGCAAGTGTGGCATTCTGATCCAAATGGGAGAAGTCAATCCTTTCATAGAGCTAGGAGAAAAATCAGTCGACCACCTTTCCCTTCCCACAATGTGACTATTAACAAACCATGGGCCACCTGACAGAACTCCTTCCATCACATCCATTGTCTTGAATGAGCACAAATTCCATCCCTTTCCTAAGGTTGTAAAGTGAAATTGACCAAAAAGAGCCCATTGTCATCTCAACTCCCAAGCAATTAGATGAGAAGGTAATTCTCTACCAAACACCTTTGTAACCAATGAAAATTCAAGCCTTTTAGCATTCAATACTTCAATAGATTCAATTAATTTCACAGCTTTACTGTCCTCAGTTAAAACCACATTCTCCCTATTGAAATTTAACTTGATATATAGATTTTTCTTCCAAGGATTGGCCACCTTGCTAGCTTCAACATTGTTCTTGGACAAATTCACAATCACAGGATCAGCATTACAAACACTACTCACATCGGCTTTCTCTAAAGGAACTAAAGGCATCTTCATGAAATTATGACTACTTTTGTTAACCGAACTCAAGGTATTCGCATTTATCTTACTGTCAAGGACATGGATTGCATTTGAATTCCCGAATCTATTAACAAAAATATTCTTACCAGACGACAAGGCCTCAGGGTCCAAAGTTTTTGCCGGAGAAAAGCTAGAAGATTTCAACAAACGTGGAGTCTTGCAATCATCATTCAAAGAAATCTCTTTTCCCTTACCTTCAACATCATAAACCTTCTCCATATGAGAACCACTAATTTCCGAAATGACTAATTCACCTTTAGACCTTCTTCTGCGAACATCCTCAGCTTCACGATCAACACCATTAACTCCAGCAACCAGATGTCCTTGGATTGTCTTATTCCACATTTCCATTCCACCAATAGAAGGATCATTCACAGTCGAAGACATTGATGGCCGGTGGCCATCCGCCGCCATGTCCTAACACCCAGCCGAAAAAAATGAGGGAAATCGGAAACGATGGAATTTGAAAATTGCCTCCTTTCTCAAAACATTGGGTTGACTTTTAGATATACAAAAATTCCTACTTGAAATTCTACAAATTTATGCTTAGGGTCAAAATATTTCCTTTTTCTATCCTGAATTGCTTCAAATCTTTTCATAATTAATCTAATCTACTAGTAGCACTGCCTACCAACTCAAAACCAATCTACCTTCTTTCTATGACCATGACCTAAAAAAATAGTGTTATGTACTTTCTACCATATAAAGCTTCATAAGGGGCCACAACAACACTTGATATATGAACTCAATCATGGATACATGATCTTCCTAGCTCCCGCTAAAATCCAAAACACAAAGTCTCAATATATCTTCCATAACCTGAATGACCCTTTCAGACTGCCCATTCATCTAGGGATGAAAAATTATACTAAAATTTAACTTCATCCCAGACCTTTCTGAATCTATAGCTTTGAGGTGAATCTGCCATCCTGATCAAAAATAAAAATTTTAAGGATTCCATGCTGTTGGATAATTTTCTTCACATATAATTGGGCCAACTTATCAATAGAATCAGTCTGCCTCATTGGAAAAAAAAGAGCAGACTTTGTCAATTTATCTATAACCACCCATACTTCATCATGTTCTTGCCTAGACCTAAGAGCCCATAGCAAAATCCATAGTGATCTCTTCCCTTTTCCATTCAGGAATAGGCAATGGTTGTAATAGTCCACTAGTCTTTAAAGCTCAACTTTGACCATCTGACATGCTTCACACTTACTTATAAACTTTGCTACATCTCATTTCAATCTAGGAAGTATAATGCCATCAGTTTGATTATCTACTGAATAGGCAATGGTTGTAATAGTCCACTAGGTCCCAATAATTTCCTACTCAAAGCATCGGTAATCATATTTGCTCTGCCTGACTAATAAAGAATATCTAGATTATAGTCCTTGATTATCTCAAACCACCTTCTTTGACTTAGATTCAACTCTTTCTAAGTGAAGATATACTTCACACTTTGTTAGTTAGTATAGATCTCACATCTAACACTATACAAATAATGCCATCACATTTTTAATGCAAAGGCAATCACCGTTATCTCCAAATTATGGGTTGAGTAGTTTTTCTCGTGAAGTTTCAACTACTTGGATGCATAAGCTACCACCTTCCTAATCTACTGTAACACATAACCCAGATCATTCAAAGAAGCATCACTGTATACCTAAAATCCTTCAGTAGATGATAGAATCATCAACATAAGGGCTAACACCAAACAATCCTTCAACTTCTAAAAACTCTCTTCTCATTCTAGTGTCCAATTAAATGGCAAGGTCTTCTAAGTCAACCTTGTCAAAGGGATAGCAATCTATGAAAATCCTCTGACAAAGTTCCTATAATATCCTACCATGCCCAAAAAATTATGAAACTTAATAAAAATGATGGCCTTAATCTCAAATGAACTACATGCTCCTCCTCACATTTTGAATGCACCAAAATATTATCAATAAACACAACAATGTACAGGTCTAAGTACTCCTTGAATACTTGATGCATTAGATCCATGAATATTGATGGAGCATTAGTCACACTAAATGGCATCACTAGAAATTCATATTGCCTATATATGGTATTGAAAGCTATCTTCACTACATCTTTAGCCTTCACCTTCAACTGATGATAACTAGACCTCTTATCAATCTTGGAAAATAATGCTACACCCCTTAATTCATTAAATATATTATCTATCCTAGGTAGTGGATATTTATTTTTCACTGTTACTTTTTTTAATTCCTGATAATTAATACACATGTGTACAGACCCATTCTTCTTCCTTACAAATAACAGATGAGCTCCCTAAGGTGATCCACTCAATCTAATGAAACCTCTACCTAATAATTCCTGTAATAACACTTTTAACTCCTACAATTCTCTCAGTTTCATGCTAAATGAAACTTTTTCTATCAGATTTTTGCTCGGGACCACTTTAATTACTAAATTCCACCTCTCTCTCTGGAGGTAGCCAAATAACTATTTAGGGAAGGGAAATCTTTCACTACAGGAACATCTCATAGTTCTTTTATAGATTTATTTAAGTGCTTCATAGAGGCTAGAAGCACAGAATCCCCTTTTTTCTAGGCATTATCTACTTGCAACATATAAATTATAGATGAAAAAACACTTCTAGTACCCAAAAAATTAAATACTTTCTTATCTACGCACAAAGTTACTCTTTTCTTATGATAATCGATCTTAGCCTGATTCCTGCTCAACCAATCCATGCCTACTATTACATTGAACTCCCAAAAGGGCTACAAAATTAGTGTTGATGCCTACCTCCTACCCAAAATCTCAAGCTTACATACACAGACCCTACTGGTAACCATCAAATTCCCCATCGACAACATGACAGATAAAGCAAGTTATAATGTAATAGATGTTAAACCCAAAAGATCTAGAAGGCACTTATATATGAAATAATAACTGACACTAGAATAAAAAATAATATTATAAGGTCGCTTTGAAACATAAAACATACATGTCACTATATCTAGTGCCTCCCTCACCTCTTGTTGGGTCAGACTATAAACTCTAGGCTAAATCGGAGCCGCACTAACAACTAGGATGGAATCCCATTGAGCTCCTACTAATCCACCAGATAATCATCCCTCAAATTTACCTCTAGTATGGATCGATGAGGGCTCACCGATTGCTCTAAAAGGGGATGGTTACTGCCTCTAGCCCTGACTATCCCCATCTTTAGGTTTACCTTCTAGTACTCTCTGTAGACACTGCATCACATTATAACTAATTTAACCACACCTGAAATACTAACCAGTGTTGAATAAATAGTGTCCTATATGCCTCCTCCTATAAAAATTACAAATGGGTGCACTACTAACATATATAGGCCATCTAGCACTCCCAAACACCATCGGTCCTCCCCTCCTAGGGTCATTAGTCTCCACCCTAGACTTCTTCCACTGAATTCACTCATGGAAGGCTCTCCTCCAAAACTTTCCTGCTAGCATACCATTACTATTAAATGGACTTCAGATTATTTTCTACTAACCTAACTCTCTCCATGTGCTCAGAAAAGTCTCTGATATGAAATGGCACTAGGGGATGCCTCAAACTATCTCTTAGATCTCATAGGAACCAATAACATTTCTCTTCATGGGTACTAACAAATTTCAAATCATACTTAGCAAGAGTTATAAACTCTACCTCATTTTATATTACTAACTTTCTCCCTTATACTAATTTAAAAAATGACCCGTATATTTGTTTCTTAGCAAATGTTAGTATAAATCATCTCTTAAAAGTCTTCGTAAACTCCTCCCAACTAATTTTTGCATTTGAGCTGACCTAAAACTTCTCTTCCTACTGGCCTATCCACCAGTGCTCTACCTCACCTTCTAATAGAAACACAACTAACAAAACCCTTCTTCCCTCCAAGAACTTCAAACTATCTAATGACTTTTGTACTATCATCAACCAATCCTTAGTGGCCTAAGGCTTAATGGTACCCTAGAAATAAGGTGGCTTTAATATCATAAATAACTACATATGCTTATTAATTTAATCCCCCTTTACTCTAGCAATTCTCCCCTGAGCCGCACTTATAAATTGAGCCACTAATCCAGTAAACTACATCATTGAGTTAGAGGTTATTGACCCCACTATACTCTAAAATGTTATAACTTGACTGGAACTATATCCATAAGCTGCTTCCTACTCTTGTAGGTTCATTATGCAACAACACTTTAATCTAAATAAAATAAGGGAGTTTAATTATATAGTGTAAGTAACAAACAATGGCATATACTATACTCCAAAATCCATTCCAAAAAAAATACAAGTTAATTCCTATAACTTTGATTAAAATATGTAGTTCTTCCAAACTATTTCTCTAATACCACCTATAATGCCCTAGAATCAAACATAAGGATTGGACTTACCTAAACTTATAATTAATTTCTCTCATCTATAATGAATAACAACCAGAGCTACTAACAACTTAATATTCATAATAATATCAACATTTTTTTTTCATTTTCCCAAAATACACATTTATAATAAGCTAAATTATAAAAGTCTACACCTCAATGAAATAAATACTAGATTACAAAAAAAACATTATACCTTATACTCAAGGTTCTAAGAGTCCTTCTCTAAACCAAATCTACTCTATCATAGCCTTTCCTTTACCTAAAATATTTGAAAATAATAGAGTGAGCTTAATCAGCTCAGTAGACTCCCTCCTACCCCTCCCCAAACACTAATATTCAGATTAAGAGTTAAAAAACAATTTAAGTAAATTAGTTAATTGAGGGAAAATATAAAATCTTCTAAGATTCATAAATACACGTGGGATAAGAATATACCAGCATTCATGGTGTATATATTGTCCTGAGGCTAACATGTATACTTTTCTAACCATATAACCACTTTTCACATAAATTTCTTGGTGATATATACAATGGTTATTCTAGAAGTTTACTTTCACTTTCACTTTCCTGATAAAATTCATATAAAAATTTAGAGTTTGCTATACATATCCCAAAATATTTCTTAAATGTAATCTATTATAAGAATATTAACATATGAATTGTCATGCTTAGCATGCACATGTCCTGATGCCTGCTTATATCTCCACTTCCACATATGTCTTTCATTTTTTTCTCCCACACCTGCATGTAGCAAGTGAGGCCAAAATCCCTCTCACATCTGTATAAGGCAGATGAGGCCAAAAAGCACTTATAATAGTGCTTAACCTCCCACACCTACTTCTAGCAAGTGGGACCATAATCCCTCCCACATCTATATCATGTAGATGGGGCCCGAAGAGTATATTTAGGGTCCTTGTAACATAGCTTAGAGTGCACTTTTCACTACTTAAGAACATAGCATCTCCCAATTCCATAAAATGTAAAGTATAAATGCAGTATAATAGTAACTAATGCATTATACAAGAAGTGCATAAATTGCCAGAAACAGCCACATTTGCTTACAAAATAGACAACTCATTAGACATTCTACTTTTAAAATTCTAACTTCAAAAGAACATTCACATAGACATTTTAAGCCTTTCATATAACTATCATTTTTACCTAAAAAGTTTCCATCTGAAAATATACAAAAAAATTTATGCAAGAAAAATCAACCATGTAAAATTCACTTTCATATAGTCAAAATGTGCAAAAAAATAGTAAATAATAATATATAAATAGTTATGTAGTGGAAATTTTATAAAACTTGAGAAAAACACATTTTTTCCCTAACTTGTTCTAGATTTTTTGGAATTAAAATAGGAGATAGGTGTTTAAGAGTCCGCTTGGAGATCTATGATTTCCCTAACTAGCCCGTCGAATGAAACCCAGACTTTGGCTTCTAAATTCCATCCCTCTCTTTATCTTTCTTCTTTTCATTTTTCCTTCTCTTATATTCTTTGAAAAGCCTGGTGGTGTTAAGGGAATGGTAATGGTTTTATATATTTTAATATTACTTTTTTACTATTTTGACTTAGCACTATAATGCCCGAGTACCGCATAACTATAGTGCTCTATATAATCTTCTAGATTCTCTCAGAATATGCTCTCCTAAGGCTCGATGTCGCAGCAGTGCTTTCAATGCCACAACCCTAATTGAAACCTAGTTATTTCTTCATTTTGCAGAGAGCACTTAAGCCGGGTTTACACCAACCATGGTGTCGTGGAGCCCATAGAAAAAATCTAAACTTTGAATTTTAACTATTCAAACCCCAAACCATAGTTATTTTCTATCCCATTCAGCATTCTAAGAGCCGTAATCACTACTTAACTCATATTTAGTTACTAGTTATAGAAAATTACCTAGATTTTATGATGAATGTTACATCGATGTCATATAATGCCATCCTTAGAAAGCCTTTACTGAATAGATTCACAATGTCCACCTACCACATTATTGTTAAACTCAAAATTGAGGGGATAAAAATCATAGTGAGAGATAACCTTACTCAGTCACACACCTGCTACCTATATGTAGTAGGGAATGTGGGGGCCTCCCAAGAATAGGTGCTTCAGTTGTATGTAGAGTGAGGTCAAGGGTTGGAGACCATAGAGGCTATGAAGAAGGTACCCAATGTAGATAGTAACTCTAATAGAACTTTAAGAAGTTCCTCCTTTAGTGAGGAGCATAGAGGTGTATTTATCCATGCCCTCAAAGGAAACCTAGAATTCTCTTCTTGGATGGCAGTAAAGATGCCAGGTATATATGAGGTAGTCACTTGCTATAGGCTAAATGTCAAAAGAGATGTTAGGTCAATAAAGAAAAATAAAATCAAGAAGCTAGTTGTTATACTCACTGAGCCCATTAGGGAAGAGGTGCAAAAATTAGTTAATGCTAACTTTATCAGGGAGGATCAATACCTGGACTAGATCTCTAATATAATAATGGTGCAAAAGGTAACAAGAAAGTGGTGGATGTATGTGGACTTCACTAACCTTAATTTAGCTTGCCCAAAGGATGGAAACCAACCACTAATGATAAATGTTTTGGAAGACTAGGAAGTGGGATACTAAATTATAGGCTTCCTAGATGCCTTCTCGTGCTTTCATTAAACAAAGATGCATCCAAGTGACTATGAGATAACCTCCTTCACCATTATAAAAGAGATTGTACTACTAAAAACTCATGCCCTTTGGCATGAAGAATGCATGGTCAACCTATTAAAGAATGATGGATGGCGTCTTCAATGGATAGAAAGAGAGGAACATTAAAGTGTATGTTAATGACCTACTGATAAAGAGCAAGTCACCCAACCAATATATTGAGGTGTTGAAGGAGACTTTTTTCACTCTCAAAAGGTTCAACATGAGATTAAACCCACTAAAGTGTACTTTTTAGTGAAGGTTTAGGAAAATTCCTTTGCTTCCTCCTTATAACTGAAGGTATCAAGGTGAACCCAGACAAAGTAAATGTAATAACCTAACATTTATAAATAAATTAAATTCCAAAAAATTTGGTGAGTGGCGTTGTGATGTTGGGATGAGTGATTACATGGAGTTAACCATTCAAGTTTTGGGGAAATAAATGAGCACATCGGCACTGGGGTTTTGGGCATAGTGGCATTGGTTGATAGGGGCTACAATGGTTTGGCTATGCAACTAAGAAATGGTTTGCTTAATGAACATAATATATGCACCCAAATAACGCAAGTCTACATGTTAATCAAGTAATAAAGTGTTATAAGAGTGTCAAATCCATAATAAATTGAGTGTATCATAATTTCCACTGGTATTGTCTACTCAAACTACAAGATTTATCCTACACAAGAAAATAAGACTTGATTATATCATTATTGAGAAAACCAGATAATACTGAAGATAATTGGAATTTAAAATGCTTTGGAGTATTGATAGTGAATTAATATATGTTTTCCCAATGAGTCTCATCTACAATATTTATGAATAAAGGCATATGCATCATTAGATCTTTATCGAGCTTGTAAAGATGTAAAGAAAGGTTTATGGCCTCTCTAAAGTTATTTTATCTCCATAGAATCAATACTATTCATCCTATACCTAGGCATGAAAGCATTTCATGACAATTCTCTTAATTGTTCCAATATTCCACCATCAAGGTAATGTACCACACTAAATGTTAATTTCATACATGGCCATTGCATAAAGTAAATGAAGCATAAGAGAAATTGAGAACAATCCTTCACATTTACGTATAAGAGTCTACACTATATTTACATTAATTATTCACATCATTAGCCCAAAATAATTAAGTTAGTCAGCCATAGAGATTAATTGGAGCAAAACACTTTTCATTACATTATTCAGAAAAGATTACAAATAGTAAAAATGAAGAAAATATCACCTAGAATGAAGAATCCTAAATAGATCCTACAGATGGACTCTATATAGGGTGAATCCCCCCTTACACCTCTTCTCTCCACTCTCTTTTTCTCTTTTAAGTATTGCTTTGCTCACTAAAAGGATGACCAACCACTCCTCAAAAATTTACTTTACTCACTCTAAACTTTAACTGGACTCTCTACCGACTCTCTTTGGACTCCCCTCCCCAAAATAGAACAAAAAAACTATTTATAATTATTATAAAAATGACTCAACCACCGTGGTGCTTGATAGAATGGTGCTGTGGAGTTACATTAGTACAGTAGGTCCTTGGCACTACATAATTAGCTCCGCTAATGCACTGCGCTGACCAGTGCAAGTGTTGGCTGATCCGACATAGCATTTTATTGTCTCTAGCGTGACACTTCATTTTCCTCAACTTCTCACCCACGGTGCTTAGGTTAGCGCTATGGCATTGAATTAATTCCAAAATTGATAGAGCTTGAAGGGTTATTATGTTCTCTTAAGGCATTGTGGTGTTGAGTGGCACTGCAGAACTGATGAATGTTCAGCTGGGGTGGTGAATTAATTTGTGATTTTCAAGAGCATCAAGAGTTGCAATACCCGATCCTAGCACTGTGGCACTGAGTACATCATGGTGTTGAAATTTATGGCATTGTGGCGCTAGTTCCAACTAAGTAAATTTTCTTCCTTTCCTAATATATTCTTGCACAACATGAACTAAAGCACAAATTTTCAATGGGAATTAAAATAATAAAAATATTATATTATTTTACTTAACAAATTCCCCCAAACTTAACCTATTGCATGTCCTCATGCAATGTGTTTGCATCTTTGATTCATTCATTATTCCACATAAAAATTTACAAATTAAAAATAATTAAAATGTAAGATAACACTCACTGCTAAGATATGATTTGTAATAATCAAAGTGTGGCAATTTTAAATTTAAACAATCATGAATAGGCATCTTAAGAAACCATTTTTGTTAATATCCAAATTGAACTCATCTACTACAAATATAATTGTAATGAAGATTACTAGTTTAGATTGAATAATTTATCCTTTAAGAATTGTTTATACATTAGTTAATTCTAAAATTCACTTACAAACCTCCATAAGTACTAGATGAATTATACTTTTCCTATTTGATTTAAATATTAAGATCCTTTAGGAGCTTAGCTTTATCATATACCAATTTTTTATGTTAGAGTACTCATTTTTTTCTTTTTGCTCTTTCTCTTTTAATTTTCTCATTTTTATTTCTTTCTTTTAACTTTTACGAGTACTAAAGTAATGATTTTGAATATATTATTGCTTCATTCCGACAAATGATCCTATATTAGATAATGTAAGAATTTTTATAAGCTCACTAATTTCATATTTGTGTTTATATTGAATCAAATACATTAATCTAAGTATTTCATTTTTCTAAACTTTTTATTCAATCTTGTAATGAATAGTCAGTTGTTTTTTTGTTATAGCATTTAAGTTCAATATGAAGTATTAAATTAGATGATTTTCTTAGTTTCTTATTATGATTGTCAATTTAAGGAATTACTATTCCATATTCATTCAATTTAATATCTATAGTTTTATATTATTCTTAATTTTATGTAATTTTTAATTATAATTTTTATATGGGTCCTATGAATAACAAAGGGCAATAATAAGAGGAACATACAAAAGTTAAGCAAAGTAGGAATTTCACGTTAATCGAAACATTTGATAAATCATATAAACACTAATAACAAACATAAAGTAATAAAGTGCACTTGCATTAAAATAAAATAAAGTACTAAAGATAAAGCTAATAAAATACACAACATGTATTAAAATTGGGTTGCCTCCCATCAGTGCTAATTTTTTAGCCTTCAGCTAGACTAAGCCAAAATTTTCTCTCGAGGATAAAACAACTCTACTATACTTCTAAAATGATCTATGTCCCCTCCTAAATAAGGTTTTAACCTTTGGCCATTAACTATAAAAATATGGGAAGACTTTTTGTCCAAAAGCCAACACTTTATCAATAATGAATGGTCTAGACCACCTTGACATAAGTTTCCCTAAAATAATTTTAATCTAGAATTGAATAGCAATACTTCTTATCTAGGGGTGAATTCAATCTTAAGAAGCTTATGATCATGCCATCTTTTTTTTTTTTTTGTTCTTTATAGATCCTAGCATTCTCATAAGCTTCACTTCTAAACTCCTCCAACATATTCATCTGAATTAACCTCTTTTTTTTTTTATTTACTTTTTAAAAATTTAAATTTAGTTCTTTGACCACCTAAAATGCTTTGTCTTCTTGTTTTAAAGGAATGTGACAATATTTTTCAAATACTAAATGATAGGGAGACATTCTAATATGTTTTTTAAAAGCATTTCTATAGGCCCATATTGCATCATCCAATCTTATAGTCCATCCTTCCAATTAGAACTCATAATTTTCTCTAAAATTCTTTTTATCTCCCATTACTTTTTTTAGCTTGGCCACTAACTTTCGGATGATAAGTAGTTGCAACCCTATGCTATATACCATACTTAGTAATTACTATTTCCACTCTTTTATTATGGAAATAACTTCCCCAACCATTGATTAAAACTCTAGGCATTTCAAATCTAAAATAAATATTTTTCTTTAAAAAATTAAGTACCATGGGCATCAGTTTTAGTGGTTACCACTCCTTCAATCCATTTACAGACATAATCAACACCAATCAAAATGTATTGGCATCCATGGGATTGCATAAATGGACCCATTAAATCAAGTCCCCAAACATCAAACAATTCAACTTCCAAAACAAAATTTAAGGGCATTTCATTTTTTTAGTGATATTGCCCACTCTTTGATAGAGATCATACTTTTTAATAAAATCATTAACATATTTAAGTAGATTAGGCCAAAGGAATCTTAATTAAATAATTTTAGAAGCATTTCTAAATCCTCTAAAATGCCCTTCATAATGTGAGTCATGATATTCTCTAATTATAGGTTTTATTTCATCCTCAGGGACACATCTCCTAATGATTTGATCATTAATTTTTTTAAATAAGTATGGCTCATCCAAAAAGAAATATTTGGCATCATGTAGAAACTTATGTTTTTGAGTATATTTTAAGGCAAAAGGAATCACAACACTAGCAATAAAATTCACAATATCAACATAGCAAGGAAATCTACTCATATGCAAAGCAAATAATTGTTCATCAGAGAAAAACACATTAATATTTTTTTCATAAGATGCATGTTCTTCAATTATATGTCTTGAACGATGATCAGCAACTTTATTCTCAAAACCTTTTTTGTCTAAAAATTTTAAATCAAATTCTTGCAATAAAAGTATCCACCAATCTAGGTTTGGTATCCTTTTTTATTATAAGAAATTTGATTGTAGAATGATCTATATAAACTAGAACCATGGTGTCAATCAAATAAGATCAAATTTTATCAATGGCAAAGATAATAGCTAGTAGTTGTTTTTTTTTTCATTAGTGGTATAATTGCATTGTGCAACATTTAAATTTCTACTAGTATAATAAATAACATGAAATTTTTTTATCTTTCTGTTGGCCAAGAACAACACCTATAGCATAATCACTTGCATCACATACTAATTTAAAATGCAAATACTAATATGGTGTAATAATAATAAGTGTAAATACCATTTTAAAATTTTAAAGGCATCATGACATGTAAAATTAAACACAAATAGAGCATACTTTTCCAATAAATGACACAATGGGTTGGAAACTTTGGAAAATTCATTGAAAAACCTCCTATAAAATCTAACATGTCCTAGAAAACTCCTAATGCCTTTAACTAAGTAGGTGGTGGCAAATCTTATATCACATGGACCTTAGCCTTATCCACTTCTAGCCCCATCTTGGAAATCTTATGTCATAGCATAATCCCTTCAGTCACCATGAATAGAAACTTTTCCCAATTCAATATTAGGTTTATTTTCTCACAGCATTTTAGTATAGTGGTCAAATGATCAAGATAAGAAGCAAAAGTGGTGCCAAAAAAGAAAAGTTATCCATAAAAATTTTAATACCCCGCTCTATTAATTCTAAAAAAATAGACATCATGCATTGCTAGAAAGTTGTAGGAGAATCACATATACCAAAGGACATCCTTCTAAAGGAGAATGTCCCATAAGGACTGGTGAAGGTGGTTTTATCCTAGTTCTTAAGTGCTATAGGAATCTGGTGGTACCCTGAAGATCCATCTAAAATATTAAAAAGAGTGTCCAGCTAGTATATCTAACATTTGATCAAGGAATGGAATGGAAAAATGATCTTTCCTAATGGCTTTGGTTAGCTTGTTATAGCCTATACATATTCTTCAACCAGTGATAGTCCTACTAGAAATAATTTTATTATATTCGTTAGACACTACAATCAAACCACCCTTCTTAGGAATATAATGAATAGGACTCACCCAAGCACTATAAAAAATGGGGTAAACAATTCCAACATCTAACCATTTAAATGCCTCTTTTTTAGCTGCTTCTTTCATGAATGGGTTCAATCATCTTTAAGGGTCAGCTTTTGGTAAGAAATTTTCCTCCATCAAAATCCTATGCATATAAAATGAGGGACAAATTCCTTTAATTTTAGTAATTATCCAATGAAAAGCTTTCTTATAATCACCTAAAATCCTAATCAACTTGTATTTTTGATCTTTTTTCCAAACCAGCAGAAATAATGGCATGCAAATTAAATTGCTACCCAAAAAGGTATACTTAAGATGGTTAGGAAGGGCTTTAAGCTCTAAAGCTGATGCTTCCTCTATAGAAGGTATTAAAGCTCTACCCAAAGATGAGGTATCCAAATTTTCATATCTCCTCCTAAACACCCCATAAGTATCTCCAAAATATTGAACAGAATCTTCAAAATTTTGATAATTTTCCTCTAAAGATTCTTCCAAAGTCTTTCCTACTAATAGATCTTTCTTAAATTCTCAACAGCAGTTTCTTCCAAATCAACCCTAAAATAATCTGCATTCTTAAAATTTCTTAGACTTTAACACATAGATAGTCACCTCTTAATCTTGTATCCTCATGGTCAATTCCCACTTATGAGCATCTATCATGGCCTTACCTATTCCTAAGAAAGGTCTCCCTAAGATAATGGGTTTCTCCTTGTCCTCCTCTATATCTAAGATAATAAAATTGATAAGGAAGAGGAACATATGATAAGAACATCCTCTACGACCCATTTAGGATAAGTAAATGATATATCAGCAAGCTAAAGGATGACATTGGTGGGTTGGACCTCTCCAAAATCTAATCTCATAAAAATGTATAAAGGCATAAGATTGATGTTGGATCCTAAATCACACAATGCTTTCTCATAGAATTTATCTCCTATAGTCATAGGAATGGTAAAACTACTAGGATCCTTCAACTTTGTAAGGAGTTTCTTTTCAATGATAGCACTACATTCCTCAATTAATACTACAGATTCAAACTCCCCAAGTTTCCTTTTCTTATTAAGGATGTCTTTCATGAACTTAGAATAAGTGGATATTTTCTCTAAGTCTTCTAATAAGGGTATATTAATGGTTAATGTTTTAAAAATATCTAAGAACCTAAAGATTTATTTACCTAAATTCTTCTTAAACAACCTTTAGGAAAAAGGTGTGGTGGTCTCTCTATAACCTTCCTAATAGGTATTTCATTTTCTTTTGGTTCAGGTTGAATCTTAGATGGTTTAGATACTAAAGGCTCTTCTACCCACTTTCCTTTTGAGGTTGATCTCTTATAAGGGTCTTCCAAATCCTTCCCACTTATTAGATTAATAGTATATAATGCAATGCTCTTCCAAGTTCTTATCCCTAAGATTAGAATGTTTGTCATGGGATTTATTATTAATCAAACTAGCAAGTTACCCTATTTATTTTCTATATTTCTAAGGTGTGCTTTTTGGCTCTATGATTAGTCTCCCATTTAAAGCACTAAATCCTCTAAAGGTGTCTACCTATCTTTTTATTGGTTATTTTGGCTAAAGCCTACGGTATAGGAAGGTATTGGGTTCACTAAAGGTTATTGAGGGTTACTCCAAGGTACGATAGGGTTAGATTGGTTTGCATTCCACTAAACTCCACCATTATTATTATCCCAACTAAAATTTAGGTGGTTCCTCCAACAAGGATTATATATATTCAAATAGGGGTTGTTATTCACATTCACATTCACATTCCCAATCCCTTGAATACTAGACTCACTAGTAGAATTCAAGTCAATCTCTTCCATATGTATAGGTGATCCTGAACTAACTCCAAAGTTATCTAACTTCTTAGGCATGGTTGCTACCTGAGCAGTCAAAATGGATAAAGCATCTAACTCATAGACACTTGTTATTCTTTTAGGATTTACCCTATTAGAAGGCCATTGAAAATTATTTATCGCCATATCCCCACTACAGGAAAAATAGCTATTACTGGCGGACAAAATCCGCTGGTAAAGTGTAAAATGAGACGAAAATAATGCGTTTCCGACGGAAATTCATCCGACGGCCCCAACCAAGGCATAAGCCTCATCAAAAGGCTTTGGCATTAAAGATCCTCCACCTATCACATTTATTTTAGACCTAAGAGATCCTACAAGCCTATTATAAAAAGTCTGAATCACCAACCGATCAGGCAAAGCATGATGAGGGCACTTTCTAAGCATATCCTTAAATATTTCCCAACTTTCATATTATCTCTCCATCAAATTGGGAAAAAGAAGTACTATCATTTCTAAGCATAATAATTTTGGTTGGTGGGAAATATTTTTCTAGGAACTTATATGCCAACTCATTCCAATTAGTTATGGAGCTTAGGAGAAAAAGAATTCAACCATAATTTATCTTTATCCCTTAGAGAAAATAGAAACAAACGAAGTCTACTAGCATCATCACTGACTCTATTATACTTGAATGTTATACAAATTTCTAAGAAGCTTGCTAAATATAGGTTGAGATCCTCAACATATGTTACCCCAAACTGAGAGCTTTGAACCATTTGGATAACGGCAGGTTTGAGCTCAAAACTATTGGCTTGTATAGTAGGTCATTTGATACTCTGATGAATTCCACAACTAAGGGATTTTCATAATCCCTAAAAGGTCTAATTTGATCCTAATTTTAATTTTGTTCAGCAATACCTAATACTAAAATCTTTTTTTTTTATTTTTTTGGATTTTTTAAGGGTCCTTTCTATTTCTAAATCATATAATATGATGCATATAATAATAATAATGAACTAAAAATGATATGAAAATAAATAAATTAAAATTAATAATTATAATAATAAATGATAATAACTATACACCTAAAGAAAATGATAATAATAATGAAAAAATACATTAACTAATAAGATAGGATTAATTATGCAAGTTTTTTTGACAATATAGAAACAAATATAAAAGCACACATTAATTCTCTGGCAATAGTTCCAAAAAAATGATGGGGCTATAATGGTTTAGTTATGCAACTAAGAAATGATTTGCTTAATGAATGTGTTATAAGCTGCCAAACAACGCAAGTGTACATGCCAATCAAGTAATAAAGTGTTATGAAAAAGTGTTGAACCCATGAGGAATTAAGTGGATCATAATTGGCCTTAGTACTATCTACTCAAACTATAGATTTATCCTACGTAATAAAATAAAAATATTCTATCACTAATGATAAAAGCAGATAATAATGAAGATAACAGGAATTAGAGAAGCTTTGGACAAATGATAGTAGTTAATGTATGTTCCCAAATCAGACTC
This sequence comes from Dendrobium chrysotoxum, assembly GCA_019925795.1. Taxonomy (NCBI): domain Eukaryota; kingdom Viridiplantae; phylum Streptophyta; class Magnoliopsida; order Asparagales; family Orchidaceae; genus Dendrobium; species Dendrobium chrysotoxum. Next base: position 41,370,087 of record CM034297.1, read on the forward strand.
ATCTATAACAGTTATGAATTAGAGCATATGCATCCTAAGATTTCTATCGAGCTTATAAAGATATAAAAAAAGGTTATGGCCTCTCTAAAGTTATTTTATCTCTATAAAATCTAGAAGACTATTCATCCTATACCTAGGCATTAAAGTATTCCATCTCAATTCTCCTAATTATTCCAATATTCCTCCATTGAGATAATGTATTATACTAAATGTTAATTTTATTCATGGTGCATAAAGTAAATGAAGCATGAGAAAAATTGAGAAAAACCATTCACATTTACATATAATAGTCTACATTAGGTTTACATTGATTATACATATCATTAGCCCAAAAAAATTAAGTTAGCTAGCCATAGAGATTAATTTGAGCAAAACACTTTATTACTTGATCCTGAAAAGATTATAAATAGTAAAGATGAAGAAAATGTCACCCATAATAAAAAATCCCAAACAGATCCTATTGATGGACTATTTGAAATGAATCCACCCTTACACCTTCACTCTCCACTCTCTTTTCCTCACCTAAGTGTTGCATTGCTCACTAAAAGGATGACCATCCAATCCTATAAACTTTACTTCACTCACTATGAACTCTAACTAGACTCTCTTTGGACACCCCTATCCAAAATAAAAGAAAAAACTATTTATATTTATTACAAAAAATGACTCGAGCACCACGACACTTGATATAGTACGCCGTGGTGTTGATAGTTGTGGAAATAATTGGAGAGAGGAAATACTAAACTATTGATCTTGGTGGCAAATCATCAACAACAGAATTCACAAACACAGTTTCTGACAACCTTTGATTATCTTTTCTTATTTATTCACAATTATGGTAACTTTATAGATCATTTATTTTGAATGAGTTGTGCTAATTGTCCATTATGAGCCTCCCAAATCCAATGCAAGAATAAGCTCATGGAGTGCATATTTATTCTATTCTACTTTATGATTCCAAGGCTAGCACTTGTAACATTGGTGTGTTATGTTGCAAATCTAGACTCAAGTACTGTGATTTTGATGATATCAACCATTATTGATTCCTTACTACTATCTCTTGTTAATTGGCTTATTGGATATCTATTTTTTTTCCTGCTCATTAATATTTCTGGTCCACAACTCACTTGCAACCTCGATCAGCTCAAGACTGGGTAGACTAGGATTAAAGTCTTTATTTTCAGTCTTTCTATACTTTTTATCTTTCTTGAGTCAATCATGTATTCTGATGGATCCTAAAGCTAAGTAACCTTGCACACACACACTCAAGGGAGTGAGTTAGTGAGTCAAAGTTTTTTTTTTATTTTTGAACTAATCGTACTGTACGATTTATATCATACTGGATGATCAATTAACAAGAAAACCATAATTAGGGTACCCTTTTTTAATTAAAATTGATTAAACTAATCTAAATGATCCTTATCGTATAGGACGATCAATTATAATCATGATATTCAGCCACCAATCATAATTTAGATAATATTTTAATATTCATATTTATGTCTAATCATACCGTTCGATATGCATTATACTGTACGATATATGTCTGCCTTGATCCTGTGTAGGCTCCAGGAAGACTTTCTGTAGCACTAGGTATGTGGTTCTCTACCATCTTCAGGATGGAGAAGAAGGATTTGTGGTTCTCTGTCATCACCTGGAGGGTGTAAAAGATTCATGGTTCACTGCCGTCACTGAGAGGGTGTAAAAGCTTTTGGTTCTCCGCCACACCGAAAAGGTGAAAGTGATTTTATAAGGGCTTCTCCACCTTGATGAGGGAGCAAAAGTAGAGACACTACTTTTAGTGCAATACTTAGAATAGAGGGTTCTGGGGAGTGGACGTAGGTTAGGTTGGACCGAACCACTATAAACTCTGGTGTGTTCATTCTTATTATTTTCTACACTTTCATTTTTCTGAGGTTTACTGTGTGGTTGAAAACTCTGATTTGTTTTGTTATTGTGAAATTAATCAACTTCCGCATCAAGGGATAAAATTGATATTTTCATATAGTTTAAAATGGATGTAAAAAGGGGTTCTTAGAGGCTTAATAACCCTCACAAACTATCATGTTATGCACCATATTTATTTTTAGTGATGACATCTTGACCTGGAGAAATATAGGTCAACATAAAGGTTTTTTTGTACTTTCGGTTCCCTCATGTTGTGTAAATTGATGTCTTTGATGGCTTGTAATGTTTTAGTTTTGATTCCACCCATATTTATTGTTATATATATATAAACATTTTTTAGGATATAAAAAAATTTTAGGGATCTAATCATATCATGTGTGAGTCCAAATTAGGGGTGTAAGTCAATTAAACTAACTTATTAGTTGATTTGGGCTCGTTTAAAAAGTATTAATATAAAATGCATTTAAAATATGTTGTATTCATAATTTTTAAGTACAAAATTGTTAAAATGTTTAAAAATTATATCTCACTTTTTTATATTAAGTTATTTTTTATTATTTTTCTCTTAATTTCTCATTTTTTTACCTATTTTATTAAAATAATTTATTGGATCATAATTATTTTTGTTTCTTTCATAATAAACAAATCAGTTCAAACACGTATAATAAAGTTTGAGCTCAAACTCGAAATTGATTAATTAATTAAGCTCAAACTCAAAATTGATTAATTAATTAATTAAGCTCAAACTCGAAATTGATTAATTAATTAAGCTCAAACTGAAAATCGATTAAGTGACTTAAGCTCCGCTCAACTGATTTGCACTAGTCCCAATTATAATAAAATGTTGAAGCTCATGTTATCTAGAATTGACAAGTAATTATGTAATCTTCCAAGGTATGATTACACATAAATATATAATATAAAAAAAATCTAAAACACAGAATTATTTTAAATTTGAGGAAAAATCATATCTAAATCTAAATGAGGAGAAGAAACATATTTAGTATATTAAATGTTGTAATTATAAATGTACGTTTTCTTTATAATAACTAATTGTACTGATAAATTTAATAATATTATAAATCCTAATTGTGAATTGTTTTATTCTTATTAATCATCTTCAACAGTTAGATATCTCGGGTCTATTGTTGAAGGTGATGGTGAAATAGATGAGAATATTATAATTAAAATTCAAGTTGGATGGTTGAAGTGGAGGAATGCATCGGGCCTATTATGCGATCAAAAAGTACCCCTCATACTTATGGAAAAAAAAATTATAAGATGGTGGTGAGTCTTGCAATGCTTTATGGCGTAGAATGTCGGCTATGAAAAGAGAAGCCCAAAATTAAGTTAGGTGTTGCAGAGATGAGGATGCTCAAATGGTTGAGTGACTTCACTATAGATAAAATGTGAAACAAGTATCTACGTGAAAAGGTTGGAGTAGCTCCAGTGACAGATAAGATTAGAGAGATATAAAACGTCAGCTTTCTGTTTACCCCATTAGGAGAGTGGATGTATTAGATTTTGGCCTATGTTAAGAAAAGTAGATGTAGATCTAAAAAGGTTTGGTTGGAAAATATTAGAAATGTTATTTCTCTATTTAATTTAAATGAGAATTTGACTCATAAAGTGACACAATGAAGAAAAATGATTCATGTAGTTGACCCCATGTAATGAGATAAAAATTTGGTATTTTTGTTGGAAGACTTTGTGATAAATTATTTGTTATATTATAACGTTATTGTCTCTTAGTTTCATTTAGTTCAAAAATGATTTTCTTACTTTACCTATTGAATGCTAGTAGTTATTCATAGATTTATGTTTAAAAAAAGATTTTTTTTTAGAGATTAATTTATAATTGAACTTTAATCAAACTTAAATAACTACATGCAGGATGTTAATACTAAAGTATTAAAATGTTTTTTAAAAATTTGATAATAGTTCACTCAGTATTGTTTTTTATATTTTATGAATATTTTAATCTATATGCATCTAACTATTTATTAATATTTTTATTATTCAATATCAATTTTAAAAAATTGACCGCCAGCACGAATAATAATGATAATAATAACATCAATATCAATTTTAAAAGATAAATTTTAATTTTATGCATCTATTATTTATTTAATATTTATTATCAAATATTGTTAATAAAAAATAAAACTAACGTTTTAATCTACTCCTCTAATTAATTTTTTTTGTAATTTTCATCATATTTATATTTTTAGAAATACAAATATTTTTTTTATGTATAGAATTAAGAAAATTAGTATAATAATTTAGAATTAATTATTAAAAAATTAATTAAACTGTCATTAAATGGATTTTTTATTTAGCCTTTAGTGAGTTATTTGTTAAAAAATAAACAAATAAATTTATGAACATAAATGAACAAAGCGATTCAATACTTATAATTATTTATTCATGCACATAACAAATATTTAATTCAAATTTACCCAATAATTTAAATAAATCTTATTTATTCATGAATATATTGATTCACATCTTATTCACGAAAAAAGATTACCAACACACAGACATCTTAAACCTTGCTCGCACAGCAATTATTTATGAAGTTTTCAAATTAAATGGATTGCATCATCCAGTTTTAAGGAATAATTTCATAATTTTATGAAAAGCACTATGCTTTTCATAAAATTGATGTTGAACACCCAATCCCCAATCCAATTTGAATGGACAGAATAGGTAGAATAATAATTGGAGGAAAAAAAAATACAAAATCCCAAAAGTATATCATGATTTGCAGCTAGCTCAAGGTCGACCTGATTGGGCATCAGTATACTGCTAACAGCACTAAGCATTAAGAAGAAAGTTCAGATTCCCATAACACTCCAAAAAACTACAAAGACAAAATCTTTTTTTTTTTTTTTCCATTATGTTTTGAAATGTTTAGTAAGAAGGTTTTATTTTTCTGCAGTATTCACCTGCCTAGTTAAGTAAGCTTCATATATCTCCACCACAAGTCTGGGATCCCTCTCCAAAAGCTCCTTGAATTCTTCGCGTTCAGTTAATATGGATATGTTTTCTATGATTGAAGATAAAGCAGCTTCAACCAATTGCTTAGCATGGTGTTGATGAGCAAAGGCGTAGCTTGCAATGGCATTCTCATTGTTCACTTTGGAAGTCATGAATTTTTCACAAAAAGACTTGAGATGTTTAACTTGGTATTTCTCAGCAAGAATCAGAAGATCACACGCCATCTGCTCATCAAGGAGTACTTCTGCAGTGTACAAATACTTGACGAAAGAGCGAAGAACTTCATATGAGACGTCATAAATTTTAATCATGCCACTCTTGTTCTCTTCCATCTCGGTCTCCAGCATGGCTTTGAAAACAGGGGACCTGCTTATCTGAGTGGGGATTATGTAATTGGTTAATAGAACATATAACTCAGTATGATGAACTGAACTGTATGAGAAAAAAAAAGCTGCTGTAAAGTTCATTGAAACCCGCCTAGTAACATCAATAATATTAACAAAAAAGACATTAGGTGATATAAACATATGTTTTAGATGATTCCGGGTATATATTATTAGAGAAGATGGCTAAAATAATTGGAATTAAGAAAACTGGTTAAAATGAAAATGAGACTGTCTTTCAAAATTTCCTAATCATTTATGTTAAATAGCTATCTCATGTAATTCCTCAAAGCTATCTATTAAAAGCATTTACACCAGTAACTATAGTTTTTACTCCCTTCTCCCTCAAAAAAACATATTTCTTCTAGGAAAATTCAAATACTTAGGGCTTAAAATACATAAATTTTAGAAATACAAATGGGCTGTTTGTTTTGTTGTATTAGGATGTAGGGAGAAAAAATAAAATGCACTATTTTAATTTTGCTAGTGCTTAGTTTTGAAGTAAAGAAAATGCATAGTATTTGTATAAGACATTATAAAATCAAACAGTTCATTTTGGACATTTAGAATTAAAATTTGCCCGAATCAGGCGAATTCCAAATATACTGACCCTAGTTGACCTCGCTATCCCCATCTTCCCATTCAGCACTATCATCCTGTCTTTAACTCTGACATCATTGTCTTTGACCTTGTCATTGTCCCCAACCTTGTAATCCCCAACCCCTGCATTATCCCTACATGACCCCAACTCTACCAACCTCGAAGCATGCAGCCAACGCCATCCCCAACAATGATCCTAATGCCGACCCTATCCTCTACCCTAAGCCAGCATGCCATCCCCAATGGATGTGCCACCATCTGCACTGTCACCAGGCCGTCATCTCTATCGTGCCCTATATAGAGTAATTTATTTCATTTTCAAACAATCAAACACAAAAAAATTAATTTCGTTAATTTATTTTACAACAAACCAAATACCCTTAAGATATCAAAATATAATGCATTTAATTTACACTGCATTTTAAATATATATGTATCTTAAATACTTACAATCAAACATCCCTAAAGCAAAATAAAAAGAAGTAATGTATTTTGATTTTCAGAAGTTATTTAAATGGATAAAGAGTAGATAAAATGAAACAATTTTTTTTAATTATTATGCATTTAAAATGCAAAGTAAAACATTTCTCTTCTCTTCTCTTCTCTTCTCTTCGATAAGGTTGTTGTATATGCTTTTGCTAGAAAAACATCACCTATGATGATGGTTTTCCACATCCCCTCACCAACGAAAGCAATAATCATCTTCTGAATTGTAGCCCACACCATCTATCAATAAACTCCTTCCTAAATGTAGATCACAAAGCACCACATCCATAGTCATGAATTTACATAACCACCCCCTACCATGGACTGGTAGTCACATTCATCAGTGACACAAATCGAGAGGTTTGATGTTGATAGATCAAGTAACCTATTAGTGGCAGCGACAAATTCTTCCTAATAGTTATCGCACTTGGTTTTAGGCGGTGCCCAAAGGAAGACCTTAGGGCCAAAGCATTACAAGGCAATAATTGTCGTGAGAGTATTGGAAGTGAAGGCGTAGAGAGAATCAAAAAAGAACATAGCTTTAACAAACTGGCTAGTGGTATTTTCGTAGTTGGCCACATTAAGATGAAGTATATTTGGCAGTTGATGTGGAATGGGACTATAAATCTAACATTAATGATATTTCTTAGCATAGTCAATGCAATAGCATGCCATTATTTATCAATAATAATCAAGTTGCTTAATTTTAATTTTCATTTTAGGACTTGCTAGGTGAGCTCCACGTAATCATTCATGTATATCGCTCTTGACCTTACAGGTTTCCTCTTTTCTAAGATTAAAAGCCACATCTAATCAAATGAATGGCGATGCAAAATTTTGTTTACAAATGACACTTCCAACCAAGGAGTTCCCAACACAAGGGGATCTCATGAAAGATTAAACTAGCTGAAAAAGCAAAATTATCAAGAAATTTTACTTTGAATTGGTATGGGTCATTTATAATCAAAGCCATCAAGGGGCTCGGATCGTACAAGTTACAAGATTGTGAAGGACTAGAGCTACCCAAAAGCTGAAACGCTTGTGATATAACAACACATTATGCTTAATAATCTTTATAATTCTTGATTTGCAATTGGAGATCATGGAGAGTAATTCTAAAAGGCCGAAGTCCCATAAGGCGCTCATGATGATGAAGAAACTATCAAGATTATCTCTCAAGACCGAAGTCCTATGAAGGACTCATGACGGTGAAGAAACTACCTAGATTATCTCTCATGACTAAAATTTCTATTATGCTAACTTGGATCCTATTCGGCAACATGCATACAGCGACCCTCTAGTACCCCTTTGATTAGTTATAATTTTTTTAAACACACTTCAATGCATGATGGTTCCTTTGTGATTTATTACAAATTATTAGATGGTTCCAACTACCCCTAATATATTATAACATATATACATAAATGGAATCATGTCACCAGTTTTCATCTCATTGTTGCATGAATAAACAGAATTGTCTAAGAGGCTATTTGATTGCCTGAAAAAGAAATGTAGTGTAAAAGGAATACTTTGGAGTTGTTTCGGTGATTGTAAAAGAAATGCATGAGATTACTTTCTTTATTTAGTTTTAAATAAAATGAATGCAATATAAAGTACAAAGAGGGTGGTTGTAGGTAGCGGACATTGACGGCGATGGTGGCTGGTGGTGATCGGCGGTGTTAGACGATGGCGGTCAGTGATGGTGATGGCTGGTAGTGGGCGGTGGCAATGGTGGTGGCATGTGGTGATCGGTGATGGGCAGTGATGGTGGCGACTGGTGGTGGTCACTGGCAACAATTGGCTGCAGTCATTGGCAATTGGTGGTTGGCGGCTGTCGGCAGTGGCGATGATGGCGAACGATGGCGTGGTGGTCGGTTGTGGCCAACGGTGGTGGCCGGTTGTGGCCGGTTGTGGCCGGCGGTTGTGGTTGTCGAAGGTGGTAGGTGTGGCAGAGGGGGGGTTGGCAGCTGCCAGCAATGGTGGGCGGTGGTCGACGGTGATATGAGGTGGTGGCTAGTGGGGGCGATGGGCGACGGACGGCTGGTGGGGGAGGTGGGCGGTGGCAATTGCAATGAATTTTCGCCTAAATCTGAGAAATTCCAAATACACCAAAAATGAACTAGATGGTGAATTCCAAATGTATCAAAAATTCATACTTCAAGTCAAGCACCAAAAAACCACTGCATTTGGAATACTTTATGCTTCTTTTACTTCAAACTATTGTTTAAAATTGCGCAATATGAGGCTCGCCTTGAGGCCCGCCTCAACGTAATTCCAGAAGAAAACACCTCGACGCTTACGTGTCAAGCTTTTTTTATGAGGCTTACGCCTCATCTTAGATGAGGCCCGCCTTAAGGGACACCTCGCCTCGCTGGCATAAGGTGTATGCCTCACTTTATTTATGCAATTTTTTATTTAAAACTTACATAAATTCTATAAAAAAGCCCAAAAAAAAATCATGCCTTGCACCCCCAAGCCTTAGCAACTTCCTCTCAATTGTCTTGACCTCTAGCCCATCATCTTCACTGTCGTAGCTGCCACAGGGGATCACTAGAAAGCCGCACCCCACCACTATCTCCTCTTAAAATTTTAAAGTATTATTTTTATGTTGATGACAAATATTTATGAAAGATGAAGATGACTATGATAAATGAAGAAATAAATTGAGAGGTATTGGACCCTACAGGATGAGGTGGGGAAGAGACCAATTTGTTATGATAGTGACTCAAATAAAAACCCTCTTAGTAATGATAGTACAGACGATTTCTGAGTTGTTGCCAATTATTTCAGCTTTCTTTAAGAATTAAATATAAATGAGTAGACAACTGAGAAAGAAAATAAGTAGAGCTAAACTTGATGTTATATAATATTTTTATGCAATTCATATATTTTATGCTGTTTTGTTCCTATAATATTTGGATTTCAATTCTATTTTACAGAATTATTCATGTAACATTTTACATCTTATACAATTTTTTATTTCATATGTATGAAAATTTGTTACTTCATAGTTCAATAAAAGCTAATATGTCATCATTTAACATATTATTTGGATATTATATAAAAATCACTTTTAACTTTTATTTTGACTTTATGCAATTTTTAGATTTTGAGGCTTATGCTTCAAAACGCTTTGAGGCTTACACCTCGCTCGCCTTACAAATGAAAAACGCCTCAATAACCAAACAGCCCCTAAGGAAAAAACTAAATCATGGAAGTTCACTGAAACCTGTTTGATATTATCAACAGTATTAACAAAAAGTCATCGACTAATATCTACATAGACTTAATAGATCTATCATGTAATTCTTTTAACCTGCCTATTAAAAGTTTCTAAACCAGTAACTTGAATTTTTACACCTCCCATTTAAAAATATATTTCTTCTCATACAATTCATCACATACTTAGGTGGCTGTTTGGTTAGATGTATTTAAAATACATGCGGCTTAGAAATACACCGGGATCGTTTGTTTTGGTGAATTAGGGTGTAGAGGAAATGAAACACATTGAAATTTTTCTGATGTTTGGTTTGAAATAAAGAAAATTCAAAAATATTTATATAAGACATTTTTAATTCCCAAAATGTTCATGTTTGACATCACAATCACCGAGCCCAATCCCGAATGATGCATCATCCCCAGATGACCCCGACCTCATCGTCCCTACATGACCCAATATTTTGTGTTTGTTAACCCAACCTCACCATCGCTTAAGCCCCACAGCTTGAGCCATCCCTAACCATGATTGTGACCTCAAACTTGTGCCACCATGCCATCCCTACTAGATGTGCCACTATCTGCATCGTCATTAGAACGCAATCCCTTTCATACCCTATGTAGAGTAATGTATTTAATTTTCAACCAACCAAGCACAAAAAATTGATTTCATAGATATAATTTATAACAAAATAAATAGTGAGAATGGGTTCTTGAGCAAACAATGTCAATTGCAATGATACATTCAAAATTCAATCGATTTGGTTGAATTTGGAATACACAAAATGAGGCTTTTCCAGGTATTCTAAATTCCCTGAAATAATATTTTTCAAACATTTTACTTCATACAATATATCTAAAAAGTCAAAACCCATATATTCCCTTTATTTTAACCCTTTACGCTTGCAACCAAATTGCACTTACAAGAGGCGGCCTTGCATGACATAATTGGGTGCCATTTGTTCGAAGCTTTGTTGACCTACTTTGGGCTATTGTTGCACCAAAAGCTTTAAAAATCCAACCAAATATTGAACTAGAAAAAGATCTTCAAGGTACAAAGGTTCAACAAGGGTTGAATTAAATGACATAATAAATATTAAAACTATTTTAATATAACTTAAATGATGTAATAATAATATTCTATAATTTTCTAACCTTTTATTAGTTCAATGATCACCCAAGTGAAATTTTTTTTTTTAAATCATTCATTTCTTCTCTCCTGACATCCTTCCAATTCCTATTTTTAAGTGTCTCAAATAAGATTTGTGATATTGTAATGAAATTTGAGTTTATATTTGTAAGGGAACCGTAATAGGTAGGAGAAAAGCTTTGAAAAGATATGCACTAGAAAATGGAATATAAAGGAGAACGTATAGTGATGGGTTGATCATTATTATCTATTAATAATTATAAACCTTGAACTTGCTAAAATTTTTTATTGGGCTTATTACCTCTAGTATAGACTTGAAGGGGTATAATATATGAATTTATTTGGAGTTTGTGTTATTTGAATGTTAAAGTGAAAGATAGGTTTTATCAAACATATCTTCCAAATCAAAGTTTTCTTCCTGAAAATAAGTTTGATTGAAAGAACTTTGCTTCTAATTAAAAGTAATATCTTTTAAAGTAAAAATATTTTTTTGTGGTAAAAAGATAACACTAATACTATTTTTAAGTGGATGCCCAATAAAAATCCATTCAAAGGCTCTAGGATCAAGTTTATCTCAGTATTATTTGTAGATGTGAACATAGGCAATGCAACCAAATAATTTTTGTGAAATTTTTAGAGGAAGTTTTATAGTTATAGTCTATAGTGATTTTATGAATATATAGATGATTTTAGGAAAAATGATCAAAATAGTTCATTGACTCTTTATGGAAGATCAAAATAGTCCTCAACTATATTAAATAAACATTTTGATCCCTTAACTCTTTAAAGAAGAATCAAAATAGTCCCACCATAAGATTATTTTGATTCTTCTTTAAAGATTTGAGGGATCAAAATTATCCTTAAATATAGTTGAGGACCATTTTGGTCCTCATAAAGAGTCAAGGGACACTTTTGGCCGTTTTCTCTAGAAGATTTACTACAAGATGAGAAGCATGTAGTATATTCTTGAGGGTAAATGTGAAAGAAATTGAAATATTTTCCTGACCTACAATAAATATTAAAGAACCATTGGCCTCATTTATTTTTCTACTGTTGGGGGGTATATAAGTTTGAAAAAAATTGGCATGGTTAATCATGTAGTCAATGGCTCCTAAATTTAGAATCAGAGTATGAGAGAAATTATTTAAAGGACTAAAAATATAAGTTAGAAGTTATACCATTTTAAGCTAGAGAGCAGGATTTGTATGATTGTTCTAGAGAGTTGATAAAGTTTCTGAGTTTGACAATTTCTTCTGCATAAAGCCCTTTTGATTCCACAAGAAAGGCCTAACTTTTTTGTTGACCTTTATTTCCGCCATAACATGAAGACTTTCACTGGAGTTTTTAGCATTTTTAAGGTCTCCTTTGTTCTTCTAACAGTTGCAACAAAGATTGCCTTTATAAGAAGGCTTTTGCTCTTCTTAAAGGAAGAGACAATAGAAGATTCAAAAACAGGAGCATCGAGTATTGCAGTCTTTTCTTCTTTAGCTAATATGAGTGAGGAAACCTCATTTAGTTAAGGAAGGTTTTCTTTGCTTAAAATTTAGACATAAACTTAATTGAAGTCATCATTGAGTTCTGCAATGAACTCAAACACCCTTTCTCTTTTTACAAATTTCTTGACAATTACGATATCATTGCATCATGTCATATGTTGATGGTCCAGTTCAAGCTGATAAACCTTCATTACATAAAAATATTCAATAACAGGAAAGTTAATTTGCTTGGCTATTAAGATCTTAGTTTTAATCTCGTAGATGAAGGTAACATCCTTCACTTTTGAGTACATTTGATAAAATCACAAACTTCTTTTGCGGCAAATAGGAACATAAATGACCCATTGATTTTAGGCTCCATAACATTCCACAATCATGTTATAAGCATGGAATCAACTTCATCTCAAAATACAAACCTTAGGTAATTCGACTTAAGAGGAGCATCCACAAAATAATGGATTTGCCCTACTCTTTCAGAAAGGTCTTCATAATTTGAGACCACTTAAGATATATATATATGTATGTAATTTTTTTTCATTCAAATGATATGAGGCTTATAGACCCCGAAGTTTTCTCATATTTTGATTTTCACCATTCATGATGGTTAACTCTTTAGAGGGGACAAAGAAAACATACATAATGAAGAGAATAAATAATCTCGACAAAAAAGGAAAAACAAAAAGAGAACAAAAGTTGAATGAAACAAGAAAAATTGTTGGAGTTCTCAATTGATCAAATTTTCACCATTCATGATGGTTGACTCCTTAAAAAGAAAGTCAAAAAAATTAGACATTATAAAGAGAAGGAAGAATCCAATAAAAAAGAATAAGAACAAAAAGAACAAAGATTGGAAGAATGAAACCCTAAACTGGCTCTAATATCATATAAAAAAGTAGAAATATGAAAAAAAAAACTAAACTTTGAAGTTTATTGCTTGATTTTTCTACAAAGTATGGAAGTATAAATATAAATTTTCAAAAGTAGTATAATGGAAAAAAAATTAAAGCTATAAGTCACCATGAGGGGTTGGCGACTAAAAGGGAAAGGGAAGGCATGCGAATTGCAATCTAAAAGTTATAACAGAATCGATCCAATGGCTAAAATCATTAATCTATATGCTCAAGAAACCCTACCAAGATTAGTTGACTTACAGGTCTCATGGTCTTTCAAAAGAAACTATTACTTAAAATTTGCAAAATAAAATTAGTGTTTAATGCATTCATTTGCTCATCTCAACATACAAGATTTGCATTTCCAATGAATATAAACTTTTATGTCTCCATCGAATTTGCATAGCTTCAAAAATTTTGGCTTCGGCAAATTCAACATTTGACATTCATCAAACAAAGCAAGGCATGATGTTATGCTTCCGACAATGCAATATATGAATCATCACATACATGTTTATCATCATTGTGCACAAGATTTGTATTTAGATGAGTATAGACTTTTAGATCACCATCAAATCCACTCGACATAAAAAATTTGACTCCAAAGAATTTAACATTTGATATTCATCAAACAACACAACAACATCAAGCCTTTATCCCATTATGTGGGGTCGGCTACATGAATCATTTTTCTCCATTGTATCTGTTAAGAGTTAAATTCTCATTTAAATCTAAAAAAGAAATGTCATTTCTAATATTTTCTAATCAAGTCTTTTTAGGTCTATCTCTACCTTTCCTAACATAAGTAAAATCTAATACACTACTTTCCTAACCGGGTCATCGGAAGGCCGTCGTTTTATGTGACAAAAACATCTAAGACGACTCTCTCTAATCTTATCTTCCACTGGAGCTACTCCAACCTTTTCTCGTACATGCTCATTTCATATCTTGTCTCTATGGGCTCCAAAAATTCAGCCCCAGCCTTCCCCGCTGCTTTTCATGGGAGTTTTAACAGATTAAATTCCGGGGTAAATTTTGGAAGGCAGATGGGTTTGTAGATAAGACACTACCCAGAGATTTCGCCCTCATTTTGTGAGGACTTTATGATCTGAGTTCTGGTTTCCTATAGACGCAAGCCCCTATAGTTAATTACCCCTCCCGATCACGAGAGAGAACTTTCGATTAAGGTTAGTTGTTAATCAGATACGTAGAGATACGTTGATCTGGCATATAGTAGCAGCATGGATTTGATATTGGAAGAGTTGATATTTAAAATTGAAAATGTCACCATCTTGTACTTAAAGCGGATAGTGGGGGAATGGATGATAGACCCGATCAAGATCCCATGGTTCCGTCATCCCGGGCCATCTTGGTCCCTAATCTACTCAGTCAGAGGAGGTAGTCGACCCAACCTGACAGAATGATCCTTGTCAGCAGCCATGGGTTGCTTCGTCCAAGGGGACCTTGTAGACCTAGGGGAAGTATTTGCTTAAGGAGACAATTTGAATCCACCTTAGCTAATAGAGGGCTTTGTGCCCTATCGATTATATCATATTGATTCACATCTCAAGGATTTGATGCCACTAAGGAACGTATTGGCTCTGGCCATAACTGCTATCTCGTGGTGCCATTTGGCGGCGAAACCACTCGGTTCAGAGGGCCCCGGGTCATAACCGTTTATCCTGCAGTGCCATTTGGCGGCGAAACTGCCGGTTAAAGGACACGTACCATGTCCTTACTGACAGGAGATTGTTTGAGAACGAATCCTAGTGATATTTTAAACTAGGCATTAGCTCTATGTGAGCTAAAGTAATTTTCAATTTGTCCACCTCGATAAACTGTTGCGGAGGGTGGAAGGATTTTGTTTTTAAGCATTTTGATTGTTAAATTTTTCATTTTTAAATATTTGAGAATTTGGGATTTTTTGAGATTTGAATTTTGGATTTTGATGGATATTTGAACATTTGGAATTAACCCCTCCGGTTGAGATTTGCATTCAACACGACCATCATCGGGGTGTTTGGGGTCATTTCCATTTTGGCTTGAACCTTGCCGACCCTGTCAAGCTATCGACAGAGGATCGGGTTTCATAGACTTTATGCCTTTGTTAATGAATTTCTTTGTTCATAAGCCTTAAAGGCTTAATATGAACGTATAAAACAGATATCCCGATCGACACCCTGACCGTATATCTGTTTGATAGTTCGAGCTATGTCGACTCATATCAATCCATGTAGAAGGATCGGGCTCAAACTTGGATTTATTTATTGACCCGCACAGCATCCCTAGACGTCACGTCTGTACCCATAACACACTCGTTGGGGCCCATACGGGTGTTTTGGGGCATTTTATAATTATTTGTTGAACCTTGTCGACTCCTATTTATTTGCTTAGGAGGATCGGGTTCAAATCTATTGACCCGCGCAGCATCCCTAGACGTCACATATGTTCCTACAATACACTCGTCGGGGCCCATGCAGATGTTTGGGGATATTTTATAATTATTTGTTGAGCCTTGTCGACTCCTATTTACCTGCTTAGAAGGATCGGGTTTAAATTTATTGACCCGCGCAGCATCCCTAGACGTCACGTGTATTCATACAACACGCTCGCCGAAGCCCATGCGAGTGTTTGGAGATATTTTATAATTATTTTTTGAACCTTGTCAACTTCTATTTACCTACTTAGAAGGATCGGGTTTAAATTTATTGACCCGCGACCCGCGCAGCATCCCTAGACGTCACGTATGTTCCTACAACACGCTCACCGGAGCCCATGCGGGTGTTTAGGGTATTTTATAATTATTTGTTGAACCTTGTCGACTCCTATTTACCTGCTTAGGAGGATCAGGTTTAAATTTATTGACCCGCGCAGCATTCCTAGACGTCACGTGTGTTCCTACAACACGCTCATCTGGGCCCATGTAGGTGTTTGGGGGTATTTTATAATTATTTGTTGAACCTTGTCAACTCCTATTTATCTACATAGGAGGATCGGATTTAAATTTATTGACCCGTGCAGCATCCCTAGACGTCACGTGTGCTCCTACAATACGCTCGTCGGGGCCCATGTGGTTTTCATGATCACACTTGGCCCTTTAGTGTACCTATGTGTATACATATTACAGTGCATATGCGGGGCATTTTGGACATTTAATGGGTCTTCTACGACAGCTCATAGGAGCTTGTGTCCATTGTAGCGCTTCTGTATTTGTACGTAGGTGGTATGTTAGATGCACAACCACTATTCATCAAGAAATTTGCAAGCCTTAATAGTCTTATCCAACTCAATGTTCAGAACCTGGTTGAACTGAGATTCACTCGCTCCGTAATGATTTGATCTGACTTTCTCTTCCCAGAATTCGTATAGAGATCAATAGGCAACCCCCTGATTATGCCCTCATTATTATTTTCTATTGTTGGCTTAAAGAATCATTTTAACCTTGGGTGATCGCACCTTTATTGGTGCCTTGTGCTTCAAAATTAGTGGCCACTGCTCCGTGCTAACGGTTTGTCATTTCCACTGTATATTGAATCTTTCTGGTTGCAAGAAATGAGTGCTTTTGAATGATATTAAATAATTGATAATTATGAGACGGTTTAGCATTCACTGCATATCATTCGTCGTCACATTTGATCAGACTTTTATATGAAAGAGACCCCTCCTACATCTGTTTGTAGATGCCTTTGCTTATATATAATGGGTCTCAGACGATAGTGCCATTGAATCCTTGTACTTGTAGAGGATTGGTGTGGTCGAGTGTGCTTCAATGTTCCACTTGAATGTATTTGGGCATTTCACATCATTAATTTTATTGTATGTTAGATCCTTCTACTTGAAGAAGAGAAGACCATATCTGCTCGTGTATTGATTTTCAGTGTTCTTTGATTTGAGAGAACTCTTGGTACTCGTTTCGTGCTCTAGGAGAAGTCATTGTGTGCACCATTATTTGATGTGTCTATTTATGAGATCGATGCAAATGTGATGCTTCAATTGCCACTATTTTCATATGATCTGAAATGCTTGTTGGAATGTCTTCATGCATTTGTTTGTAGTTAGCTCGCATGTGATTTTTTTATTAATGTTGATCATTGCAAAGAAGTCATATTAGAGTATCATGACGTAGCGAGAAATTTGATTAAGTTGTCTACAACTCATCACTATTTGTAAGCGAATAGTGCTTGCAAGTCTTCTTTTCCCACCACAAGTTTCGTATATTTTCTCTCGCATTTAATTTGGAGCTTGCCCCTTTGCAAATCATTACTTTGTTCTTAGCATTATGTCATGTTCCTTGTAGATTGTTCAAGTCAAGCGAATGATGCTAAGGATCACAAGCTTTTCATTGTCTTTAAACATAGCTTGTAGTTCGCTAGGGACTGATGTGTGGATGATAATTTCACCATATACCTTGTGTCGATTGCTAGACACCCATCATCTTCAATCATTTAAGAGCATGATTGAGGTACATTACTTGTACTCATGGAATGTCTCATTTTTATTCAATCAATCGCAATTTAGGAATGAGTTATGCCCTATATTGCAAATCGATTATCATACTCCAAAGTTCTCATGTGATAGCTTTATAATAAGACCATGTCCTTCACAATTTTCTTTTTGTGTGTTCATCAACAACTCCATTTCAATTGAGATGATAATCGCAAATTATTATTGTCCAAAAATCCCATGTTAAAGCATCAATTCATGCATAAGTCCTTATTCATTCACTTATCTTTGATTTTATCATCCATATGGTTCATGATTTTTATTTTAAATATTAGACTTTAGTTATCATTTATTCACAGTCCATTCAAATTCAACATAGGTTCCTTGCTGTCCAAATCAAGTCTCATGCTTATGTTCAGGTCTTTGTTCTGTTTAAATACAATTCAAGTCTAAGTCCCCTGCTTACTGAAAATTTTGACAGCCTCCCGGCGTCTCCCCTGTTTAGGGAAAATTTTGGGAAACTGGGCCACCTCACCACGCTACAAGAGCGTGTATGGTTGGTGTCGTGTGACACCGTGGCCATATATTTTCAATCCCACCACACTACGAGAGCGTGTATAGGGCTCCAAAGTACCTGCATGAAAACACGAGTGGCTTTCCCTGCCACGTCACAAGGGCGTGTACAGGTACTTAGGGACTCCCCACCTCGCCGTATGCGTCGCACCGGGCTCCCTCCTACTGTGCTACGAGAGTGCGTATAGGTGGTTCTCCAGTCCGCCACAAACGCCAAAAATGGGATTTTAGGTGATTACCCGCCTCATCACAGGCACCGCACCGGGTTTTCTCCTACCGTGCTACGAGAGCGCATATAGGGGATTTTCCGGTCCGCCACAAACGACGAAAATGGGAATCTGAGTTTGGAAAATTTATACCTTCACGGGGCTTGATGACGACAACGACGGTGATGATAAAAAATTTACAAAATGCACAAAAATACAAGAAATCTCTCTCTTCTCTCTTTTGCATTTCTCTATTTTTTCTCTTCCCTCTTTTTTTTTATTTTCCCACTTTTTTTTGAATATTTTCTTTTTTTTTTTAGAACTTCCTTCCTCTTTCTCTTCTTCTTTTTTTGTTGACAGCAACAACAATAACAATAAGAACTGATAACACTAGATATATTAATTATCAATACTAATTAATAATAACTAAAAGAAGAAGAAAACAAGTTTGCTGTTTGGGCTTTTGAATGGAAGAGGGCGGAATATGGGCTGCAGCTTGAGTATGGGAATTGGGAGGAAGAGTGGGCTGTTTTAGTGAATTCAGGTTGGGCTTTGAGCTTATAGTGGGCTGCAGGAAGGGTTGGTGAGATGGTGAAGAGGCTCATGAACTACCGAATTGGATGATATAGAGATAGGATTACCCTCCTTGGGAGAGAATATCTCCTTCCTCTACCAAACTATGTCTGAATCTACAATCTGGACCACGTTCACATCTTTCTTTGTTGAGAAAATCAAAACAAACATTTTTAAGATATTGCTCCCTGGCATGTCGATAACTACACCTCTTTTTTTTTTTTTTTTTGGGGGGGGGGGGGTGCACAAACACCACAGGATGTATTTGAAGCACAATCTTTCCCCACTAAGTCCATCATGCCTTGGTCTCTTTGTTAGTCATCCAACTTATTGAGTCACAAAATGGTCCAGCAGCAGCATTTACAACTACACTTGCATAAGTGTGGAACTCTTTTCTTGAGAGATTATCTCGGATGTGGGCACCAATAATCCGCTCGTTGTTCTCATCCTTAATTAATGATATAACTTATGCATGGTTGAATACCGAAGCACCCAATAAAGCAGCAGTGCAAGCTATTCCAACATTCAGGAGAGAATCATTCATTTGTCCAGCATAATAAACTACTGCCCCTTTGAGACTACTATTATGGCCTTTTCTGGCTAGTGTAGGGAAAAGCTCAATTGACTCATCGGCAAAATAGTATATGGACAAATGCAACATTCTTCTACCAGCAACAAGATCATATATTTTTAATCCAACCCAATAATACAGAGTCTCAAACCAATCAAAACAAGGTGTCATGCATGGCCAAGCATGACATAAGTGAGGAGCGTTCTCAATAACTTATTTCCTCTCCTTTAATGCATGGAAAACAAGCTTCTCATTCTTTGAGTAGTAATAAGTCTTCAAATCCACAACATTCTTGTGACGGATGCTCTCAACCGCCTCCATTAGTTGTTCAAGCTCCTTCTTTGTAACCCGCAACGTCATTCAGCCTTTCCTTCCCAGCAGTATCCCAGCAATAGAGACGGATTTTCCCACACTTAGCATGAAAATCCAGAGGATGGACTTCAACGACAATGGTTGGTTCAGCAACTGATAAGAATTCGGTTTGGACGTGAAGCAGATATCGATTCCTTGCGACAAGAAGCAAGCAGAGGCGTCGGTCTGGTTTTCATTGCAATTTGAAGGCCCTGAGTGCTGGGAGTTCGGACAGCTCCAGGAAGTTTGGCTGGAGGTTTGAGAGCAGAGACGGTGGGAGAAAGGGAGAGCTGGGAGGATTTTTTTTTGGCTGAGAACTCTTAAAACCTCCATACGAAAGAGTCCCAGCTGTTTTTGTTTCCATTCAATGACTAGGGCCAGCTGTTGACGAGAGGATTGACAGACAGACAAAGCTATTTTGACAGAACGAGGTAGTATTTAATGCCATTAATTGAATCTGTGCCATTTTCCCTATTTAGCCTCTGATCTTTATTAAGTTTTTGTTAAGTTAAAAACTACGTTGGTGATATCTCATCATACATAAATTCAAGAGGACAGCAGCGTCTCAATCACTTAAAAATCACATCGATTTGTGTGCAAATTTTTTTTCTCGTTTAACGTGTTGATTTCATCGAATATCAAAATTGGACGAATTGATAGTGCATTTAGGGTATTGCCGACGTTCTGATCGCAACGACGCAGTCCATATCGCGATCGGACATCGTTTGAGCAACGTCGAGGCCATTTTTTTTTGAAATGTGTTGTTGCCTTGGGATCCGTGCCACCAATCTAGATGCTTCAAATTAAATAAACAAAATGTAATTTTTAGAGCTTGGCAACATTCCAGACGCAACGACGAAGTCTGTTCATCGATCCGACGTCGTTTGATCAGCGTCGTGCTTTAATTTCAGGTGTCGGTCATCCTTTTTGATAGATCTCATCCGATTCGACTACGAGGGGCCTCGACCTAGCAGAATTCAACGTTCTGATAGCAATGCTGCTGTCCGTTTGGTATTCAGAGGCCATTTGATCCTTTAAGTGATGCATCGTACCAACCCGTGCACTACTTGATTCGTCATTTTTCGTCCTTTAACACGTGGTTTGAGTTGTGGGGGTCAACAGTCTCTAAGAGTAAAGCCACTCATCCACCTGAGCATCCTCATCTTTGCAACACTTAACTTAATATTATGCTTCTCTTTTAATGGCCAACATTTTGCACTATAAAGCATTGCAGGTCTAAGCACCATCTTATAGAATTTTCCCTTAAGTTTGAGCAAGATTTTTCTATCACACAACAAGCCTGATGCATTCCTCTACTTCAACCATCCAACTTGACTTCTACTAATAATATCCACATCTATCTCACCATCTAATGCATTCATGTTTTGACATATTTTTTTTATTTTGATGTAATTTGAATATTAGTTGTGTTTTATTTTTTTATGCTATCCAATGATGGAGATTATCCAATGATCATGATAGGATGTGCTTGGGCATGGCAAGTCTTGGGTTTGCTAGCTTTTTGGGTCCTTGTGTTCTTAGTGCTGTTTGCTGCCTCTCGGTTTGGGCCTTGGCTGCTCTCGGGTTGGGCTGTGACTACTTTGGTGTTGAGCTGTAAAATTGGGATCTTCTTGGTGCAAGCTCATTAATGCTTGAGCTGTTGGCTAGCTCATTATGAGCTGATGTTTAGCTCATTAATTGGTGAGGTAATTAGCTCATTATGTGGGTGGAACTTGTCTTTTTCCCTCCCCTTGTCTTCTCGGTTTCCGCTGCCCTGGCTGTTCCCGTGGATGGTTCTTTCCCTCTTGAGGGTGGCTGTTGGGTTTTTCCTGCTGGTTCCGCCCCCTTGTGCTGCCTCTTCAGTTCCTTCCCTGGTAACTTGTTCCATGAATGTATTTGCTCTGTTTTATGGTGGCTTTTCAATTGCTGTCCTGGTATGCCCTTTGGCCTTCTATTTCCCTTTTTTTTTATTGGCTTGGTTGGAGGTTGTTGGCTGTTTGGCTACCTCCTTTTCTCCTATAAATAGAGGGTGTTTTGATGCTAGAGGGGAGTTGAAAATTTGTGAGCAAAGTCTCTAAAACCTTAGGGTTTCTCTTCTTCTTGGAAAAGCTTGTAAGCTTGTCCCACCTCTCCCTCCTCTCTATTTCATCTTGGCTTCTAATCTCTTCTTCTCTACGCAAGTTCTACTCCACTTGTATCCTTCTTCTTGAGCTATTGGGAGATGTTTGTTGGCTGATTTGGAGATATTTGCCGGAGGAGTTTGGTTGGACATTGGACCCTTCTTGTTGTGGTGGACCCTTGGTTTGCAAGCCTAAGCACTTTATCATATTTTTCCTACTTTTTGTTGCATGTGAGGAAACCGCTTGCCGGTTGTTCTGAGGATAACATTTTTTTTTTAATTTTGTTTCGTTTGATTTGACTTTTCATTTGTGTTGGTGTTTGTTTGGAAGCTTGCATACTAATTTGAATTGAGTTTGGTTTTTATTTGTCCTAGTGTTCTCCTCTCTTGACTTTTCTTTCTAGTTTGCCTACATCACCATCACAATGAACAATGGATCCAAGATATCGAAAATGTGTACTCTTATTAATGACTTGATTACCCAAAGTCACAATAACTCTACTAGATCTATTATTACTAAAATTACACTCCATATATTCAATTTTAGATATACTCAAACGACAGCCTTTAGACTCTAAGGTTGATCTCCATAATTTAAGTTTACTTTCAACTCCTTCTCTAGTCTTATCAACAAGAAGAATATCATCAGCAAAAACAATACACCAAGGTACAACCTCTTGCAAATGTCTATAGCGAGAACATCCATGACTAGGGGTGTCAATATCTGACACAACACAAAAACTTGACCCGAACCCGACCCGAAAATTTCTGGTTAGACCCAACCCGTTTCCAAAACGGGTCGGGTTCAGGTTCCAGGATTCGACCCGTTTCAAAAATGGGTCGGGTTCGGGTTGACCTGACGGGTTGCCAGGTCAACCCGAAAACCCGTTTGAAATGACTATCTGGCTACCCGGAGACCTGCCCGCCCCCTGCCCGGCTGCCCGCGCCCTGCCCGCAGACCTGCCTGCGCGCCC
The DNA here is from genome assembly GCA_019925795.1 of Dendrobium chrysotoxum. Classification (NCBI taxonomy): domain Eukaryota; kingdom Viridiplantae; phylum Streptophyta; class Magnoliopsida; order Asparagales; family Orchidaceae; genus Dendrobium; species Dendrobium chrysotoxum. The sequence continues at coordinate 41,393,026 of CM034297.1, forward strand.
GCCGAAGCTGCTCGCCGCCCGCGTCTGCCAGCACGCGACCGCACGCCCGAGGCTGCCCGCGCGCCCGCTGCGCCTGCCCGCGTGCTCGCTGAGACAGCCCGGGCACCCGCTGCGCATCCGTGCCCGCGCGGCAGAGCCAGCAGCTCTCGTCGGCGTCCGAGCCTGAGCCCGCGTCAGCGCCCTACGTCCGAGCCCGCTTTCCGTGTCGGGTCGGGTCAACCCGACAAACCGTCGGGTCGGGTCCAGGTTCGAATTTCCAACCCGTTTTCCTACCCGGTTCGGGTTAGGGTCAACCCGTTTGAATGCGAGTAATTCCGGGTTCGACCCGAACCCGAACTGTGACCCGAAATTGACACCCCTATCCATGACTAAAGCAAAAAAGATATGGGCTTAAGGCTGATCCTTGAGGTAATCCAACTGAAATAAGAAAATACTTGGTAAAAGCATCTTGTGTTTGAACACAAGTAATAGCTCTTGTATACATATCCTTAATGACATGAATATAAGCATTATTAACCACTTTCTTTTGTAGAAGTCTCCATAGCACTTCTCTTGAAAATTTATCATATGCTTTCTCTAAATCAATAAATATCATATGTAGATCTTTTTATTCTCTCTAAACTTCTCCATCAAACCTCTCAATAAATGTATAGCTATCATAGTAGACCTATCCGGCATGAATCCAAATTGATTTTGAGAAACATTAGTATCATGCTGCAACCTATGCTCCATAACTCTCTTCATACTTTTAAAGTATGACACATTAACTTAATTCCTCTATAATTCACACAATCTTGTGCATCACCTTTATTCTTAAAAATAGGAATCAACACACTAATTATCCACTCATCTTGCATCTTTTTAGTCTTCAAAATAATATTAAAAAGTTTAGTAAGCCAAGAAATTCCTTATCCTAAACATTTACACACCTCTATTAGAATATCATCAGGTTCAACAATTTTTCCACACTTCATTTTCTTTAAAGCTTTTCTAATTTCAATTTTACTAATACGACGATAAAAACAAAAATCTTATTTTCATTTAGGGTGTTAAGGTCACTAAAGTCAATCGCATTCTCATAATCTTTATTGAAAAGTTTAGAAAAATATCTCATTCACCTTTGTTGAATATCATCTTCTAATAAAAGCATTTTTTGATCTTCATCCTTAATACATTTCACTTGAACTAAATCCTTACTACTCTCACGCCTTTGTTTTGCTAACTTATACATATATCTTTCGAACTCCTTTGTATCTAATATATTATATAAATCATTAAAAGCTAAAATCTTTGCATCGCATATTGCTTTCTTAGACCCCTTACGGACCTCTTTATATCTATTCTAATTATCAGAATTTTTACATGTAAACTAATTTTTATAACAAATCTTATTTTTTATCTTTTTTTGCATATTTTAATTTCACCACCAACTATTTTTACTGTTAGGAGATTTTCTCATTAATACTCCTAGCACATCTTTTGCCACTTTCTTAATATCACTAGCTACTCCCACATAACATTAGCTTCCTCATGCATAGACAAAATCTTAAGATCTAGTATTTTATCCTCAAAAATATTTTTGTTAAGATTATTTAAAAGTCCTCATCTAATCCTAAAACAATATTTTACTTTATTTTTTATTTGTTGCTCCTTCATCTTAAAGTACAAAACTAATATGCAATGTTGGTACATAAATTTTTACTAGGAATAACTTTACAATCTTTGCAATCTAAACGATCTATTTTTTTCTTATAAGAAAATAATTGATCTAAGTTTTACTATATCCATTCTTATAAGTGATAAGATGTTCATTTCTTTTCTTAAATAAGGTATTAGCAATTACAAAATCATACGCTAAAGAAAAATGGTCTTACCACCTACATTAGTTGCTCCAAAATAAACATAATTGTTGACATATTGTAATATAATTCATGAATCATCATATATAGGTCTATCACACCAGTGAATAAGGTATCTTTGATTAACTCCAAGAACAAAATATGTAGAAATATATGGTAAAGTGTCACATGTGAATTCACAAAGAGCTCAAAAGAGAGAAGAGTATGCATTGGCAATAGGTTCACAAAATAAAATCAAATCATAAACATTGAATACTAGAATAATATCAAAACTTTCTACAATGTTCAATTTAAAGAATTTATTTCAGTGTGGTGTATGATTTTAAATGGCCCCATCTAACTTCGTATAAGAAATCTTTTAGGAGCTATACATACTATTAATTTATAATCTTCTTTGAATTTCATATATCCTACTCAAATCAATATTAGACTTATAATTATCATAATTAATAGTCAATTTCTGCAAATATTTTTATACTAATCCTGCATATGTTGTGCAAATTCACTAAGCCTGGACCCAACAAAAATATGATAAGATCTATATGCTCTCTAGGTTGAAATTTTGCAACTTCTACAAATGGATTCATGATAGTTATCTATTAACAACGAAACGAATCCAAATTCAGTCACAGGTAATATCAAACCTCAATCAAAATGGTGCTCTTTAATCAAAAATCATAACATATCACCCAATCTCCTATTAATTACTTTTAGTTGTCCATCAAGTTGTGAGTCATAAGTAGTTAAAAATTTTAATTAAATTCTTTTTTTTTTGCCATGGGGTGTTTTTTTTACTTTTTTCAGAAATAATTAATGAATTTTGAATCCTTGTTAAATACAATTATCCTAGGTAAGCCTTCCAATTTAGCCATTTCATTAAAATATAATTTCATGATATAAGAAGCATCAACAATTTTTAAATATAATAAAATGAGCCATTTTAGGAGAATAATCTACCACTATAAAGTTTCATAAAGTTCATGATACTCATAGCATAAAATTCAAGCTAAAATCTTCCCAACATTTGCAAATTACAAGTAAAAAGTGTAAAGCTTAGTGTTATTCAATTTTTTCTTTAGTTGTTTGACAAATTCTATAGTATGAAACTATGTACACTCCACCACTTTCAAAATAGGTCAATAATGACCATCCTCAGTCATATTTATGATTTTATCCCTATGAAAAAGTCTCGCAATACCAGCATGTTATTCATGAAAGCATTCTCAAAGGCTCACTACTTAAGTCATAATATATTTTAATGACATCCTTACAAGTGATATAATTGTTCTTAATATGATCAAATCCATTTATATAATCTTTCTTAATATCATCGAAGCTAGTTACATAAAATTCTATCATGCGTAAAATAATAGCAACTCTAATTAACATATTTATATTTTTAACCCAAGCACAATGTAAAGGACAAAACAATACTCATGTAAAATACAACCGACTTATAGGATGGTTATGTCCTAATTTCTTTTGTGAATTTAGATACTTTAAACTTAATGATTAAAATATATGCCAAATTATTTTGGCAACAAGTAATGCTTCCAGCAAAGAAGAGTATGCACAACTATATAAAATTTCCTATCATAATTTAAATATTTTTACTTAGCCTCATTTAGTTTCTTACTTAGGGAAACAATCAGATGACCCTCTTGGCCGAACCTCCATAAATACATACATCAAATGCATCACAAAAAAATCTAGAACACTTTATTAAAACAAGTTTATTTAAGCGCATCTACAATTATTAACATCCTTAATTTTATAAAAAAATGATCAAGAAAGTTTATCTATTTAAATTCACTTTGTTAAAGAAAATTTATAATAAGTGTCATCACAATACTAAATCCTTTAATGAATTGTCTATACAAAAAATCCAACTATGAAAACTACGAATATCATGAAATTATTAAATGTTGGCCAAATACTAACCACCTTAAATTTATCATGATCAACAAATAATCCATCACAAGACAATAAATCCTAAAAAGATTACAAATGTAGTCATAAAATAATATTTCTTCAAATTCGGAGATAATTTTTTAATTTATAGACCTTCAAAAATATTTTCTAAGATGCACAACTTGATCATCCTTTACTTTGCCATAAATCAAAATTTTATCTAGGTACACAACAAGAAACTCTCTAATGAAAGGTCCCACTTCTCAAACCAATCAAAGGGCTTCAAAGTAATATGTAATGCAAAGATCTTAGCTTTTAATGATTTATATAATAGATTAGATACTAAGGAGGGAGAAAGATATATGTATAAGTTAGCCAAACAAAGAGATAAGAGTAGTAAGGATTTAGTTCAAGTGAAGTGTATTAAAGATGAAGATCAAAAAGTGCTTTTCTTAGAAGATGATATTCAACAAAGGTGGATGAGATATTTTGTTAAATTTTTGAATGAAGAGTGTGAAAATACAATTAACTTTAGTGAAGCACCCTAAATGAAAATAAAGATTTTTGTTTTTATCGGTGTATTAGTAAAATCGAAGTTAGAGAGGCTTTAAAGAAAATGAAGTGTTGAAAAGCTGTTGGACCTGATGATATTCCAATAGAGGTGTGGAAATGCTTAGGAGATGTAGGAATTTCTTGGCTTACTAAACTTTTTAATACTGTTTTGATGACTAAAAAGATGCCACATGACTGGAGAATGAGTGTGTTACTTCCTATTTTTAAGAATAAAGGTGATGCACAAGATTGTGTGAATTATAGATGAATCAAGTTAATGTGTCATACTTTAAACTATGGGAGCAAGTTATGGAGCGTAGGTTGCGGCGTGATACTAATGTTTCTCAAAATCAATTTGGATTCATGCCGGGTAGTCTACTATGGAAGCCATACATCTATTGAGAGGTTTGATAGAGAAATATAGAGAGAATAAGGAGGATCTACATATGATATTTATTGATTTAGAGAAAGCATATGATAAAGTTCCAAGAGAATTGCTATGAAGAGTTCTTGAAAAGAAAGGAGTTAATAACGCTTATATTCAAATCATTAAAGATATGTATGCAGGAGCTATTACTTGTGTTCAAACACAAGGTTTGACCAAGTATTTTCTTATTTCAATTGGATTACATCGAGGATCAGCCTTAAGCCCATATCTTTTTGCTCTAGTCATGGATATTCTCACTAGACTTTTGCAAGAGGATGTAGCTTGGTGTATGCTTTTTGCTGATAATATTCTTCTTGTTGATAAGACTAGAGAGGGAGTTGAATGTAAACATGAATTATGGAGGTCAACAGTAAAGGTTTTTGCTTGAGTAGATCTAAAACTAAATATATGGAGTGTAGTTTTAGTAATAATAGATCTAGTGAGGGGATTGTGACTTTGGGCAATCAAGTCATTAATAAGAGTACATGTTTTAGATATCTTAGATATATTGTTCAAAGTGATGGTGAAATAGATGGGGATATTATTATCAGAATTCAAGTTGGATGGTTGAAGTGGAGGAATGCATCGGGCTTATTGAGTGATAGAAAAGTCTCCCTCAAACTTAAGGGAAAATTTCTATAAGATGGTGGTGAGACCTGCAATGCTTTATGATGTCGAATGTTGTCCATTAAAAGAGAAGCATAATACTAAGTGTTGCAGAGATGAGGATGCTCAGGTGGATGAGTGGCTTTAACCTAAGAGGATAGAATACGAAATAAGCATATACGTGAAAAAGTTGGAGTTGCTCAGTGGAAGATAAGGTTAGAGAGAGTCGCCTTAGATGGTTTGGTCACATAAACGGCGGCCTTACGATGACCCAGTTAGGAAAGGAGAGGTATTAGATTTGACTTATATTAAGAAAGGTAGAGTAGACCTAAAAAACTTGGTTAGAAATTATTAGAAATGATCTGTCTTTATTAGATTTAAACGAGAATTTGACTTTTAACAGGACACAATGGAGAAAAAGGATTCATGTAGCCGACCCCCACATAGTGGGTCAAAGCTTGATGTTATTGTTATTGTAATAATTCATCCAATTGACTCTACAATGTTTTCAAAATCACACCCCTTTAATGATTTGTTAACCAAATCTATATTAAGCCCCACTTCTAGTTGACATATTGATAAAACCTTCTTTGATAGAGATTTGATGTCGGATGTCTTAAGGTTCTAATTACTTAGTGCAATTAAATGATGCTATGAATAAAATTCAAGAACTCAATTTTTGAATTATGAGTTTAGCAGCTCATTCCATAATCATTGGAAACAAAGAAGTGTGTTTGTTTTTTCATATTGAAGGTGACTAATTTTGCTAAAATTAAGAGTGGTAACCTAAGAATTGTGATTTTTGTGTATTCTTATTATGCATCTCATCTTAGGTTGCATTAGTGAACTTTGGACCCATAAACATTCTATAACAAAGAAGCATCATGTTAACTAAAACTAGATATGTTTATTAGGTTGAACAAACTAATTAATAAAAGATGCAACTTAAACAAAATTGAGCAAGTCATGGTTCTAAACAAACACAAGCTATCATGAGGATCTAAATTATGTTTCAATATTCATTAAGAGATATAATTTTGAGGAATTTTCAAGCTAAATCTAAGACTTGAATGTGCTCAATCTAAGCTAGTAGGTCTCAATATTCATTAAAATGTGCTTGATCATTTTGGCAAGATATTATAAGTGAACTAAAACCTACATGGGTTAACCTAAAGTATAAAATAACAATATATGCCATTTAGAGAATATAAAGATCAACTGAATATTACTTTAAAAATTAGAAACAAAATAATTCTAATGAGTTTAGATATTATGTTAGGGTTACAAATCTTGTAATTAAGCAAGATTTTGCATTGAGGCTACCTTGTTCTTTTCATTATTATGTAGTTATGTTAAAAGGTATTGGACAATAGATTAAGCTGCAATTACCAAGAACCCTAAATGAGACCTTAACTAAATCTTTGAATATTGAGGCACACTACGAACAATTTGTTCATGATATCACACTAATAATTACAATCCCAAAGGAGATCTTTATCGTCTCCTCTCAAATCAGTCAAGTACTAACATAAAAAACATACATGGTCAAACTAGATCCTATTTAAGAAATTATAGCTCATCAAAATCCATTTAAAGATAAATTAGAACAAGGCTTACGGTTACAATTGGATAAGTTTGGTCTCGTGGAGTTTGAATATGTACATTAACACATAATACTAAATCTACATTTAAACAATAGTTGTAACCTAAATTTAAAATCAAGTTTGAATCTAAATCCAAACTTTGTTTGAAATTGAACTCGCAGTTCAAGTTGAACCTACAATTGAATCCAAACCTTAATTGCAATTAAAACCTAAAATTTATAGAATCCAATTGTGATAAAATTAGAACTTGCAATTTTGTTACTGGATCTTAACATGTGAGTGAAATTTTGCCAAGAGTAAATGTGTCAGATCCCTTGCTATAGTGTAAAACTTGATCATTGCCGAAGTTTTATAATTGTTAATTATTTTCCTGCAAGATTTTAGATTTTGGCAACAATTTTTCATTATTGCTTGAGATCAAAGAAGTGTTTGATGTTTTACATTAAAGGCAGCCTATTTTGCATGCTATGAGTTGGTAACCTATAGATTATAATTTTGAATATGTTTTCATTATGCATCTTATCCTAGGACCCATGAATAAAACCTAGAAACTTAAGCGCATTAAAGGCGACTAAATTTTCTATAGTTAGGCATTGTAACCTATGAGTATGAATTTGTGTATTTTTCATTGTGCATCTTATCATAGGTTGGCGGACCTTAAATGCTTATGGGTCCTAGATCAAAATCATATTGAAAACTATATGGAACTATTTCATGGTTACAAATAACGAATTGGGCAGTTGACCGGTTTGGTCCAATTTAAAAATCAAATTTCCAGGGAACAAAGTTCAACCCACGAAAAATTAATGGTCAAACAGCTTAACCCTTAAATCAGGGACAAACAGTAGTTAAATTGATTTGACTAGAAATTACAATTGAGAGAGGGTATTGCGATGTAATATTTTTTGGAATTATTTCCTGTATGCATTATATTTTGTAATATGTATATGATGCAGACTAGGATGCATTTTAAATGAAAATTAGGATTTGCACAAATTATTAAAAGAGCATTTACCGATGAAACTACTAGCAATAGAAACGACGAACTAAAACAAGGGAGAGATGATTGTGTTTAGGCCAAACCACATGTAGATGCTTGATCAAACAAATAGATTAGAAAATCAAAGTAAAGCTAATATAGAGACGTCCATTCATAATTCCTTAATTAACAATAAGATAAGCAAACATAGAAGAAACACTCAAAGGTCCCTACGTTTACTAATCTGTTTAGCAAATTAAGCGGCTCAGATCTTGTGCGAATCCGTCATCACCTACAAGATTAGGAGAATGAAGAGGAAATTGAAGAGGGAAGAAGGTTCACCTTAATCGGAAAGGAATAGCCGTCGGAAGGTGTCCACTTGAATGCGAATGGTGTTGGTGAGGACTTGTAGAAACTGAGCGAGGTAGCTTTTGAATGAAGAAGTTGCCGGGGGAAGGGAGGCCGGGAATCGACCAACGATGGTCCACCGTCCTTTCGTCCTTTGATCGTCAATCGTATCTACCAAAGTAATGTGAATCCGATCCAAGTATTCTTCGACGGTGGCGTCGAAATCAAATCCTACGTCGAAGAACGGTGAGCGGAGGATGTCGATGTTGTCGTCTTCGTCAAGCACCAAGCCATAGTCCCAGTCGAGGACTTCCATTCATGTCGCTTGTGAAGAAAGGGATTGAACGTGATGTCACTTTGCTGTCCTTGAAGCTTCTCCTTGAAGAATAGGGTTCTTCTCAAAATCCAAGTGAAAGGGGTGGGGGAAGTGGCCGGCCAAGAGGGGGTTGGGTTGGGGAGTTAGGGTTAGGGTTTTGGAGAGGGAAAAGAGTTTAATTAAAATCTGAAATTAAATTTCAGATTTTAAAGAGGAAGGAAATTTGGAATTGTTGAATTCAAATCCCAAAAGAGGTGGGAGGCTTTAAGGAAGAGAGAGGGGAAATTGGAGAGAGAGAGAGGGGGCGGAAAAGGGTAGGGGCCGGCGGCAATAAAGGAGGGAGGGATTTGGGATTGATTAGGGGTTACCTAATTAGGAAATATGAATTAGGAAGGTTTTAAATTAATCCTATTTGATTATAAATTCAAATAGGATTGAATTAAGTAACTTTCCTAAAATAAGAATTATATTTTAGGTAATGATTCTAAATTCAAATAAATTTGAATTCAATCATTAATAGAGTTACCTAAAATATTAATCCAAATTAGGAAGGGTGTAATGGCACATGGGAAAGGGGAAACCAAGGGAAGGGGGGGCGGCGGCTTGGTGAAGGGACTTGGGTGGCCGGCGGTGGTAGGAGGGGAGCGGTTGGGCCGTGGGTGGGGGTAGGGTGTTAGGCCGTGGGTAGGGAATTGGGGGTGTGGTCCGTAGGTGGTGGGGTTGAAGCCGTGGGGTGGAGGGAGGGAGGAGGCTGGCGGTGGGGTTGGGAAGGGAGGGTCGGTGGGGAGGAATGGAGAGGGGGAAGAGGGGCCCTAGATAAACCACGAACCCGACACGTCTAGGTTGGTGGGTGATGCACAAGCTCCCTCTCCTAGGGATCTTCTTCCAAAGCTCTCGACGCTCAAGCTCACAAGCACAAGTGCAGGGAATATTTTTGTAATAATCATTCATTACTCAAAACAATACACTAGGGCCTTTAAATAGCCCAAATACAAGATACAAACGAAAAGACAAACATGCCCTCTTGGGCTTACAAACATATCCCTCTAAAGTAAGGGCACAATGGTAAACGAAAATAAAAGACAACAATAATCATAATAGAACTAAAAATATAAAGACTCGATCGTGGCCGTAGATCGACGACCACGTCTCTGATACACTTTCCAAGTGTGGATGTCCTCATCAGTATATCTATATATATCATCACTTATCATCATTATTCAAATATGACATCATCTTAATAATTTTAACAATATTTACATCAATTAGATTTGTAAAATGCGGAAATAGCGGCATAGCTGATGAGCCTCTATACCTAAAAATAATATAGCGAAAAGGAAGCCAAATCAATACTGAATATGCCTTCAATGGAAGACTCAAAATCCATTTCCACTCACCAAACTTGGCAACTATCAAATTTGGTTGATTGCCAACACCATCGAAGCAATTGACAATCAAGCTCAAAATGTTATCAAACCAAAATAGTTAAAAAAGAAATATCACAAGCTGGGGATTTATTCCCACAAATAAAAGAAGAGAGCACCACATAATTGAAAGAACTTCAAGTCTCACCACAAGTTTCACCAACAATATGAAATATTACGAAGTAGATACACCGTGAATAACATTTGGTAACGAGGGCATGCTGAAAAAGCGTAGGAATACATCAAATGACACATAATAGCCTAAAATGACTTAAAGAATCCTAGTTCATGAATCTAGGATAACAACAACACAACAAGCAGTTATGTCACTATGTGGAGTTGGCTATATGTCATTTTTCTCCATCGAATCCTAATAGCAGTCAAATTCTCATTTAAATTAAAAAATTATTATTTTTAATACTTTCTAACCAAGTCTTTTTAGATCTACCTCAACCTTTCTTACGATATGTCAGATCTCATACATCTACTCTCCTAACATGGTCATCAAAAGACTACGTTTTATATGACCAAACCATCTTACGTGACTATCTCTAATCTTATCTTCCATTAGAGCTACTCTAACCTTTTCATGTATATACTCATTTTGTATTCTATCTCTAAGTGCAAACTTATTCATCCACCCGAGCATCCTCATCTCAACAACACTTAACTTAACTTTATACTTCTCTTTTAATGGACAACATTATGTGCCATAAAATATTGCAGGTCTCACCACAATCTTATGAAATTTTCCCTTAAGTTAGAGGGGTACTTTTCTATCACACAACAAATCCAATGCATTCCTCCACTTCAACCATCCAACTTGAATTCTACTAATAACATCCTCATCTATTTCACCATCGCTTTGAACAATAGATCTGAGATATCTAAAACGTGCACTCTTTTTAATAACTTGATCATCCAATGTCACAATCTCACCACTAAATCTATTACTACTAAAATTATACTCCATGTATTTGGTTTTAGATCTACTCAAACAAAAATCTTTAGACTATAAGGTTTATCGCCATAATTCAAGTTTTTCATCAACTACCTCTCTAGTCTTATCAACAATAATAATATCATCAGCAAAAAGCATACACCAAGTTAAATCCATGTACAAATGTCTAGTAAGAATATTCATGAACCTAGAATACTATGATAAAAATATTTCTCTATATTTATGCATAAATATTTTAACATTATGCCTTAAAAGTCTATTTTGGGAGATAAGACCAAGCCAAACCTCATCTCTAAATAGACCCTTTGAAAGAGATTTGGTGAAATGACAGCGACCCTACTTCTAACCTCGACCACATTTATAATTACATCAAGCATCATTAATAAAATAATATGCATGAGCTATTACTTGTGTTCAAACACAAGGTGGTTTGACCAAATATTTCTCTATTTCGATTGGATTACATCAAGGATCAGCCTTAAGCCCATATCTTTTTGCTTTAGTCATGGACGTTCTCACTAGACATTTGCAAGAGGATGTACCTTGGTGTATGCTTTTTGCTGATGATATTCTTCTTGTTGATAAGACTAGAGAGGGAGTTGAAGGTAAACTAGAATTGTGGAGGTCAACCTTAGAGTCTAAAGGTTTTCGCTTGAGTAGATCTAAAACAGAATATATGAGTGTAATTTTAGTAATAATAGACCTAGTGAGGGGATTGTGACTTTGGGCGATAAGTCATTAATAAGAGTACACGTTTTAGATATCTTGGATCTATTGTTCAGAGTGATGGTGAAATAGATAGGGATATTATCAGCAGAATCCAAGTTTGATGGTTGAAGTGGAGGAATGCATCAGGCTTATTGTGTGATAGAAAAGTACCCCTCAAACTTAAGGGAAAATTCTATAAGATGGTGGTGAGACCTGCAATGCTTTATGGTGCCGAATGTTGGCCATTAAAAGAGAAGCATAATTCTAAGTTAAGTGTTGCAGAGATGAGGATGCTCAGGTGGATGAGTGGCTTTACCCTTAGAGATAGGATACGAAATGAGCATATTCGTGAAAAGGTTGGAGTAGCTCCAGTGGAAGATAAGATTAGAGAGAGTCTCCTTAGATGGTTTGGTCACATAAAACGGCGGCCTCTCGATGACCCGATTAGGAAAGTAGAGGTCTTAGATTTGACTTATGTTAAGAAAGGAAGAGGTAGACCTAAAAAGACTTGGTTAGAAAATATTAAAAATGATCTTTCTTTATTAGATTTAAACGAGAATTTGACTTTTAACAGGACACAATGGAGAAAAAAGATTCATGTAGCCGACCCCACGTAGTGGGATAAAGGCTTGATGTTGTTGTTATTGTTGTTGTATCATTAATAAAATAATGCTCAATCTCAATATACCTTGTCGTCACATGACTACTAAGGTTTGTTACTAACATGAGAGTGCTATGTCAGTTACTATAATTAGAGTAGGTTTGCGAATTATGATATCATTATCCCCAATCAATTACCTCAGTCAACTATATTTCATTAAAGAAAACTTATATTATGTATTAATTATAGTAAGGAAGATTGAATCTTGCTTCTTGCTAGAGCATGAGATAGTTGTGGATCCAAAAAAGAAAGCATGATCACGGGTAGAATTTCAATCATCCAAATTACCACCTAAGTCAACATCAACGAAATCATGCCAAGAAGTTCGATATCCAAATAAGCCATGATCAAAGAACTCAAGTACTTTACCATTCTCTTACTAGCATCCATGCGGTTTCTATGGTGCTTGCATAAACCAACTAACAATCACAATGACAAAAGCTACATTCACCCATGTAATAGTCAAGTAGATAAGAATACTAACAAGAGCTTAAAATGGTTGATGAACGTGCAGAAGCTTCACTTATTCAAGTCAAAGCTTAAAATTAGCATCAACTGTGGAACAAACATTGCTCAGGTTTATGTTGAGATTTTCAACAATCTTATAGCATAGTTGATTCAAGGTAGAAAAAACTCCATTATTGATTTTTTTTTCTTTTATCCAATCCAAGAAGACGATAAAGTTTACCCAAATCTTTCATCTTAAATCAAATAGAAAGTTTACCCCAAAGCTTAGAAATCTCTTCGTCATTATTGCTAAAGATGATCATATCCTCCACAGAGGAGAAGAACCACATGCATGTCACTCAACATTTTGATAAACAAGCTAGGATCAGAAATTGAAGATGAATAGAGACCTAAATCGGTATTTGAGTAATTAAAATGATCTTGTACTCCAAGAGAGAACTTGAAAACACCACTTACATCTTTATGGGTCTGATGACATGTGATGAAAGGAGGATGAGGAAGTGAAACTAACAAAATTTAATGACTAACAAGATTGGTATATCTCCAGCACTTTCCAAGTAATCCACTTGTCAAGCTTAAATTCTCTTCCAACCGAATAGTAAGAAGGAAATCTCACTAGCTTAAGATTTACTCCCACAAAAAGAAGAATAGTGCACCAAAGATAGAAAGCTGCCAAATCTCACCACCAATATGAAACATTAAAAAAAAGACACATCACAAAATCTATGATAATATGAGAAAATGAAACAAACGATGGCCAAAAAAGGCTTTTAAGATTACAAGTTCACGAACCTAGAAAATATATGATAAACAAAATTCTCCAAAATTATTATTGCATTTTAACTCTCTATTCCTAGTTCCCTGCACAGAAATTTACAGCATCAAACACCACCCAACCTCTCACCTATAGCTGAAACCCAACCACCTGTCAAACATCAAGAAATTATATCCGCTAATCGACAAAAGGAACAGCACGGCCCTTCTCGCAAGCGAAATTCAAGAGGTTTTCCCCAAGCTGTATCTTAGATCAAAAGATATGTCACTGAAGAAAGGGGGAAAGAGATGAGACTTACAAGTACGGCACGGTGGGCCGGAACGGCGGGGGTGAGGGTGGATTTGGCTTCGTCATGGGATTCGGAGACGCCGTAGAGCAGCAGATCGGCATTGGTGTTTGGGAGGTGTTGGTCGACGGGGGACAGAGGCGGAGGAAGGAAACCTTGGCTTTGAGGTCTTCAATCTCCCGCTTGAGCTCTTCCTCCGTCTCGCTCGCCTCCTCGTAGCACTCCTTGCACGTCCCAGCGTCCTTCTCCTTGTATTCCTCCCGGCAAGATTGGCACCACATTCTCATACTTTAGGTACCCTCATTGCCGTTCTATGAGGGGCTGTTTGGATACAGGATTTATGCTGGATTTGAGTAGGATTTAAGCTAAATCCTGCCAAACAGGATTTAGGGAACTGTTAAATCTCACCGCAAAGTTAAATCCTCCGTTTCCCTCTTTTTGCAGTAAATCCCAGATTTACTAAATCCAGGAGTTCGGCGGATTTACGGATTTGGCCGAAGAAGGGCGCGAAAGGAAGAAAGATCGCTACCTTCGCAACGAGCAAGCTCCCGTCGTCTTTGTTCCTTCCGATCCAACAGAAGAACAGCGAGGTGTGACTTCGGATCCGACAGGAAGGAACGTCGGAGACGAAGAAGTTATTTAGCGACTCGTTCAAAACTACTCTCACGCGAAGCAGGCGAAGTCGAATAGCAACGAGCAGCTGGAGAAGAGGACCTAGTAAACCTGCGGCCTAGAAAGGCAGTGATGTAGGGAACCGAGCAGAGCCGAGACTGAGTATATGAGTGTTTATAGTTTATTTATTATCATCTTGTTAAGATTTGATTCGTGTTTGATTCCAATTTTATTGTTTGCGTTAATATTTGGTTTATTGAAATTAACGAGTGTTTATATTTGATTTATGTTCGATTCATTTAGTATTTATCGAGCGTTACACAAACAAGCTTTAATGAGTTATAAACGAGCTCTACTTCTAGATATTCATTAACTTAACAAACGAGTTTTATTAAACCTCATAACAAACAATTACATCGAGTATGTTCGTGAACATATTTAACAATTTTTTTTAAACTATCAAAGAAGCATATTCATGAACATATCTAACAAGTATTATTGAGCTATCAAATGAGCAAGTTCATGACCATATATAACTAGTTGTTTTTTAGCTATCAAATGAGCTCGTTCACAAACAAGCGATCTATGATTCATCTTATGCTTGATTAGCATATATTATAATACTTAATTACTTTACATTTTATTATTTAACAATAATTATATAATTATAATAAATATAAAATATTTATATTATATATATTATCAATTTTATAATCAAATATTAATTGAATTTTTATCAAGCTTATTCACGAGTTCTAAATCGAACACGAATCGAGCTTTTATCGAGCTTAATGTCGAGCTTGTTCACGAGCTTCAAATGATGTTGTTCATGAACATAAATGAGCTAAACAAATTAATATTCAAGCTTGTTTATTTAAGGATCGAGTATTTAAAATATTGTTAAGTTTGTTTGTTTAGTTAATTAAACGATCACAAACAAGCTTTAATTGAACTGAGCAATGAGTCTCGTCGAACGTTTGGTTCGCTTGCAGCTCTAGGAATTGTCACATAAAAATGAATTAATTTAGTTTAACTATGTTAATTAAAATTAATTAAGAATATAATGTTAATTAATAAATAATTAATTACTTAAATTAATTGATAATATTCTAAATAAGATTAATTTATAATTAGCTTAAATTCTAATTGAATTATTTATAATAATTAATTAGTAATGATAATTATAATTAATAATTAATAATTAGCTCATAAATAATTAAAAAATATAATCAAAATTAGAATTAATAAGTTATTTCATAATTAAATTATTTTTTAGTTATATTATTTTTATAATTTATTGACAATAATTATAATTATAATTAATAAGTAACTTGTACTTAAATATAAATTAAAATTAAAACGCAAATTAAATTAATTTTTTAATGAAATAACCGTCTTAAATTTTGAATTAGATTGCTAAACAATTCTACAAAATTTTTTAGAATTTAACACTTATCTTGCTAAATAGTTTTCAGGATTTAAGTTTAGCAGGATTTAATAAATCTAGATTTATAAGATTTACTAAATTCTACTTGTTGCCAAACAGCCCTGATGGTGGTGCAAGCAGGGTGCCAATGTATGTATATTCATTTATTTTATTTTATTTTATTTATTCTATTTTATTTTATAAATAATCATGACATTAATGTTTTTTTTTTCTCAATTTGAGACCAAATTAGAGGTGTAAGAGCCGAGTCTACTCGGCAGCTAGTTAGAACTCAACTTGTTAACGAGCTCAAAAGGCAAGCTTATCGAACCATGAGTTCAAGCTAAAAGCCTATATAAAGCTCGCATATTATACAAGCTTGAGCTTAAGTCTAACTCAGCTCGTAAACTTATCGAGCTACTCGTTTAATTGAAATATAATATTAATAATTTAAATCATTTCTCAAATATATAATTTCTAATTATTTTAATATATTATTTTAGATAATATATACTTTCTAATAATTTCATAAATCCCACCTTTTATTTTCACTCACCCTAACAGCAAACTCTATCTTCCATTTTGTGTGGGGTATTGGAGCCTATGGGGCACTAGCATCTTCGAGTTTTGTATGTAAAATTGCAAACCTACGAAGCATCCTCGGATGTGAGATCCATATTGTGATGCCCCAAGACCTAAATTTGGAAGGATTGCTTATTTCATCTATTAACTAATCTACTAGACTTTTAATAATCCATTAATATAAATAAATCTAGCGGAAGCAACATAAATCATATAATTCAAAATATTTTTATAGTTAGTCTTTAAAATTTAATTTAAAGACTACATTAGTGTACAATCACTACATTAGTGTATCTCTCTATACTCTTGAGTACAAAAGAATAAAACAAAGTATAGAAAATAAAATTAAACATGTATATCCTAATCTGTCTCACTTCACTAGATCATGATCCCTTCAAAAAATATATAAAACCACGAAGTGAGCTAACAGCTTAGTAGGTTGCCAAAACCTACAATTATAATCAATGTACGGCAATGCAAAATAATATACATGTAATCATTCAATCAATATTACTAAAATCATATAACACTAAGAATAAGTGAAATTAATATGAACAATATCATTTTATATGAGCAATAAAAATTAATATAAGTAGTGAATTCATAATTAATTATTAGTGATTATATAAATGATTAATAGGCTTTATCATTTCAATACTCATATATTACATAATGTAGTAGGTATATCATGAATTTATATATGTCTATAAAATATATATGCCATTATAATATGTATCAGTATAGCTATCATATCAAGTAAGTGTTCTATATATAATTTATCTATCACATATTATCAAAGCGTGGCTATCATGTATGAATGCAACATATCCAATATAATGTATCATTTATATCATATATTTTATACATCATATTCCTTTATATCAGTCTTATCAACCATATCAGTCTTATCATATGCCTGTAGCAGTTATATCCTATATCATGTTCATATCATATTATATTATATTACTTGTGTTATTTAGCATGTATGCTTATATCATATGCATATGCAAGTAAGATAAGGCATTTAGCTACATGTGATGTTTTCTTGTATCAAGTCCTATAGGCCAACCCTATAAGAATTCGACTCAATCATTTCAGTGATGTTTTCAAAAATTAGTCTAATTTAACACATCATAAGTTAGGTGGCTTTCATATAAGAAGTCGTCACTTCCTGCCCATTAGCATATCATATCACATTAGTCAATCTCCTTATACTTCTCTTTTCATATCACTTAGGATTACATCACAAATCTTATTTAAATGATAGCTCATCGACCCCCCTCCTATACAGAGTAATATATAATCATCCAACTTGAATCAATCAAATATTTCTAGCCATCCTATCTTATTTTACAAGCATTTCATATCATATAAAGCATTACATATCATATACACTCAGTGAAATTATCATTACACTCATCAGTGTACCTATAGTGTAACAAAATATACGTTAAACTAAATGAATAGTAAATGTATATAATATATATATATATATATATATATTTCATGTCTAAACAAAGTATATTGATTTCTAATCATTTTATATTCGATATTATACTATTTATTTCGAATAAAATGACATAAATAAAACCACACAGTAAATTTCAATATTAACCAATCAAAATACTCAAGATAATGATATATATTAAATATCAAAAGTTATATAATGAAATATTGCTAAAATGAAAGATATTGTATTTTTTACCAATTTTGGAAAGGAGAAAATAGGCAAAACAAAAAATCATTAAAAAATGGTGTTCGGTTAACATTACCTACCATGATTTAAACATTTTTCAAGTGTAGCGATGAATAAAAATAACTTGGAGCAGGCTTTCTCTCTCTTATCTCTCTCTCTCTCTCTCTCTCTCTCTTCTCTCTCTCTCCTTATCCCCTCTCTCTCCTATCTAAGAAATGAAAATGGGGAGGGGGCTGTGGTGAGGTTTTAATGCAAATGAAAAATTATCTTTTATTTTAAAAAATAATTTTTCTAATCTAGTGCCACAATGCTACCTTAAATCCCAAAAAATTGAAAGCTTAGTGTCATAGCACCACTACGCTCTCTTCTCCTACTTTTAAGAATTTAGTGAAAATTAAATTTGGGGTTATCACATTTTAACCACCTTAGAAAAATATCATCCTCCGTATTTCTCACCATAGAACACTAATAGATAGAATATAATCACTTATCATTGGTCACATTAATTATCAATCAAATCATGTTTATATGTTAATCAATATATCTATTATCAATCAATCATATAACATGTGCAATGCATTTCAATCAAAAATAATAGAATTTAGATTATAGAATTATACCAATATACCTCTATAAAACATCTCTCACTTCCTGTTGACTCAAGCTATATACTCTCAATCTATAGCATATTGCGTTATCATCACTAACTATGTGGGTTGCCTCTAACTTCCAC